>JABMCL010003699.1:697500-700000 GCA_018857735.1 Alviniconcha marisindica | reverse complement strand
GAACTCGTGCATAGTATGCTTTGGGTTGCTTGTGAGTTGTTACAGTTTGCTGCAATACAGTAGGCCGGCATGGTTAGAGCTTTTTGTCGACCACACGCATACACAGT
This sequence comes from Alviniconcha marisindica, assembly GCA_018857735.1. Lineage (NCBI taxonomy): Eukaryota > Metazoa > Mollusca > Gastropoda > Provannidae > Alviniconcha > Alviniconcha marisindica. The sequence continues at coordinate 699,893 of JABMCL010003699.1, read as the reverse complement.
CAATGAACAAGCTAAGATGGCAACCGCACTGACTCCCAGACTGACGTCATTCCGAGAAAGTCACGTGACTGATGGAGAACCCGAGACAGCAGCCTCGGCCAGCCTACAGAAAATAAAATCGATTGAAAAACAACATAAAGATTTTTTTTCATTTTTTATTTCATTAAATCTCAGACTAGTGACTCATTTGTCAATCATTTCGATGGTCATTTTGCATACTTAAAAACCTTGGACTTTTCCTCTGGTACTGGTTGAATGCCCTGTTATTATTGGACCCCCCCCTAGACCCCCCCCCCCCCCCCGCCGTCCTCAGTCAAGGCTGTTCTCGTAGCACAAAAACAAACATTAAACAATACGATAAAACAACATAAAATAAATAAATTAATTAAAAAGAACAAAAAACAAAAAACAAAAAAAACAAACAAGAAAACAACAACAACGAAGAAAACTGAGAAAAAAGACTTGAAAACAAAAACAATGAAACAAACAAACAAACAAACAGGCATCATAGACTACTGGTTGCACAGCAAACCCCAATAAAACGCACGTTCTCCAAAAGCACAAATACTGTAATTTGCGTGAACCGCACGGCGAAGATTTGTTTTTAAAATAATTTATTTTTATACTGAATACTTGTTGAGCACCTCTTTTTGAGCCACCGATAAGCGCTTCACAATGGGAACTACAGCCTATAAGTTATATTCTCTCACTCCGAGCAGGCCCACTGCGCTGTAGTGCTATGCTACTCTGTATGAGTGACTGTAGCACAGTGTGTGTGTGTGTGTGTGTGTGGTGTGTGTGTGTGTGTGTGGTGTGGTGTGTGTGTGCAGTGCGTGAGTGCTGTGCGTGCGTGCGTGCGTGCGTGAGTGCGTGCGTGCGTGCGTGCGTGCTGCGTGCGTGGTCGTGCGTCCGTGTGTGTGTGTGGTGTGTGTGTGTGCGTGCGTCGTGTGTTGCGTGCGTAGTGCGGCGCCGCGCGCGTGTGTGTGTGGTGTGTGTGTGTGTGTGTGTGTGTGTGCGCTTGTGTGTGTGTGTGTGTGTGTGTGTGTGTGTGTGTGTGTGTGTGTGTGTGTGTACGGCATCTGCGTGCGTGTTCGTGTGCGTGCGCGCGTGTGTGTGCATGCGTGTGTGTGTGTGTGCGTGTGCATCTTTCACATAGTTATGCTTGAACCCTTGTTGATGTGTACATTATTACGTTTTAGCTTTTTGTTAAATTCCTGAAAACATTTTCCATCTCGACCTGTGTTATATTCTGCTTCTTTAGCGCTTTTGCTTTTGACGGAAGAGAGAGTAGCAGAGTGCCTGATGTCTTGGGGCAGATTGTTCCAGACGTGTGGGCCAAATACGCCTGTAATTTCGCTTAAATCGACGTTTTTGTAATTTGTCACTCGCATTGTTATACCTCCCCCCCCCGCCCCGCCCCCCACCACCCCTCCACTTAGGCTAGCGTGATTTAAATTATAAGATAATATTATATATAATATAAGATAATATTATATCTCTCAGTCACATTTATTGAAATTGTTTGATTCCCGAAGAAACGTGGCAGTCTGCTGAAAGGTTGTGACCGGAAGTCGACGGCGATGGTGTCGCAGCTGTTGTTGGTGGGCCTACCCAGTGTCAGTGATCAATAGTCAGTCCTGCCAGTCCATCATGTCCACCATGTCTGCTGTGTCCACCGTGTCCACTGTGTCCACCATGTCCACTGTGTCCATCATGTCCACCGTGTCCAGCTTGTCCACTGTATCCATCATGTCCACTGCGTACGTCATGTCCACTGTGTCCACTATGTTCATCATGTTAATTGTGTCCCCATGTTCACTGTGTCCACCATGTCCACTCTGTCCACCATGTCCTCTATGTTCATCGTGTCCACTGTGTCCACCATATCCGCTATGTCCACCATGTCCACTGTGTCCACCACTCCCACTGCGTTCATCATGTCCACTGTGTCCACCACTCCCACTGCGTTCGTCATGTCCACTGTGTCCACCACGCCCACTGTGTCCACCATGTCCACTGTGTCCACCATGACCAATGTGCTCATCGTGTCCACTGCGCCCACCATTCCAACTGTGTTCATCATGTCCACTGTGTCCACCATATCCGCTATGTCCACCATATGCACTGCGTCCACCATGTCCACCGTGTCCACCATGTCCACTGTGTCCACCCTGTCCGCCGTGCCCGGACATGTGCGTGAGGACCTGGGCAACTGAACACAACCACCTCTGGATCACTGATACATGTCTGTGTCACATCCAACGCAATGTACAATTTTCATACATACTGGCTAGACAGAGGAAGGGAAGGAGTAAGTAGCCCGAGCAAACATGGACACATAGGCAGCCACACGCACGAGTCCTTTCTCTCTCTCTCTCTCCCTCTCTTTCTCT
>JABMCL010003699.1:682500-687500 GCA_018857735.1 Alviniconcha marisindica | reverse complement strand
GAGGAGAGGGAGGAAGAGGAAGAGGAGGAGAGGGAGGAGGAGGAGGAGGAGGAGAGGGAGGAGGAGGAGGAGGAGCTAGAGGAGCTAGAGGAAAAGGAGAAGGAGGAGGAAGAAGAAGAGGAGGAGTATGAAAGGGAAGAAGAGAAGAAGGAAGAGGAGGATCAGGAAGAAGAGGAGAAGGAAGAGGAGGATCAGGAAGAAGAGGAGAAGGAAGAGGAGGAGCAGGAAGAAGAGGAGAAGGAAGAGGAGGGGAGGAGATGGGAAAAAAAACCCAAGCAAACTTGAATGACAAAACAAACCGGACAAACTGGCTTGGAACAGAGAGCAAGGTGGTTGTGCACCGCTTTTCAGATGAACTTTTTTTCTTCGTCCTTTAATTTTTTGTCTTAGGGCCACAGACCCATAGTTTATTTTTTCCTCACTCAAGGCCAGTTTTCATTCAAACAGCGAGCGGATTGAGAAAAAAGAAAAAAAAGGCGCCGTGATCATAGTGACGTTGCCGTTGCTTCTCTGTCGTCAGAGGTTAGTATTAGCGTCATGGTGACGTTGACGTCACTGCTGGTCGGTTACTTGTCGTCGTCGTCGTCGTCGTCGTCGTCGTCGTCGTCGTCGTCATCATGTGTCCGCGTCGGCACGCTTCGAACTGAAAACAAGCACGGTGTGAGGCAGGTCAGTGTAACCATCCTGAAAATACACACACTGTCAAACAGGTCAGTGTAACCATCCTGAAAATACACACACTGTCAAGCAGGTCAGTGTAACCATCCTGAAAATACACACACTGTCAAGCAGGTCAGTGTAACCATCCTGAAAATACACACAGTGTCAAGCAGGTCAGGTAACCATCCTGAAAATACCCCCTGTCAAGCAGGTCAGTGTAACCATCCTGAAAATACACACACTGTCAAGCAGGTCAGTGTAACCACCCAAAATACACACATGTAAAACAGGTCAGTGTAACCATCCTGAAAATACACACACTGTCAAGCAGGTCAGTGTAACCATCCTGAAAATACACACACTGTCAAGCAGGTCAGTGTAACCATCCCGAAAATACACACAGCCAAGCATTCAGTGTGACCATTCAGAAAAATGTACACAGTGTCAAGCAGTTCAGGTTAACCATCCTGAAAATACACGCAGTGTCAAGCAGGTCAGTGTAACCATTCTGAAAATACACGCAGTGTCAAGCAGGTCAGTGTAACCACCCCGAAAATACACCCCACTGTCAAGCAGGTCAGTGAAACCCAAACCTAAAAAATACACGCAGTGTCAAGCAGGCAGGTAACCATTTGAAAATACACACATGTCAAGCAGGTCATTGAAAACCACCCCTAAAAATCCCCACACACTGTCAAGCATCAGTGTAACCATCCTGAAAATACACACACTGTCAAGCAGGTCAGTGTAAACCCCGAAAATACACACACTGTCAAGCAGGTCAGTGTAACCATCCTGAAAATAACACACTGTCAAGCAGGTCAGTGTAACCATCCTAAAAATACACCCCACTGTCAAGCAGGTCGTGAAAACCATCCTAAAAAATACCCACCCCCGTCAAGCAGGTCAGTGTAACCATCCTGAAAATACACACACTGTCAAGCAGGTAAATGTAACCATCCTGAAAATACACCACTGTCAAGCAGGTCTTTAACCATTCTGAAAATACACACATGTCAAGCAGGTCAGTGTAACCATCCTGAAAATACACGCAGTGTCAAGCAGGTCAGTGTAACCTTTCCTGAAAATACACGCAGTGCAAGCGGGTCAGGAAACCCATCCGGGAAAATACACGCAGTGTAAAGGGAGGTCAGTGAACCATTCTGAAAATACACACACTGTCAAGCAGGTCAGTGTAACCATCCTAAAAAATACACCAGTGTAAAGGGGTCAGGTAACCATCCTGAAAATACACACACTGTCAAGCAGGTCAGTGTAACCATCCTGAAAATACACACAGTGTCAAGCAGGTCAGTGTAACCATCCTGAAAATACACACATGTCAAGCAGGTCAGTGTAACCATCCCGAAAATACACACACTGTCAAGCAGGTCAGTGTAACCACCCCGAAAATACACACACTGTCAAGCAGGTCAGTGTAACCATCCTGAAAATACACACATGTCAAGCAGGTAAAACCATCCTGAAAATACACACACTGTCAAGCAGGTCAGTGTAACCATCCTGAAAATACACACCCCTGTCAAGCAGGTAAATGTAACCATCCTGAAAATACACACACTGTCAAGCAGGTCAGTGTAACCATCCTGAAAATACACACACTGTCAAGCAGGTCAGTGTAACCATCCTGAAAATACACACACTGTCAAGCAGGTCAGTGTAACCATCCTGAAAATACACACACTGTCAAGCAGGTCAATGTAACCATCCTGAAAATACACACACTGTCAAGCAGGTCAGTGTAACCTTTCCTGAAAATACACGCAGTGTCAAGCAGGTCAGTGTAACCATTCTGAAAATACACGCAGTGTCAAGCAGGTCAGTGTAACCATTCTGAAAATACACCAGTGTCAAGCAGGTCAGCGTAACCATCCTGAAAATACACACACTGTCAAGCAGGTCAGTGTAACCATCCTGAAAATACACACACTGTCAAGCAGGTCAGTGTAACCATCCCGAAAATACACGCAGTGTCAAGCAGGTCAGTGTAACCATCCCGAAAATACACGCAGTGTCAAGCAGGTCAGTGTAACCATTCTGAAAATACACGCAGTGTCAAGCAGGTCAGTGTAACCATCCTGAAAAATGTACACCAGTGTCAAGCAGGTCAGTGTAACCTTTCCTGAAAATACACGCAGTGTCAAGCAGGTCAGTGTAACCATCCTGAAAATACACGCAGTGTCAAGCAGGTCAGTGTAACCATCCTGAAAATACACACACTGTCAAGCAGGTAAATGTAACCATCCTGAAAATACACACACTGTCAAGCAGGTCAGTGAAAACCATCCTGAAAATACACACACTGTCAAGCAGGTCAGTGTAACCATCCTGAAAATACACGCAGTGTCAAGCAGGTCAGTGTAACCATTCTGAAAATACACGCAGTGTCAAGCAGGTCAGTGTAACCATCCTGAAAATACACGCAGTGTCAAGCAGGTCAGTGTAACCATTCTGAAAATACACGCACTGTCAAGCAGGTCAGTGTAACCATCCTGAAAATACACGCAGTGTCAAGCAGGTCAGTGTAACCATCCTGAAAATACACGCAGTGTCAAGCAGGTCAGTGTAACCATTCTGAAAATACACGCACTGTCAAGCAGGTCAGTGTAACCTTTCCTGAAAATACACACATGTCAAGCAGGTGTGTAACCATCCTGAAAATACACACAGTGTCAAGCAGGTCAGGTAACCATCCTGAAAATACACACAGTGTCAAGCAGGTCAGTGTAACCATCCTGAAAATACACACACTGTCAAGCAGGTCAGTGTAACCACCCCGAAAATACACACACTGTCAAGCAGGTAAATGTAACCATCCTGAAAATACACACACTGCAAGCAGGTCAGTGTAACCATCCTGAAAATACACCATGTCAAGCAGGTCAGTGTAACCTTTCCTGAAAATACACACACTGTCAAGCAGGTCAGTGTAACCATCCTGAAAATACACCAGTGTCAAGCAGGTCAGTGTAACCATCCTGAAAATACACACACTGTCAAGCAGGTCAGTGTAACCATCCTGAAAATACACACACTGTCAAGCAGGTCAGTGTAACCATCCTGAAAATACACACACTGTCAAGCAGGTCAAAATTGTAACCATTCCTGGAAAAAATACACACAGTGTCAAGCAGGTCAGTGTAACCATTCTGAAAATACACGCAGTGTCAAGCAGGTCAGTGTAACCATTCTGAAAATACACGCAGTGTCAAGCAGGTCAGTGTAACCATTCTGAAAATACACGCAGTGTCAAGCAGGTCAGCGTAACCATCCTGAAAATACACACACTGTCAAGCAGGTCAGTGTAACCATCCTGAAAATACACACCCCTGTCAAGCAGGTCAGTGTAACCATCCTGAAAATACACACACTGTCAAGCGGGTTCAGTGAAACCCATCCCGAAAATACACGCATGTCAAGCAGGTCAGTGTAACCATCCCGAAAATACACGCAGTGTCAAGCAGGTCAGTGTAACCATCCTGAAAATACACGCAGTGTCAAGCAGGTCAGTGTAACCACCCCGAAAATACACACAGTGTCAAGCAGGTAAATTCCTTGAAAATACACGCAGTGTCAAGCAGGTCAGTGTAACCCCCCCGAAAATACACGCAGTGTCAAGCAGGTCAGTGTAACCATTCTGAAAATACACACATGTCAAGCAGGTCAGTGTAACCATCCTGAAAATACACGCAGTGTCAAGCAGGTCAGTGTAACCACCCCAAAAAATACACACATGTCAAGCAGGTCAGTGTAACCACCCCGAAAATACACGCAGTGTCAAGCAGGTCAGTGTAACCATTCTGAAAATACACGCAGTGTCAAGCAGGTCAGTGTAACCTTTCCTGAAAATACACGCAGTGTCAAGCAGGTCAGTGTAACCATCCTGAAAATACACACAGTGTCAAGCAGGTCAGTGTAACCATCCTGAAAATACACACAGTGTAAAACAGGTCAGTGTAACCATCCTGAAAATACACACAGTGTCAAGCAGGTCAGTGTAACCATCCTGAAAATACACACATGTCAAGCAGGTCAGTGTAACCATCCTGAAAATACACACAGTGTCAAGCAGGTCAGGTAACCATCCTGAAAATACACACAGTGTCAAGCAGGTCAGCGTAACCATCCTGAAAATACACACAGTGTCAAGCAGGTCAGTGTAACCATTCTGAAAATACACACAGTGTCAAGCAGGTCAGTGTAACCATCCTGAAAATACACACAGTGTCAAGCAGGTTAGTGTGACCATCCTGAAGATAAATACAGCGTCAAGCAATTTAATATGACCATACTGAAAATACACACAGCGTCAAGATATT
>JABMCL010003699.1:657500-677500 GCA_018857735.1 Alviniconcha marisindica | reverse complement strand
CCCAGAGTCAGCTTCCAGACTCTCTTACGGTGTCCGTACAGCCCCCGTGTGCAACAAGATACGCACGCACATTAAAACTTCCTAAACACTGGAAGCCATACCATTGTTTGCACTCACCGAAGTACTCATGCACGCACCACGCGCTGATAGGAACGGGTAGCGCTGCTCTTTTGCGGCTACTGTGCTTTTACCCAGGTTTGCCCACCCGAATTTCCCACAAACGACAATGAAGTACTAAAATGTTTTACAATTTCATCATAATTATGTTTGTCTTGTCTATAAAATCGAGGTTGGCGATGCTATTTATGTGAGTTCAGGAGCTGTGTGAAAGTCGAGGTGGCCGTCCTGGGTTCCCGTCCTAATGAGCATTGCGGTTTCTGTGGACGTAAAGCAGCACTGAACCATGCTTCGGCATTGGTCACAGTTTGTCCCTAATATGTCAACCCGACATCCGAGGACATTAAGCTCTACATAATCATCATCAGCTATTAAATTTGTTTATGTAATATTAGGGCCATACCAATATAAGCAATCTTGCTTGTTGCACGGGCCATCAGTTGTCCATGTATTGTATATGAAATGAAATAAATTTTGTGTAAAACAAGTACTTAAAAGAAGAAGAAGAAGAAGAAGAAGAAGAAGAAGAAGAAGAAGAAGAAGAAGAAGAAGAAAGAAAAAAAGGAAGAAGAAAAAGGAAAAAGAAAAAGAAGAAAGTCAATATGTTTCTTACCAACACTGTCACCAGAAGTAGCGCACGAATCATGCTTTGTTCGGCCTTTAACATAACATCACCAGGACTAACCGGACAATGATAAGGACAGGCGATTTCGTGGACTTTCAATGTCCGATAGAGAAGTAAACATGGTGCTTAACGTCCACAGAAACCCTACGGCTTATTAGGGACGTATCATTGGCGGGAGCAGCCATAAGTATCTTTTTTTGTCGCGACAAAACTTTTGTTGCGACAAACTTACACACAAAACACGTCTTTTGTCGCGACAAAATAATGTTTGTCGCGACAAGCATACTTTTGTAGCGACAAACACGTGTTTTTCGCGACAAAACACATCTTTTGTTCCGACAAAACATTTGCTGCGACAAACACGTGTTTGTCGCGACAAAACTTCTGTCGCGACAAAAATTATACTTGTGGCAGCTCCCGCCAATGATAAGGACGGCCTATCTAGGTCAAGGTAATTATGTAGGAGTGTTTGCATGACGACTGAATAGTCACGACAACGCCTTGTAATACTTGGGTTCTATTTTGAAACACGATGACCTGCTCGTAAACTCTTCGGACAAACAAAGTCTCGAGGAAATTAATTTCTCCTTGTTTTGTGGCACGAAGGAATAGCTTGCCTAGAAGGATTAAAATATTCAAAGGCGTGGTGCAAAACGTGAAAGAAAACGAAGGCATTAAATGTGTACTATTTTTGAATATTTGCGATGTTAGTGTGTATATAATAACTATTCTGTAGAAAGGCAAAACACGTTATGTAAAGTGGTATTGATAAGATCCTAAGAAATAAAAGGTTAAAAAATACACGCTAATTTTAACAGGACAATACGAATCACACACACACGCGCGCGCGCGCGCGCGCGCACACACACACACACACACACACACACACACACACACACACACACACACACACACACACACACACACCACTCTCTCTCACACACACACACACACACACACACACACACACACACACACACACGCACGGCACATGACACACACACACAACACACACACACACACACACACACACACACACAACCAGATAACAATACAAAACAGAGAGAGAGAGAGAGAGAGAGAGAGAGAGAGAGAGAGAGAGAGAGAGAGAGAGAGAGAGAGAGAGAGAGAGAGAGAGAGAGAGAGAGAGAGAGAGAGAGAGAGAGAGAGAGAGAGAAGAGAAGACAGACAGACAGACAGACAGACAGACAGACAGACAGACAGACAGACAGACAGAAGTTACTCCTCACACACAACAAAACAACAACAGCAGCAACAACAGCCACGCACACAAGCATGTTGGAAAATATACTCTTTTTTGTGTGTGTGTGTCAAGCTTTAATCTTCCTTTACAACGTTTGCTAGGTGAAAGTTACACAAAGTTACTTGCTGAAAAGTCGGAACGCGTGAAGAGGGTCGATCGGAACTGCATCGTACTATTTTGACTCTCAACTTGACCATGGCGCTGACCTGCCAGATTACAAACATGAACACTAGTTAATATTAAGAAAAGCAAGCAGATGAACAGACTGTGTAAACCAAGCTTACTGTAGTCGGAATGCTCGTGTGTGCGGGTGCCTGTGTGTGTGACAGACAGACAGACAGACAGACAGACAAGGATGCACACGCAAACAGACGCCCGTATATTACCCACTATCTGACAGACAGACACTTAGATATACAAAGAAACGACAGCAATTCGATATTGTTTGACCATGCACCCAAAAGGAACACATCAACAGCTTTCGCATGCACCGCCTACGTTCTAGAAGGTCGATGATAACGAATGATAGTTGTCTATAGTCTTTGTTGTCGTTAGTTTGTGGAGTCTGTGTTGTTGTCAGTTTGTGGAGTATTTTCTTGTTGTCAGTTTGTGGAGTATTTTCTAGTTGTAAGTTTGTGGAGTCTTTGTTGTCGTCAGTTTGTGGAGTATTTTCTTGTTGTTAGTTTGTGGAGTCTTTGTTGTCGTCAGTTTGTGGTGTCTCTGTTGTCAATTTGTGGTGTCTGTGTTGTTGTCAATTTGTGGTGTCTGTGTTGTTTCAATTTGTGGTGTATGTGTTGTTGTCAATTTGTGGTGTCTGTGTTGTTTCAATTTGTGGTGTCTTGTTGTTGTCAATTTGTGGTGTCTGTGTTGTTTCAATTTGTGGTGTCTCTGTTGTTGTCAGTTTGTGGTGTCTCTGTTGTTTCAATTTGTGGTGTCTCTGTTGTCGTCAGTTTGTGGTGTCTGTGTTGTTGTCTGTTTGTGGTGTCTCTGTTGTTGTCAATTTTTGGTGTCACCGTTTTTTCAATTTGTGGTGTCTCTGTTGTTTCAATTTGTGGTGTCTCTGTTGTTGTCAGTTTGTGGAGCATTTTCTTGTTGTCAGTTTGTGGAGTATTTTCTTGTTGTAAGTTTGTGGAGTCTTTGTTGTCGTCAGTTTGTGGAGTATTTTCTTGTTGTAAGTTTGTGGAGTCTTTGTTGTCGTCAGTTTGTGGAATATTTTCTTGTTGTAAGTTTGTGGAGTCTTTGTTGTCATCAGTTTGTGGAGTATTTTCTTGTTGTTAGTTTGTGGTGTCTCTGTTGTTGTCAATTTGTGGTGTCTCTGTTGTTGTCAATTTGTGGTGTCTCTGTTGTTTCAATTTGTGGAGTCTTTGTTGTTGTCAATTTGTGGTGTCTCTGTTGTTGTCAATTTGTGGTGTCTCTGTTGTCGTCAATTTGTGGTGTCTCTGTTGTTGTCAATTTGTGGTGTCTCTGTTGTTGTCAATTTGTGGTGTCTCTGTTGTTTCAATTTGTGGTGTCTCTGTTGTCGTCAGTTTGTGGTGTCTCTGTTGTTGTCAATTTGTGGTGTCTCTGTTGTTGTCAATTTGTGGTGTCTCTGTTGTTTCAATTTGTGGTGCTCTGTTGTCGTCAGTTTGTGGTGTCTGTGTTGTTGTCAGTTTGTGGTGTCTCTGTTGTTGTCAATTTTTTGTGTCACCGTTGTTTCAATTTGTGGTTTCTCTGTTGTTGTCAATTTGTAGTGTCTCTGTTGTTTCACTGTGTGGTGTCTGTGTTGTCAATTTGTGGTGTCTGTGTTGTCATCAGTTTGTGGTATCTCTGTTGTTGTCATCGTTGTTGTTGTCGTCAGTCTGCGGTGTCTGTGTTGTCGTCAGTTTGCGGTGTCTGTGTTGTCGTCAGTTTGCGGTGTCTGTGTTGTCAGTTTGCGGTGTCTGTGTCATCGTCAGTTTGTGGTGGCTGTGTTGTCGTCAGTTCGCGGTGGCTGTGTTGTTGTTAGAGTTTGGATCTGCTCTATGTAGCCTGGTCAGCGGCAACATCTTGTCAAAAATACTGGTGAGAATTGCATCACTGTTAACGATAAGGAAAGTTAAAATTATCTTTCTTCGACAGCCACCAATTTTGTTTGCCATCGTCATCGCTATCATCATCATCATCATCACCCATCATCATCATCTCCACCACCACCACCACCATCACCACCACCACCACCGCCACCACCACCGTCGTCGTCGTCGTCTTCGTCGCCGTCGTCATCGAATGGTTTCGATACCTATCCTTCTATCTGGTTACCTTGAATGTGACGAAACACAAGGAAACAAAAGTGCACAAGCGCTTTTGACAAAAATTGTCTTCTTCGGGTGCGAGAAGATAAAAACAAAAGAAGAAGGAGGCAAAGAAGAGGACAGATAAGAAGGAGCTGATGTAAAAAAAGAAGAAGTATTTTTAAGAATGAATAAAAAAATAAAATAAAATAAAACAAAAAAATCTTCACATCAGCTCCTTGTCTGTCCTCCTTTTTTTGTTGTTTTTGCTTTCTTCTTCTTTTCGCTGTTTGTCTATCTTCTTACACCCGAAGAAGACAATTTTTGTCGAAAGCGCTTGTGCACTATTGTGTCTTTGTTTTTCGTCACATTGGGGAGTACACTTCCCTAGATGTGTTCTATTTTGTCAACCTCACTATTGTTTTTTTTGTGTGTTTCGTCACATTGGGGAGTACACTTCCCTAGATGTGTTCTATTTTGTCAACCTCACTATTGTTGTTTTTTGTTTCGTCGCATTGGTGACTACACTTCCCTAGATCTGTTCTATTTTGTCAACCTCACCAGCTGTTGCAAACTCCAAGCACTGGTTTACGACATCCTTCCTTCAACTTTACGCCATAGGGTCCAGAAAACTGTCAGTTAACGAGCAGTTTTTTTTTGTTGGTGCTCAAACAATAGTAAGTTTGTTGCAAACAACTCAAATTATATCAGACGTTTGTTTTATAAATGCATGACCATGCTGCTTACGTCAGCTCAAATAAAACCAAAATCGTTTGAATCGAGAGGGACCTTTTAAAAAAAAAAATTTTTTTTTTACCCGGGGTGGGTGCGTCTCATGTTTACGTGCGTGCTTGGGCGCTAGTTACTTCCACAGACTTATCAGTACCCAAACCTTTCGGAGGGCGCTGACGGCGTAGGCGGACAGCTAGCCGCGCGGAGATAAAGAGTGCGTGCCCCTTCAGTGGCGTAACCAAATCTGGCAGAGTTTTCAGGAAGGTGCCGGAAAGTGATGCTCGGAGTGTGCAGCAGTTGTTCATGCACACTCCTTGCGCCGCTTTCCGGCACCTTCCTCCAAATTCTGCCAGATTTAGTTACGCCACTGAAGGGGCACTCTTTATCTCCGCGCAGCTGTCCAGCGACGCGGTCAGCGCCCTCCGAAAGGTTCGGGTACTAATATGACTGTAGAAGAAACCTAGCGCCAAAGCACGCACGTAAACACGAGACGCATCCACCCCGGGTAAAAAAAGAAGTTCCGTCTCGATTCAAACGATTGTGGTTTTATTTGTGCTGGTGTAAACTTTGTTGGCGGCTATAAAGGACACGCCTTGTTTTATTTGAGCTGTTTGTAACAAACTTACCACTGTTTGAGCACCAACGAAAAACTGCTCGTTAGCTGACAGTTTTCTGGACCTTATGGCGTAACTAACTAAATACGGCAGTGGTTGAAGGAAGGATGTCGTAAACCAGTGCTTGGAGTTTGTTGTTCATGCACTCATACCTTGAACGTGGTTCAGCCGTGAGAGCTTTAATTCACTACCAGCGGAATTAGTCACGATCTTGTTCAGGCGTGCCACGTGGTCCGTCGTGACGCCGTGGCGGTGGCGCGTTGGGGTGCCGTCGTGGTGGCGGGTGCTGGCGACGTGGTGGTGGGGGGTGGCGTTGGGGGTGACACGTCGGTGCGGGGTGCGGGTGGCGTGTGGTGCGAGAGACGCGTGAGTTTGTCACGTGATGACGAGTGTCGTGGTGACGTGACGTGGTCTGTGTGGCGGCGTGTTGGCGCGTGGCGGGAGTGACGTGACTCTGTGTGACGTGTTTCCGTGTAGTGCGGGTAATACGTGGACGGTTGCTGAAAGGCGCATGGGTCGGTTGGCGAGTTCCGTTCACGTCCACAGCTGAAACAAGCAAGCGAAAAAGAAAGAGGTGATGGAAAAGGAGATTAATTTCTCAGGTCATTTATACCTGCTCACACAAAAAAACAATAGTGCCTGCGCGTGATGAAGAAACAACTTGACAGATACATGGTTCATGGTGACACACAGTGCCAAAACAGAGAGAGAGAGAGAGAGAGAGAGAGAGAGAGAGAGAGAGAGAGAGAGAGAGAGAGAGAGAGAGAGAGAGAGAGAGAGATGAATTGATTGATTGATGTGTTTAATTCATTTAAAGGCCATGGCCCTTCATGAAGGGGTGCACATACAGTTTGATACAAAGCCATAAAAAAAGGAATAAAAAAGTTTAGTTTTGCATCGTATAAGTGACAACTATTAACTACAACGGGTTCATTAGTACTAAGTAGTAACAGTATCCCTAATCTTGAAAGCCTTATACAGAAAAATTGATAGTTTTCTGACAATTTCCTGGTTGGCTGAAGCCAGCAGCAAACTAAGCCTAAAAAGGCATGGATGTTTACAGAACTTGGGGGGAATAAACTGCTTCTAATGTCATCTAGCATAGGGCAACATAGAACAAAGTGAACCTCATCTTCCTTAGCTTCTCCGCATAATGGACATTTCAAATCCTTTTCAACATGACATCTATACCGATAATAATGTACAGAGAGCTCGGATACACCAAATCTAAATTTTGTCATGATACGTTTCAAATGTCTATCCATATTCATAGATATATATGTTTTGGTACAATGCGAAATGCTATTAAAACTTCTGTACATACTAAATCTGTCACTAGTTTGAACATGATCTTCCCAATCCTGCCATCTACAGTCAATCAGTCTTTCACGAAAAGCACGTATAAACTCATTCATCTTCCCACACCTTGATTCATCCATACATATCCAAAGCCATATTGAAACAATTGCATTCTAACATTTGAAACCCAGTTTCTCTTACCCCTGGCATCTAAATTGTATAACATCATATATGCTTTATCCGGCAATCTGTCTTCACCCATACATGTAAGCTTCAACCAATAGCGAATACATCTGACGGCGGAGTTCAACGTAATTGGAAACCTGTCTGTCTCACCATACACAAGGTCATTTGGTGTTTTCATATCTACCCCTAAAAATCTTTTCAGCGCGTACAAATGAACTTTTTCGATATGTATCGCCGCTTTATCAAGACCCCATAACTCAGACCCATACTGTGCGATTGGTTGCACTTGGGCATCAAAGAGCTTCAAAAACACTTCTAATGAATTGTTATTAAGCAAATATAGTTTTGCAAAACACACACCAATGCATTCTTGGCTCTACTTGCTAAGTCTCTACAAGCAGAAACAAAAGACAGTCTTGTAGTGAAGTAAATGCCAAGATATTTGTACACATTCACAGCTGGCATAACAACCCCATCATATATCCACCGTTCTCTAGCACCTAAATAACCACCTTTTCGAAAAACAATTATATTACTCTTATTCATATTAACTTTCAGTTCAAGCTCAGAAGCAGCATGCTGTAGACTATTCAACTGAGTCTGTAGTCCTACCACAGTTTCGGACATCAAAATGACGTCATCAGCCAATAACAGTATAAATAATTCAAAAGCATCGATCATAAAGCATGCACCGTGTCTCCCTTTGTCAATCACTTGTAATGCTAACTCATTTATGAACAGAGAGAAAAGGATCGGGCTACACACATCTCCCTGTTTCACTCCGGCAGTACAATTCACATAATCTGTAAGTTTATCTCCACATCTGACTCGAGCTTTCACATTACTATACATACTTTTAATACATCTAAATAGCTTTCCTTTGATACCATTCTTTAACAAAATAGGCCATAACAAATTTCTATTAATAGAATCAAACGCCTTTTCGAAATCAATAAAAGCAACATAGAGTTTTCGGTTCGCAGCAAACTGCTTCTGAACACATGCCAATAGAGTAAACATATGGTCAATTGTAGAATATCCTCTTTTGAACCCGGCTTGATACTCCCCAGTAATATTATTTTGTTCAACCCATTCCCGTAGTCTGTTATTAATAATTGTACTATAAAGTTTGACTACTTGTGTCACATAGTGAGATACCTCTATAGTTATTAGGGTTATTCATGTCTCCTTTTTTAAACAACGGTATAACTATAGACTCCGTCCACCCGTCTGGAAATATTCTCTTGTCAAACGAAGTATTAAAGAATTTTACAAAGAAGTGGACAACCTGATTACCAGAATACCTTATAATCTCCCCTATTATTCCGTCAGGTCCCGGAGCCTTTTTAAGTTTGATCTTCCTAAGTGCAAGCAAAACTTCGGCCTCTGATATTGGACGGTTCAAAGTGTGATTTTCATCATCATCATCATCATCATCATCATCATCATCATCATCATCATCAATAGTACTGTCTGTGTCATCATTGTTAACCTCTTTTTCTAACAGAGTCCTAAAGTGCTGAAACCAGTCATCTACAGCAATATCATTTCTAACAAATTTCCTCTTAAACGAAACTTTATGCACAGCTTCCCAGAAATCACGTTGACTCTTCACAGAGGCTAACAGCATGTTAAGCAAAGTGTCATTATGTTGTTTCTTCTTGTTCTTCAGTAAATTCTTATATTCTCGTCTCGCTATGCAAAAGGCATTGCGATCGTCTGCGTTTAGCGTACGACGGTATTTCCGTAGCTGTTTCCGTACATTTCGTCTGTTAATACTGCACTCAGAATCAAACCAGTCATGAGACTTCCTATGCTTATTTACGACAATACGTTTTTTCATACACTCTGCCATTTCTTTAATAGAGCTATTAAAGATCTGCAACGCATTATTTATATCAACGTCTATCATATTTATCGCATGTTTTAACCTTGTTTACTACACATATCTTCATCGTCTTTAATAAACTCCTTTTCTTTCAAGTTACGTAAGTACAGTTCAACGGGCATATGATCAGATTCGATACGCTCGGAGATAACTAGCTTACACGAATCACACACAACAGCAAACAAGTCATTTGACAGCAAGAAGTAATCATTCACACTGCTTCCAGCATCTGAGATATATGTGTAGCGACCTAAGTGGTCGGCATGACACATGCCATTGAGAATACACAAGTTTAAAGCAGTACACATATTCAACAGAGTCTTTCCGAGAGAGAGAGAGAGAGAGAGAGAGAGAGAGAGAGAGAGAGAGAGAGAGAGAGAGAGAGAGAGAGAGAGAGAGAGAGAGAGAGAGAGAGAGAGAGAGACAGACAGACAGACAGACAGACAGACAGACAGACAGACAGACAGACAGACAGACAGACAGAGACAGAATAAGTAAGTAATAGTTGGTGTTTTATGCCCAGTCAACCGGTACGGTTATATCAGGACGAGAGAGGAGAGAGAGAGAGAGAGAGAGAGAGAGAGAGAGAGAGAGAGAGAGAGGAAGAGAGAGAAGAGAGAGAGAGAGAGAGAGAGAGAGAGAGAGAAGACAGACAGACAGACAGACAGACAGACAGACAGACAGACAGAGACACATACAGACAGAGAGACAGAGAGAGACAGAGACAGAGCGAGAGAGCGAGAGCGAGAGAGAGAGAGAGAGAGAGAGAGAGAGAGAGAGAGAGGAGAGAGAGAGAGAGAGAGAGAGAGAGAGAGAGAGAGGGGGGGGGGGGCGGGGAGTAATTATACTTACCTTTGATCCAGATAGTGTAGATATTCTTATCGGCACATCGAAAGTCAGCCAGCAGGTCCGAAAATTCCTTTCTGACGTCATCAAGGCTCGATTTTTGAACTCTGGGTGAGGTCTGCCTGTGGTAGATTGCGATCCTCACCTGGTGCTGTGGATAACAAACATCCGGTTATTCTGTATGCCCGAACAGGTACACCAAGGGGCTCGCTTCCAGCTTCCCGACAAGTTGCACATGTTTGGAAGGTGGGAATCACACTCCGAGCATCGCTTTCCGGCACCTTCCTCCAAACTCTCCAGATTTGGTTACGCCACTGAAGGGGCACTCTTAATCTCCGCGCAGCTGTCCACCGACGCGGTCAGCGTTCTCCGAAAGGTTCGGGTTCTAATCAAACTCCCAGCATCGCTTTCCGGCACCTTCCTCCAAAAGAAGGATGTCGTAAACCAGTGCTTGGAGTTTGGGTGGGAATAAGACTTCAGCGTGCCGTTAGTATTTAGTGAGCCGGTTTGGCCTAGCGGTAAGGCGTTGGGCTGGTAAGCAGAGGGACCTCGGTTCGAATCCGCCTCGGCTCTCCTTTCTCGTCAAAAGTTGTGTATGTGGATACTGTCTTGTGACTTTGTCCATCACAATTAGTGAAACATTAAAATGGCTGTCATCACTGCCCATCTTAATGCTGGAGTCATTCTGGTGGTGACAGTGTAGCGATAGGTATATAATCTCCCTCTTCCCCCATCTCCATACCTCCTTCCCCCCCCCCCCCTTCTCCCCGTCCCTAATATGCCTTTTGGTTTCTGTGGACGTTAAGCACCATGTTTACTTACAGTATTTTTGTTTTGTTTTTTGGATCGTCTTTGTTTAGCGCTATTGTCCGCTCTCGAGCAGACTCACTGCGCTCTTGTCGTATGTTCTGTGTCTGGATTTATACATTGCAGGGACCACTTGGGCTATTTTGGCAATGGAGCTGGGAGAGCGCAATGCAAATAAAACTTGCACTTAAAAGGAATGGTCTGTACAGTTCGTCCTTTTACTCTATTTAAAAACTGGCTAAAACACATTTTTGGTTCCCACTGCCTATGTGTGGGAGGCAGCCCCTTGTGGCCCTCTGCCTGCTGCAGATGAGAATGCAGTGACAGAATCTGCTGTGACCAGTGTCTTCCAGCTTGTTCCATGTTGTTAAGTAAGTAAACATGGTGCTTAACGTCCACAGAAACCATAAGGCTTATTAGGGGCTGGGAGAACGGGAGGGAATGGGGTATGGGAGTGTGATGGGGGGGGGGGGGGGGGGGAGGAGGGGGGGAGAGGGAGACTATATACCTATCGCTACACTGTCACCACCAGAATGATTTCTGCATTAAGATGGGCAGCGATGAGAGCCATTTTAATGTTTCTATAGGAAGTGATGGACAAGGTCACAGGACAGTGTCCACAAACCACAACCTTTTTTGAGGAGAAAGGAGAGCCGAAGCGGTATCGAACCGAGGTCCTTCCACTTACCAGCCTAACGCCTTACAGCTAGGCCAAACCGGCTCACACAGTGTTGTTGTCGTTGATCGCTTTTACATAGCGCTGTTCTCCGCTCTCCAGCAGACTCACTGCGGTCTTGTCGCGTGTTGCTGATGATGAAGTGATGCTTTATGTCCTCAGATGTCAGTTGACATATTAGGGACAAGTTGAGACCAATGCCGAAGCACGGTGCAATAAATCTTTATGTCCACGGAAACCAGAAGGCTCGTTAGGACGGACAGTCCAGGACGTCCACCTCGACTCTCACACAGCTCCTGAACTATGATGTTGCGTGTTGCTGTTGTTGATCGCCTTTATATAGCGCTATTCTCCGCTCTCACTGCGCTCTTGTCGCGTGTGATTCAGAATGAGCGACTATAGCTTTTATAAACCGAAGAAGAATCCGCCCGACCACATTCAAGGATTGCGATTCTGACAACACCATCGACAGACATGAAATTCGTAACGCCCGTGCCTTCAAGATTCCAGACAGCAAGACTGAGCAGCACCAGAGCTCATTCTTTGTTGTTGTTGTTGATCGCTTTTACATAGCGCTATTCTCCGATCTCCAGCAGACTCAATGCGCTCGCATGTGATTCTACATGAGTGACTATCTTTTTATAACGCGTTTTTGAATATCCGTCGTAGGGGTGTACTTATAGCGCTGGCATGGCTGGTGCCACGTGAAACTGCTGCCGTCTCAGCGAGTTCTGTGTACACCATACAACCATGCTCCATGTCACTTCACACAAAGCCACGTACGTAAGGTGCATGCGTGTTTAGCTGTTCTTTGCAAGAACTGTTGGTGACTGGAACAAGCAGGAAGACATTGTGGTCACTGCAGACTGTCACCGCATTCTCATCTGCAGTGGGCAGAGTACTACAAAGGGCAGCCTCCCACACATAGGCAGCCAGAGCAAACATGTTTTTAGCCAGTTTTTAATAAGGCCTGTAAATAACAAACGGTCAGATCACTCCTTTTTAAGTACAAATTTTATTTGCATTGCGCTTTCCCAGTACCGTTGCAAAAATGGCCAGAAATGGTCCTTGCAATGTGTAAATCCAGAACCAGATCCAGATAACGCGTTTTTTGTTTTTGTTGTTTTTTGGTTAAAACTTTCGCCACTGTGGTGTACTTACAACGCTGTTTTGGCTGGTACAAGGCTCATGCACTTTTGGCACCATGACCGGGGTCTTTCACGAGCTACTGCGGTGACACGGGGATGGAACGGATACCGAATAAATTAATAAAATTAAAATTAAAGGACGTTTTATTTGGATATAATGAAACGGAGAACAGCAGTGACGTTCTAGCCATCAATCGTTATTCTAATAGCAAAAATGTTTATTAGTAAATACAGATATGGTAAATATTTCGATCAATTCCTTTTATTCGAAAGAGAACTAAGTTTCAGAAATGCGTAATAATCAGTATAAACTGTGTCCATATGCAGCCGCTAAAAAAAAAAAAAAAAATGTCCATTACTGATTCACAGCAGCTTTGAGCTATATATTTTACATACGTTCGTGTGGTACTGTGAATTTGTTAGTTTGACCCAAAAACAAAAACAAAACAAAAAACACAAAAAAGAACTGATCTATGAACCACAACGGAAAAAAAAGAAGAAAAAAAAAGAAGAAAGTATTAAAAAAAAAAAAAGTGATAAAAAAGGGAATTGAAGAAATACGCAACAGAGGGTTCAAAAAAAAGAAAAAGAAAAAGATACCGAAATAAGAGTCAGCACAGAAAGCTGACCCCGGAGAAGAAAATTCTCCCGCCGTTCCTGCCGGGACTCGAACCCAAGACCTTTCGATCACGAGTCCGGCGCTCTAACCACAGAGCTATCACGGCTCCTCGGGGAGCAGCCAACGTGACAGTGGCGGGTGTCAGATAACCAAGCCAGGTAAGCGACTTAGCAATAGTGGAGCAGGAAAAGGTGCGATATACAACGAACAAAATGGTACGACACAACACACAGGAAGGTACGATACAACGAAGTCAAAGGTGCAATACACCGAACAGAAGCGTGCAATGCAACACACACATACATACACCCCCCCCCACACACACACACATACACGCACACACATACTCTCACACACGCGCGCACACACGCGCCACACCACCACCACCACCACACAATACACACACACAATAACAACAACAACAACAACAACAACATCCTCATCATCAACATCATCATCATCATCATCATCAACAACAACAACGACGACGACGACGACAACAACAACAACAACAACAACAACAACAACAACAACAACAACAACAACAACAACAGAGGTACGATGCAACGATGAAAATGAGAATACACAGGAGCAGATTCTCTCTCTCTCCCCCTCCCCCCTCTCTCTCTCTCTCTTTCACATTAAATCGAAACTATACACCACCAAGATGGCCTCATTGAAGGACCTATCGCCGCAACTGGTCACCTGGTCTTTGAGAACCTTCGTCCATTTATCCCTTTACTGCCCCAGCCTGTAAGGTTTTGGGGCTGAAAAATGCACGCACGCGCCTCAAAAAGAGGCCATTTTCCATGCCAGTGCGAAAATGTAAACAAAAAGGCTCAAGGGTTTCAAATGTCCCACTTCTATTGGTCGTTTTCAAGTGACACCATGGCAGCGAAGGGGTTAACGAGAATCTACCCGTCAACACGATGGTCTCACTGAAAAGCTCGCCTCAACCAGCGGCAGTTGTGAACTTGGAAACTGTACACACCAACACAGTGACTTTACCGAGGAGGGCTCTGCCTCCACCGACGGACCAGTCCCAAGGAATATTCATGAGGTGAGGTCATCACGGTATCCGAAATCGAAAGCGAGGCTTAATGCTAGCGTAGGCTGCAGTGCAGCGGGCAAAATCTCTACACATTCTGGCCTCGCTTTCGATCTCGTGACCGGCCGTGACCTGGCCCCATGGGAATGGTCCACGGTCGTCTGTGCGCCTTGGGAAACGATGGCAGTAGGTAGCAACTACTTGCTGCCATAGTTTCCAAAAGGCGCACAGACGACTGACGCGATGGCTTTAGCTTACTAAGGTAAAATAAGATACGATAAGCTAAGCTACGCCAAGCCAAGCTACGCCAAGTTACACCAAGCCAAGCCAAGCCAAGGCAAGGCAAAACAAGCCAAGCCAAGCTAAGCCAAGACAAAACAAGCCAAGCCAAGATACACCAAGCCAAGCTAAGCCAAGCTAAGCCAAGCCAAGCCAAGCTACGCCAAGCAAAGCTAAGCCAAGACAAAACAAGCCAAGCCAAGATATGTCAAGCCAAGCCAAACTAAGCCAAGCCAAGCCAAGCTAAACCAAGACAAAACAAGCCAAGCTAAGCCAAGACAAAACAAGCCAAGCCAAGCTAAGCCAAGACAAGCCAAACTAAGCCAAGACAAGAAAGGCCAAGCCAAGCCAAGCCAAGCCAAGCCAAGCCAAGTTAGGACAAGCCAAAACAAGACAAGACAAGATAAAATAAGAGAATTACACTTTACTGTCCGGTAAAAGGAAAGACTGACCTCCACGAGGTTCATCCTGTTCGACAAGACTCGGTCCTCCCCTTCACCGTCCGGCACCCAGCTATAGTAACAGGTGTCGTTGTGTATGGTCAACAGCAGGTCCTGAAACAACCAACATCACCCCCCCCACCCCCCCACCCACCCACCCACACCCGTTGTTCTATGTAATCATTGCCATCGTTTTCATTGTCCTCGTTCTCCGTTCCCGCTTGGCACAGCCAGCACCCGAGCCGAGCGAGGTGAGGCAAAGTACACCTTAGCTTTACGAGGTGTAGAATAGAGCAGCTCTAGAGAAATGTACTCACCTATACGACAACACGCAAGGAACAAGCGCTTTCGACAGAGAGTCTTCGTCGGGTGTAAGAAGAGAGACAGGAAATAATAAAAGAAGAAGAAGAAGAAAGTAAAGAAGATAGACAAGGAGTTGAAGTAAAACAATGTTCAGACTCTCTGTGTCGAAAGCGTTTGTGTTTAATCGTTCCTTGTGTGTTGTCGTATAGGTGAGTACATTTCTCTAGAGCTGTTCTATTCCACGCTTCTTAAAGCTATGGTGTACTTTGTCTCACCTCGCTCGGTTCTATTTTGTCAACCTCACCAGCAGTTGTTCACTCGTTCCTTTCATTGAAGTGTGGCAAAATTACATCTAAGCTTCATGAAGTGTGGCACGTACAGTACCTCTAAGCTTCATGAAGTGTGGCAAAGTTACATCTAAGCTTCATGAGTCAATGTTCAGACTCTCTGTGTCGAAAGCGTTTGTGTTTAATCGTTCCTTGTGCGTCGTGGTATAGGTGAGTACACTTCTCTACAGAAGTGTGGCAAAATTACATCTAAGCTTCATGAAGTGTGGCACGTACAGTACGTCTAAGCTTCATGAAGTGTGGCAAAGTTACATCTAAGCTTCATGAAGCGAGACAAAGTATACCTTAACTTCATGAAATAAGACAAAAGACACATTAACTTCATGAGGTGAGATCAAATACACCTATGCTTCATAAAGTCTGGCAAAGTTACATCCAAACTTATGAAGCGAGACAAAGTATACCTTAACTTCATGAGATGAGACAAAATACACCTTATTTTCATGAGGTGAAACAAAGGACACCATAGCTTCATGAAGTGTGATAAAGTACATCTAAGCTTCATGAAGTGAGACAAAATATACCCATTAACTTCATAAGATGAGAAAAAACCTTAGCTTCATGAGGTGATACAAATACACCCTAGCTTCATGAACTGTGGTAAAGTATATCTAAGCTTTATGAAGTGAGACAAAGTATACCAATTAACTTCATGAGATGAAACAAAGTAGACCTTGGCTTCACTGAGCGAGCCAAAGCAGAAATTAGCTTCATTAGGTGTGACAAAGTAGACGTGTGTTTTTCGAAGTGTAACATTGTCAGGTCAATATCAGGTAAATATAGATAAAAATCATGATAAAGAGAAACAAAATCAGGTTGAGAGAGAGAGAGAGAGAGAGAGAGAGAGAGAGAGAGAGAGAGAGAGAGAGAGAGAGAGAGAGAGAGAGAGAGAACAAGGAGATCTGAGTGGGAAGAAGGGTAGGAAGGGCGAATGTGAATGTCTAAAAAAAAAAGAAGAAAAAAAAGAAGAAAAAAAAAAGAAAAGAAAAAAAAGAAAGAAAGAAAGAAAGAAACTGGCCTCAAGAAGGCTCAGTTCACGATGGTTACGCTACTTACGTGGTCATCGTGATAAACGAATTCATATTCATTGTGCAAATAAGAGAAATCCTCCAGCCCAGACACACCACCCTGAATGTGCGAACACATTAATTCATTAATAGAAGTTAATTAATTAATTAATGTATCTAACATGCAAATAGAATCAGAATATATCAGACGATGCAGATTCTGAATACACCGCCACACAGGTCAAATGATGGACGGCTAACTTGTACGTAGATTATAAATTAATGTCTCATCCCGTCATAGTTACTTACGAACAAGTAACCTGCATTTGCATAGAGGACTAGAAATAGAGGATACATCGACCGCAACATTAAAAGCTTGAACAAGCACAGGTATGCACATATCAACAAATGAAATGTTGGAACAGGTACATGAATATGCATTTGGCCACAATGACTGTTGCAACAAGTACAAGTATGAGCATCATTTATGGCCACATTGAATGTTGGTACAGGTACAGGTATGAACATATGGCCACATTAAATGTTGGAACAGAGTATGAGCATATCAGACACATCAAAAGTTGGAACAGGTACAATTATAGGTATGAATATATCGGCACATCAAAAGTTGGTTCGGGTACATGTTTGACTTTTTTTTATGGCCACATTAAATATTGGAACAGGTAAAGGTATAAGCAAATCGGCACATCAAAACTTGCAACAGGTACGGTTATGAGCATATCGGCACAACAAACGTTGCAACAGGTACAGGTATGAGCACATCAAAAGTTGCAACAGGTACAGGTATGAGCATATCGCTATATCAAAATTTCGAACAGGTACAGGTACAGGTATGAGAATATCGCCAGATCAAATGTTAGAGCAGGTACAGGTATAAGCACATCGGCACATCAGCAGTTGCAACAGTATAGGTATGAGCATATCGTTACAGCAAATGTTAGAACAGGTTATAGGTATAGTTAAAAATGGACAGGTAGGACCTACAGATACAGGTAAAGGTATGAGCGTACCCCACATCAAAGGTTGGGAAGAGTTGGAGGAGGAGAAGGAAGAGGAGGAAGAAGAAGAAGAAGCAGGATCTAGAGGAGGAGGAGGAGAAGAAGAAGAAAGGAACTATGAGGAGTATGACGAGGAAGAGGAGATGGAACTAGGAGAAGGAGGAGGAAGGGGAAGAGGTATACGATGGGAATGAATAGTTCGATGAGGGGAAGAAGTACGATGAAGAGGATTTGGACGAGAAGGAAGAGTACAGTGAAGATGAAGGTGATGATGATGATGATGATGATGATGATGAGGAGGAGGAGGAGGAGGAGGATGCAGAGACCTGAGAAGGAAAATGAAAAGTACGACGAGGATGAGAAGATGGAAGAGAAGAGGCGGGAGGGGGAGGAGGGAAGCGAGTCAAGAGAAGAAAACGAGAGAGGAGAAGGAGGAGGAGGAGACGGAGGAGGAGCAGCAGGAGGAGGAGACGAAGAAAAAGGAGGAGCAGCAGGAGGAGGAGGGGGAGGAGGAAGAAGAAGGGAATGAATAGTTCGATGAAGAGAAGAAGTACGATGAAGATGATTTGGATGAGAAGGAGTACAATGAGGATGCGGAGGAGGAGACGGAGAAGAAGGACGAGGAGTATGACGAAGATGAGGATCGAGATGGAAGAGGAGGAAGAAAAAAGAAGAAAGAAAGAGAAGGAGTACGGTAAAGATGGGAAAGATCGAAGAGGAGTAGAAGACGAAGAAAAAGACGGAGGAATATGAGGAGGAGGAAGAGGAAGAGGAGGAGGGGTATGGTAAGGACGAGGAAGATCGAGGAGGAGGAGGAGGAGGAGGAGGAGACGAAGAAAAAGCAGGAGGATTAGGAGGAAGAAGAGGAAGAGGAGTACGAAGAGGAGTACGATAAAGATGGGGAAGACCGAGGAGGAGGAGAAGAAGAAGAAAAAGGAGGAACAAGAGGAGTACGAAGAAGAGGCGGAAGATGATAAGGATGAGAGAGATTGAGGAGGAGGAGGAGGAGGAGGAGGAGGAGGAGGAGGAGGAGGAGGAGGAGAAGACAAAGAAGAAGAAGAAGAAGAAGAAGAGGGGCAGGCGGAGGAGGAGGAAGAGGAGGAGGAGGAGGACAAACCCACGTACCAGGATGAGGATGGACAGAACGGTCACCAGCATGGTCTGACTGCCTTAGTTGGTTGACGACGTCCCTGCCAAACCTGTAAGAGGCCGGACCTGCGGATCCCCAGGCTACGTGTTGCGGAGAATGTCGTAACTCACTGACCACAGGAAGCCTGTAAACTTAAAGATGCCTTTACGTAGCGTCCACGGAGATGTACGTACCTCACTGTGGACACAGCCACACTCTTCGGGCTTTTCACGCGGTGCATTATTTCCGACGTTCTGATTGGCTGAATCTTCTGGAATGAAGGAACCGGAACTCTTTAGTTTTCAGAAACGAAGAGAATGAAAACCGCACCTTCCAGTCCACCCTACCCACCCTCCCACCAGGTGGTCGGCAGCTTTAACTATCGAGGCCTTATCTTTTCTGTGGACGCCCATCTCCAATTGTCATTGTAAGGGCGGAGAGAAAGACTCACTGAACGGTCAGCCAAAGGCAGTTAGGTCAAACCGACGAAATTTGTTATAGGGGAACTGAACCGTAGACGTACACGTAAACGTAGACGCACGTGTGTGTGTGTGTGTGTGTGTGTGTGTGTGTGT
Source organism: Alviniconcha marisindica (assembly GCA_018857735.1). Taxonomy (NCBI): domain Eukaryota; kingdom Metazoa; phylum Mollusca; class Gastropoda; family Provannidae; genus Alviniconcha; species Alviniconcha marisindica. The sequence continues at coordinate 658,283 of JABMCL010003699.1, read as the reverse complement.
GTGTGTGTGTGTGTGTGTGTGTGTGTGTGTGTGTGTGTGTGTGTGTGTGTGTGATGTGTGTGTGTGTTGTGTGTGTGCGTGCGTGCGTGCGTGCGCGCGCGTGTATGTGTGTGTGTGTGTGTGTGTGTGTGTGTGTGTGTGTGTGTGTGTGTAGTCATAGAAGGATTCGGCGCATTAGAAATGCATTTAATAGTATTACTCCAGTTGGCCTGAACAAGAACGTTTATTTGTTTTGAGGCCTTAGCCTCTTTCACAAAGAAGGTGAACACACTGCACATTTACACTGCACAATGCAATTTTGAACATGCTTCTTATGACCTATCTTTACTTATTACACACACACACACACACACACACACACACACACACACACACAACACACACACACACACACACACACACATACACACACACACACACACACACACGTGCCTCTTTCCACATGAGAAATGGGATGAGCTGCATGCTCTGTGCAAACGTACGGTAATATTAGACCCGACTTTTTAAAGTGATGAAGTGTGACTCTTTGTTTTGTTTTTATTTTTGTACCTTGTACCTACTTGCATGTTAGATGAGAATTACCGAAGGCGATTCAGATCCTTGAGTTTGTGTGACAGCTTTCGCGCATTAACTGACTCGTTTGTTTGTTGATTGATATTTCCCGTAACATGAATGATTCAGCGAAAGTAACTGAATAATGTTATGTTGAAATATGCTTTCGCAGTGTAAGTGAATAACTGAATAATAAGCCACATATTACAGTATCTAAAAACTGAGAGAGAG
>JABMCL010003699.1:650000-655000 GCA_018857735.1 Alviniconcha marisindica | reverse complement strand
AGAAATAGGGAGTTGGTTCTAGATAAGTGGGTCCTGGTAAGAGAAAAAGCCCTGACCACTGAATACAAGCTGTCTTTGCTTTCTTTTAAGATTATTTCTCACCAAGCCCCAATCTACCTTTCACAACCTGTTCACCTTTACACTCCTTCCCGGCAGCTCCACTTTTCTGGAGACACATTAGTGTTCAGAATACCATCCTTTTGAACAAGGTCCAGTGATCTCATTCACTACCTCCCTCGCTCTCTCATTCATTCCCTCTCTCTCTCATTTACTTCCGACTTCTCTCTTATTCATTCCCTCTCCCTCTCATTCACACCCTTTCCCTCTCATTCACTCCCCCCTTCTCTCTCAATCACTCCCCCCTCCCCTTTCCATCTCGTTCACTCCCCCTCCCTCTCATTTACTCCCCCCCCCTTCTCTCTCATTCACTCCCTCTCCCGCTCATTCTCCCTCGCTCTCATTCATTCCCTCGCTCTCATTCACCCTTTCTCTCTCATTCCTCCTCTCCCTCTCATTCACTCCCCCCCTCTCATTCCTCCCTCCCTCCATTCACTCCCTCCCTCTCATTCACTCCCTCTCCTTCCACTCCCTCCCTTCACACCCCCTCCCCATCATTCCTCTCCCTCTTTCCCCCCCCTTTCTCTCTCATTCATTCCCTCCCCCTCTCATTCATCCCCTCTCATTCACCCCCCCCCCCCCTTTCTCTCATTCACTCCTCGCCTTCACCCCCCCCTTCTCTCTTCATCCTCCCCCCCTCTCTCATTCACTCCCTCTCTCATTCACTCCCTCGCCTTCATTACCCCACCCTCTCTCCATTCACTCCCCCTCTCATTCACCTCCCTCCCTCCCATTCTTCCCCCTTTCTCTCTCTCATTCACTCCCTCCCCCTCTCATTCATTCCCTCTCCCTCTCATTCACTCCCTCGCTCTCATTCACCCCCCCCCCCCTCATTTCTCTCTCATTCACTCCCTCGCTCTCATTCACCCCCCCCCCCTTTCTCTCTCATTCACTCCCTCTCCTCTCATTCACTCCCTCCTCTCCATTCACTCCCTCGCTCTTCATTTCCACCCACCCCTTTCTCTCTCATTCACTCCCTCCCTCTCATTCACTCCCTCCCTCTCATTCACCCCCCTTTCTCTCATTCACTCCCTCCCTCTCATTTCACTCCCTCATCCCTCTCATTCACTCCCTCCCTCTCATTCACTCCCTCTCCCTCTCATTCACTCCCTCCCTCTCATTCACTCCCTCTCCCTCTCATTCACTCCCTCCCTCTCATTCACCCCCTTTCCCTCTCATTCACTCCCTCGCTCTCATTTACCCCCCCTTTCTCTCTCATTCACTCCCTCCCTCCTCGCTCTCTTTCCCCCCCCCCCTTTCTCTCTCATTCACTCCCTCTCCCCTCATTCACTCCCCCCGCTTCTCACCTCTCACCCCCTCCCTCTCTCATATTCACTCCCTCTCCCTCTCATTCACTCCCTCGCTCTCATTCACCCCCCCCCCCTTTCTCTCTCATTCACTCCCTCCCTCTCATCACTCCCTCTCCCTCTCATTCACTCCTTCTCCGGCTCATTCACTCCCTCTCCCTCTCATTCACTCCCTCTCCCTCTCATTCACTCCCTCTCCCGCTCATTCACTCCCTCGCTCTCATTCACCCCCCCCTTTCTCTCTCATTCACTCCCTCTCCCTCTCATTCACTCCCTCTCCCGTCATTCACTCCCTCTCCCTCTCATTCACCCCCTCTCCTCTCATTCACCCCCTCTCCCTCTCATTCACTCCCTCTCCCTCTCATTCACTCCCTCGCTCTCATTCACCCCCCCCCTTTCTCTCTCATTCACTCCCTCCCTCTCATTCACTCCCTCCCTCTCATTCACTCCCTCTCCTCTCATTCACTCCTCGCTCTCATTCACCCCCCCCCTTTCTCTCTCATTCACTCCCTCTCCCTCTCATTCACTCCCTCCCTCTCATTCATTCCCTCGCTCTCATTCACTCCCACCCCCTTTTCTCTCATTCACTCCCTCCCTCTCATTCACTCCCTCTCCCTCTCATTCACTCCCTCGCTTCTCATTCACCCCCCCCCCTTCTCTCTCATTCACTCCCTGTCCCTCTCATTCACTCCCTCCCTCTCTTCATTCCCTCCCTTTCACTCCTCTCCCGCTCATTCACTCCCTCCCCTTCCTCTCATTCTTTTCCTCTCTCCTTCTCATTCACTCCCTCCCTCGTCATTCACCCCCACCACCACTTTCTCTCTCATTCACTCCCTCTCCCTCTCATTCACTCCCCCTTTTTTCTTTCTCTGACATTCACTCCCTCTCCCTCTCATTCACTCCCCCATTTTTTCTTTCTCATTCACTCCCTCCCTTTCCATCTCATTCATTCCCTCTCCCTCAGATTTACTCCTTCTCTCTCATTCACCCTCTCCTTCTCATTTACTCTCCCCTCATCCACTCACCCCCTCTCATTTACTCCCTCTCTCTCTCGCCACTCATTCACCCCCTCCCTTCCACCCTCATTCACTGTAACAGATGATTGATCGATCGATTGACTGACTGACTGACTGACTGAGTGGTGGTCATGCACTCACAGTCCAGGGTGTAGATGTTCTTTCCCACACAGTGGAAGTCGGCCAGAAGGTCCTCAAAACGTACTCGCATATCGGACAGCGTGGTTGGCTTCAGAACTTCATCGTCATCGATCAGCTCCCTTATGGCAGCCTGCAGTACAGACAACACCGTACTAGACAGGTACTCATCGTCATTGATCACGTACTTTATGGATGCAAACACCTGACTAGACAGGCACTCATCGTCAATTATCACGTACCTTACAAACACCTGACTAGACAGGCACTCATCGTCAATTATGTACCTTACAAACACCTGACTAGACAAGTACTCATCGTCATTGATCACGTACCCTACGGATACAAATAAGACCGTACTAGACAGGTACTCATCGTCATTGATCACGTACCCTACGGATACAAATAAGACCGTACTAGACAGGTACTCATCGTCATTGATCACGTACCCTACGGATACAAATAAGACCGTACTAGACAGGTACTCATCGTCATTGATCACGTACCCTACGGATACAAATAAGACCGTACTAGATAGGTACTCATCGTCATTGATCACGTACCTTACGGATACAAACAACATCATACTAGACAGGTACTCATCGTCATTGATCACGTACCTTACGGATACAAACAACACCGTACTAGACAGGTACTCATCGTCATTGATCACGTACCTTACGGATACAAACAACACCGTACTAGACAGGTACTCATCGTCATTGATCACGTACCTTACGGATACAAACAACACCGTACTAGACAGGTACTCATCGTCATTGATCACGTGCCTGATGGATACAAACACCTGTCTAGACAGGCACTCATCGCTACTGATCACGTACCTGATGGATACAAACACCTGTCTAGACAGGCACTCATCGCTACTGATCACGTACCTTACGGATACAAACAACACCGTACTAGACAGGTACTCATCGTCATTAATCACGTGCCTGATGGATACAAACACCTGTCTAGACAGGCACTCATCGCTACTGATTACGTACCTTACGGATACAAACAACACCGTACTAGACAGGTACTCATCGTCATTAATCACGTGCCTGATGGATACAAACACCTGTCTAGACAGGCACTCATCGCTACTGATCACGTACCTTATAGCAGCCTGCGATACAAACAACACCTAACTAGGCAGACTTAACATGGCGGCCTACGATACAAGCAACACCTAACTAGGCAGACTTAACATGGCGGCCTACGATACAAGCAACACCTAACTAGGCAGACTTAACATGGCGGCCTACGATACAAGCAACACCTAACTAGGCAGACTTAACATGGCGGCCTGCGATACAAACAACACCTAACTAGGCAGACTTAACATGGCGGCCTACGATACAAGCAACACCTGCCTAGCCAGGTACATTATGGATACAAGCAACATTTGACTAGACAGGCACTCGTCGTCACTAATCACGTACCTTATGGATACACACAACACCTGACTAGACAGGCACTCATCGTCATTAATCACGTGCCTTATGGCAGAAGGAAGACAGATGGAAAAGAAGGACAGAAAGAAAGACGGAAACCATACAGAAAGAAAGACGGAAGGAAGGAAGTCAGACATACAGAAAGAAGACGGACAGACAAACAGACAGAAACAAAGGAGGGAAGACGGACAGACCGAAAAAGGAAGACAGACAGAGAGAAAGGAAGGAAGAGAGACAAAGAGAAAGAAAAAGAAAGCAAGAAGGAGGGAAGGAAGGAAGGAAGGAAGGAAGGAGGGAAGGAAGGAAGGAAGACAGACAAAGGGAAAGAAAAGAAAGAAAGAAGGAAGGAAGACAGACAGACAGACAGACAGAAGCAAGGAAGGAAGGCATGCTGACAGAAGGAAAGAGTGACGGATTGACGAACAAAGAAAAAAGGGGATGAACCGAGCTGGCGGAAAAGGACATACGGCTTTATCAGAGCACAGATGTCACTGAAATGAATTATTATGGCGTGCCATGCAGCCACCGAGCAAAATGATGATCAAAATGAGTCCATAAGTATAGCATTGTCAGCACCCTGGCGTGCATGCAGCCACAGAGCAAAATGATGATCAAAATGAGTCCATACGTATAGCATTGTCAGCACCATGGCGTGCCACCCACAGAGCAAAATGATGATCAAAATGAGTCCATAATAATAGCATTGTCAGCACCCTGGCGTGCATGCAGCCACAGAGCAAAATGATGATCAAAATGAGTCCATAAGTATAGCATTGTCAGCACCCTGGCGTGCCACCCACAGAGCAAAATGATGATCAAAATGAGTCCATAATAATAGCATTGTCAGCACCATGGCGTGCCACCCACAGAGCAAAATGATGATCAAAATGAGTCCATAATAATAGCATTGTCAGCACCATGGCGTGCATGCAGCCACAGAGCAAAATGATGATCAAAATGAG
>JABMCL010003699.1:642500-645000 GCA_018857735.1 Alviniconcha marisindica | reverse complement strand
ATTTTTGTTTTGTTTTATAGCGAGTTTTGAATATACACCGGAGTGGTGTACTTATAGCGCTATTTGGTTGTTGCACAACAACAACAAAAACAACAACAACAACAACAACAACAACAACAACAACAACACACACACACACACACACAACACACACACACACACACACACACACACACACACACACACCCACACACACACCCACACAAAACCAACCAAAAAACAGCATCATTTGTTTTTTCCACATCATTTGGGAAACTCTTTACCTTGTTGACGTAATGCTGTTTGGAAAATGTGACGACAACGCAAGTGGTCACCATCACCCTCACACTCCGAGCATCGCTTTCCGGCACCTTCCTCCAAACTCTGCCAGATTTAGTTACGCCACTGAAAGGGTACTAACTCTTTATCTCCGCGCAGCTGTCCACCAACGCAGTGAGCGCCCTCCGAAAGGTTTGTAAGACTGTGGAGGCAACATAGCGCCCGAGCACGCACGTAAACAAAAGACGCATTCGCCCCAGGTAAAAAAAGAAAAAAAGTCCCGTCTCGATTCAAACGATTTGGGTTTTATTTTCGCTGGCGTAAGCAACGTGGTCAGTTACAAAAGAAACGTGGCAAAAAAACATCGGATTCGGCTCCGGGGGGACTGATGCACCCAGCAGGCTCTTTGTGAAGGGAGTACGACTTTCTGTCTCTATTTTTTTTCCTCCGTCAGATTTACTGTGTTAAGGTCTTCCAGATCTAAATATAACGCTTCAACAATTAACTGCTTGCTTTTCTCTCTCTCTCTCTCTCTCTCTCTCTCTCTCTCTCTCTCTCTCTCTCTCTCTCTCTCTCTCTCTCTCTCTCTACATTTCGACCTAAAAATGTATAAAAGAAACGTCTAATACAATTGGAGTTGTCTGTTACAGACTTACTGCTATTTGAACATCCTCGAAAAACTGTTCGTTAGCTGACAGCTTTTCGAGACCTATGGCGTAATCAACTGTGGCAGTGGTTGGAGGAAGGAAGTTTGCATCGCCCTTTACTCGACTAACTAGTCAGCCATTAGCAGGCGACAGCTCTGGGTGGACATGCGCACTCGAGACCTATAAGTGGCATCGTCTCTGTCAACCTGTGCTCGGTGAGCCGGTTTGGCCTAGCGGTGAGGCGTTAGGCTGGTAAGCAGAAGGACTTCGGTTCGAATCTGCTTCGGCTCTCCTTTCTCTTCCAAAGTTGTGGTCTGTGGACACTGTCTTGTGACTTTGCCCCTCACAATTAATAAAAATTGAAATGGCTCTCATCACTGCCTATCTTAATGCAGGAGTCATTCTGGTGGTGACAGTGTAGCGATAGGTAGATATAATCTCCCTCGGCCCCCTTCCCACCCTTTCCCCCGTCCCTAATAAACCTTATGGTTTCTGTGGACGTTAAACACCATGTTTACTTACTTACTTACTTACAACCTGTACCGTGGCCTCTCAATCGTTGTACACGGTTGTAACTGTAAGTAGCTGTGAAGTTTGTTGGCTAACCAGCTACATAGAGAACTGCTCTCTGCCTTTATCGAAGTGATGTCAGGTAGGATAAATGAAACTTCTGAATTTCAGTGATGTCAGGTAGGGCAAATAAAACTTCTGAATGTCAGTGATGTCAGGTAGGGCAAATAAAACTTCTGAATGTTAGCCGGTTTATCTTGCAAACACGCGGGCGACGCCTCAGTTTCTCGGATTATACGTCATTGAGAAGAGCTTTTTCTCTTTCCTGGAGACACGTTAATAGCAGAAATAATAATAATTTCTATAATGATAATAAGTAGCCCATACTGACAACAAAAATACGAACACTACAACGACTACTACTAACAGACAATACAAATAAACAAGGACAACACACAAGGGAATTACTTGGTGCTCGAAAGACGTCACACAAACACAACAACAAAGACCCGAGTCGCCCACGGTAACTGTCACCTGGCATGCGAGAAAATACAAGGTACATAAACTCCACCAGAGGTACATCCTCAAAATAAAACAAGGACATCTCATAATTCTAGCTAACAAGACGATGAGCGAGAATACAAGACAAAGGCAGAGCTCAATGAAGTGGCTCTACGTTTAATTCTACCTACCAAGGTAGAGTTCAATGAAGTGGCTCTACGTTTAATTCTACCTACCAAGGTAGAGCTCAGTGAAGTGGCTCTACGTGTAATTCCACCTAACAAGGTAGAGATCAATGAAGTAGCTCTACGTTTAATTCTACCTATCAAGACGATGAACGAGAATACAAGACAAAGGCAGAGATCCAAATTCCACCAGAAAATACAAGGTACCTAAATTCCATCAGAGGTACATCCTCAAAATAAAACAAGGACAACGATGAGTAACTACTCATAATTCTAGCTAACAAGAAGATGAACGAGAATACAAGGCAAAAGCAGAGACAAATGAAGTGGCCGTATTTGTAATTATGCCTACCAAGACGATGAACAAGAATACAAGACAATGTCACCTGGCATGCGAGA
>JABMCL010003699.1:612500-637500 GCA_018857735.1 Alviniconcha marisindica | reverse complement strand
TATGCATGATGAGCAAATAAGGTTAAAGACGGACAGCCCCTAATCAGGATGTCTACATGCACGAGTCGTCAGCAGCCACAGAAATAGCTATTGGCTTGCGTTTATTTTTACATCGGGAAAGATCCCTGGTTTACCAAAAGTGCAACGCGCGTGACGTCAAAAACTCGAAACTGATTGGACACCACGTGACAACACTTCACGTCCCGCATCAATATGCTTGGCAAAAACAACAACAACAAGAAAAACAAACAAAAACAAAACAAATAAATAAACAAACAACAACAAAACAACAACAAATAAACAAGCAAAACAAGAACAAGAACAAGAACAACAAAAACAAAAACAAACAAACAAACAAAACAACAACAAAGTAAATAACTTGGTGTTGTACGCCCAGTCAATCAGTACGGTTGTATAAGCCGGAAAAAAATAAACAAAACAACAAACAAACAAACAAAACAACAAACAAACAAAAAACCCACCGACGAAAACAAACAAACAAACAAACAACAACAACAACAACAACAACAACAACAACAACAACAACAACAACAACAACAACAACAACAACAGCAGCAACAACAACAACAGTTCACTGAGTTCAAAACTGGAGACAGCTGCAGCAGATGTCAGTGACCCAGTGACCCTTGCCCATTCGATATGCTCCTATCTCCTCTTCGCCGTATGTGTTGATTTTGATGTGTCTTGATGCATCAGTCCACATTTTCTTGAATATGGGACGGTGTGGATCCGTTTTTTCCTCAGCCATAGCGTGGTTTGTTGTCGGTAGCGGAAGCATCAGAACCGCCAGTTTTATACGGAGTTTAGGCTGCTTAAAACTAGAAAAATGATATTGATAAAGAAAGTTACCCCGAAAATTTGCATGCTGTGTTTTGTCCCAATAAACAGCGTTCTTTTGAACATTTTATGTGTTTAGATCCTGTTTTAGAAGGCTAGCAGTCATACTTGTTTCATTTTTATTTCCGTAGAAAAATTAGTCTATAACTTTAAACACTATTAGGTTGACCGGATAGCCCTATTTTCGCTTCAGGCATGTCGAGTTTTCTTCCAGTGTTGTCAGCGTTTAGAAGATAAACGCGATTAGGGGGCTAGCTGCTCATCATGCATACGGGCCCAGTTCAGTCAAACAGGAGAGTTGGCGTTGTTTCTAATCAGAAATAAATAAACGAGAGACCGCTTGCATCAGAGAGATAAACGAGTGACCGCTTGCACATAATTGTTACCATTGCTTCTACTCGCTGTCTCTTTCAAGCATGAAGACGTCCTTGATATTAGCCAACTCAGTAACAAACAAGGGAGATAAACGAGTACTCTTGCACGCAAGTCTGCCATTGTTTCTGCTCACAGTCTGTTTTGAAGCACGAAGACGTCCTTGATATTGCAAAGTAACAAACAAGGGAGATAAACGAGTACTCTTGCACGCAAGTCTGCCATTGTTTCTGCTCACAGTCTGTTTTGAAGCACGAAGACGTCCTTGATATTGCAAAGTAACAAACAAGGGAGATAAACGAGTACTCTTGCACGCAAGTCTGCCATTGTTTCTGCTCACAGTCTGTTTTGAAGCACGAAGACGTCCTTGATATTGCAAAGTAACAAATAAGGGCGATAAACGAGTACTCTTGCACGCAAGTCTGCCATTGTTTCTGTTCACAGTCTGGTTTGAAGCACGAAGACGTCCTTGATATCAGTCAGCTCAGTAACAAACAAGGACATACTCGTACAGTTAATTAGTATTATATGTGTAGAGAATTAAAAAACAACAACAACTAACAAACAAGGGAGATAAACGAGTATTCCTGCATGTAATTCTGCCATTGTTTTTACTCGCAGTCTGTTAGCCAACTCAGTAACAAACAAGGGAGATAAACGAATACTCTTGCATATGACTGGTGGCATTGTTTCTACTTACGGTCTATTTCAAGCTTGTAGATGTTCTTGCCCTTGCAGAGGAAGTCAGCCAGCAAGTCAGAGTACTTTCCCCTCATTTCATCCAGTGAAGAAACCCTCAGCTCATCTCCGCTTAAAACACTTTTGTAGATGCTGCCGAGGACGAATTTCTGCAACGCGTAGTTCAGTCCCTTAATTCTCATATGCTGCGAACGGATACGTTGCTATATGCACCTTGGTGAGCTTACATTTGAATGTAGAAAATACGAGAGAGAGAGAGAGAGAGAGAGAGAGAGAGAGAGAGAGAGAGAGAGAGAGAGAGAGAGAGAGAGAGAGAGAGAGAGAGAGAGAGAGAGAGAGAGAGAGAGAGACGCAAGACGCAAAGGTTTATTTGATTGGCCTGTGGCCTTCACAAAGGTTATACTAATAGTTGCAAACTGTACTTTAGCAAAGTGTTCAGAGGAACATGTATGTAAATCATAAGAAATAGCAATCACACATATATCCAGAATTTTTACAGTATGTAGATGAATATACACAAACATGAAGTGCGCTAACGTAACTATACAGTCGCGTCATCATTCACGTAATAGGAATTCTCTTCGTTTAAAGGCTAAGTACAGGAATATGGCAAAGTTCTTAGTAATGGCCTTGTTTTCAGTTGATAGTTGATGATGATGATGAAGTGATGCTTAATGTCCTCAGATGTAAGCTGACATATTAGGGACAAGTTGTGACCAGTGCCGGAGCACGGTTCAATAATTCTTTACGTCCACGGAAACCAGAAGGCTCGTTAGAACGGACAGCTCAGGACGGCCACCTCGACTCTCACACAGCTCCTGAACTATGACAGTTGATAGTAACAAAACAAGTCGAAATGAACTTGGCTGGCTATAAAATTTATCAGGTATAAGTCTTTGACGTAAATCTTTTAGAGCAGAACAACACAACGTGAAATGCACTTCATTTTCGACAGCAGCTCTACACAAAGGACATATGGTGTCTGTGGCTATATAGTGTTTATGCAATAAGGTTATAGCACACGCCATTACCTCCACATCTTCTTGGTGGTCATGCAGGGAGACTTCCTCTCCAGTGTCTTTCACCTCAGTGGCTATATAGTGTTTATGTAATAAAGTTATAGCAGAGGGACCTCGGTTCGAATCCGCTTCGGCTCTCCTTTCACTTCAAACGTTGTGGTCTGTGGACACTGTCTTGTGACTTTGTCACTCACAATTAATGAAACATTAAAATGGCTCTCATCGCTGCCCACCTTCTGGTGGTGACAGTGTAGCGATAGGTATATAATCTCCCTCTTCCCCCACCTCCGTACCCCGTTCCCCCCTTCTCCTCGTCCCTAATAAGCCTTATGGTTTCTGTGGACGTTAAGCACCATGTTTACCTTTACCTTTAGTTATATAGCACACGCCTGGTGTTCATGCAGGGAGATTTCCTTTCCATTGTCTTTCACCTCAGTGGCTCTATAGTGTTCATGTAATAAAGTTATAGCACACGCTATTACCTCTGTATAGTGTTTATGTAATAAAGTTATAGCACACGCCATTACCTCTGTATAGTGTTTATGTAATAAAGTCATAGCACACGCCATTACCTCTGTATAGTGTTTATGTAATAAAGTCATAGCACACCCATTACCTCTGTATAGTGTTTATGTAATAAAGTCATAGCACACGCCATTACCTCTGTATAGTGTTTATGTAATAAAGTCATAGCACACGCCATTACCTCTGTATAGTGTTTATGTAATAAAGTCATAGCACACGCCATTACCTCTGTATATTTTTGTTTATGCAAATTAAATTTTTTTTTCATAGCACACGCCATTACCTTTTATTTTTTATTTTGTTTTAGGGGGCAATAAAGTCATAGCACACGCCATTACCTCTATATAGTGTTTATGAATAAAGTCATAGCACCCCCAACCCAAATTTTTTTAAAAAAGTTTGGTGGACAAGTCGAGGTGGCCGCCCTGGGCTGTCCGTCCTAACGAGCCTTCTGGTTTCCGTGGACGTAAAGATAAAACCTGTTTCGCATGGTCCACTTGTCCCTAATATGTCAAAGACTCTGAAAACTTTAAACTCCTTCATCATCATCATCTAACACCCATTACCTCTATAGATTAGTGTTTATGTAATAAAGTCATAAAAGGGCCCTTACCTCTGTAGATATAGTGTTTATGTAATAAAGTCATAGCACAGCCATTACCTCTGTAGATATAGTTTTATGTAATAAAGTCATAGCAACGCCATTACCTCTGTAGATATAGTGTTTATGTAATAAAGTCATAGCACAGGCCCTTACCTCTGTAGATATAGTGTTTATGTAATAAAGTCATAGCACACGCCATTACCTCTGTAGATATAGTTTTTATGTAATAAAGTCATAGCACACGCCATTACCTCTGTAGATATAGTGTTTATGTAATAAAGTCATAGCACAGGCCATTACCTCTGTAGATATAGTGTTTATGTAATAAAGTCTAGCACAGGCCCTTACCTCTGTAGATATAGTTTTTATGTAATAAAGTCGTAGCACAGGCCCTTACCTCTGTAGATATAGTTTTATGTAATAAAGTCGTAGCACAGGCCCTTACCTCTGTAGATATAGTGTTTATGTAATAAAGTCTAGCACAGGCCTTACCTCTGTAGATATAGTGTTTATGTAATAAAGTCATAGCACAGCCATTACCTCTGTAGATATAGTGTTTATGTAATAAAGTCGTAGCACAGGCCCTTACCTCTGTAGATATAGTGTTTATGTAATAAAGTCATAGCACAGCCATTACCTCTGTAGATATAGTGTTTATGTAATAAAGTCGTAGCACAGGCCCTTACCTCTGTAGATATAGTGTTTATGTAATAAAGTCATAGCACACGCCATTACCTCTGTAGATATAGTGTTTATGTAATAAAGTCATAGCACAGGCCCTTACCTCTGTAGATATAGTGTTTATGTAATAAAGTCATAGCACAGGCCATTACCTCTTAGATATAGTGTTTATGTAATAAAGTCATAGCACAGGCCATTACCTCTGTAGATATAGTGTTTATGTAATAAAGTCATAGCACACGCCATTACCTCTGTAGATATAGTGTTTATGTAATACAGTCATAGCACAGGCCATTACCTCTGTAGATATAGTGTTTATGTAATAAAGTCATAGCACAGGCCCTTACCTCTGTAGATATAGTGTTTATGTAATAAAGTCATAGCACAGGCCCTTACCTCCACCTCCTCTTGGTGGTCATGCAGGGACACTTCCTCTCCGGTGTCTTTCACCTCAGTGAAGTAACAGTTGCGGGGGCTCGTCGTCAGGAGCAGGTTCTGCAAGCAATGCCAACTGATGGTGTAACCTTATTGCATAAACACTGTATAGCCACTGAGGTGAAAGACACTGGAGAGGAAATATCCCTGCATGACCATCAAGAGGAAGTAAAGGTAATGGCATGGGATGAGAAAACATTTAAAAAGAGAAGATGTGGAAAACGGCCCAAAAAAAACAAAAAATGGAAAGAAAAAAAAACAATACAAAACAAACAAAAGAAAGAGAGAGGAAGGGGAGAGGAGAGAGAGAGAGAGAAAGGGGAAGGGGAAGGGGAAGGGGAGGGGGGTAAAAAAAACTCCCGAAAACTTTTTTACAAGGATTGTAGTTTATTCAAAAAACCTGTCTAACCGCGCTTGTAAAATATAATTTCGGCATTATTTATATATATATATATATATATATATATAAATATATATATATATATATATATATATATATATATATATATATATATAAAAAATTTTATATAATTTAAAAAAAAAGGGAAAAAAAGGGGAGGGAGAGAGGGGAGAGAGAGGAGAGAGAGAGAGAGAGAGAGAGTGAGTTAAGAGAGAGACAACAGGCAGACAGGGGGGGGGGGGGGGGGGGGGCGGGGGGGGGGGGGGGGGGGGGGGGGGGGGGGGGGGGGAAAAAAAGAGATACAAAATGGTATCGTGGAAATAAAGTTGTAGTTTGGGATTGGAATTATTCTTTGCCCCCAGTCCCCCGGGCAAACAACCAAAAAAATAGACAGAAACAAGTATAGGTAAAAAAATAATAAGAAATTTATAAGCCAAAAACCCACGCAAGAAAATGCTGGTCCCCGGGCGTTAGGGGGGGGGGGGGGGGGGGGGGGGGGGGGGGGGGGGGGGGGGGGGGGGGGAGGGAGAGGAAGGGGGGGGGGGGGGGGGGGGGGGGGAAAATTTTACCCGCAAAAAACAGAGAAACTCGAACTCGAAAATGTTATTTTGCAAGGTTTATTTAGGTTCATTAAAACTGTCTAACAAATAAACCTTGCCAAGTTATGAAAAATAATAAAAATAATAATAACAACAACAAAAACAACAAAAACAACAACAACACAAAACAAAAAAAAAAACAACACATTATTTATATAAACATGAAACATGAATGAATAGTGAAAATGTATGCATGAAGCACAAAAACTCCCACACAAAACTTGTGTGTTCACAGCGCCAGACGCACACATGCATATATACATTGTGTGCATCACTTTTACATGTATTATTTAGCATATAATCAGCAGATAAGGCAGTAGAATAGCTAATAGCTTCATATAAGGTATTACTAATAGTAAATAAGCTTCAGAGAGAGAGAGAGAGAGAGAGAGAGAGAGAGAGAGAGAGAGAGAGAGAGAGAGAGAGAGAGAGAGAGGAGAGAGAGAGAGAGAGAGAGAGAGAGAGAGAGAGAGAAGGAGGAGGAGGAGGTAGCTTGCATGAAATAATAACAAATAAGAAACAAAGATTGAATCCAAAAAGCAAAACCGACTCACAGCCAGAAGGCCGACGAAACACAAGTAGCATCATGATTCTCTGGCTGAAAGAGTTCTGTGGGAATACGTGAAATAGACGCCTTTTTATACGGCAGAACCGAGATAAGACTTTTCCTTCTGGACGTGTTAAAACAGGTTGGCAAAGCCCCCGCCCAAAAAGAAAAAGAGAAAAAAAAGAAAAAATGTAACAGCTTCAGACCGTGTGCACAACCTTTAACAGCTGGAAGTCGTGCAGCTAGAGAGGCATGGCGCTACTCTTGTGTTTCCTCTGCCCTGTGGTTGTGAGTGTGCTTTAACTGCCTTTCTCATTCTTTCTTTCTTTTGGGGTATCTTACTTACAAGCTAGGACCCCCTCCCCCCATTATGCAATGTCTACAGCACAGATGCATTTTTCGTCCAGTTCTTAATTTAGTTTTCGAATTATTTGCTTCTGATGAGATAATAAAGTAATCTTGAATCTTGAACCACCTGTAACAGCTGCGGACCGTGTTTCCGTCTGTAACAGCTGCACATCGTATAACCACCTGTAACAGCTACAGAATGTGTACACCGCCTGTAACAGCTGCAGAATGTGTACACCATCTGTAACAGCTACAGAATGTGTACACCACCTGTAACAGCTGCAGAATGTGTACACTACCTGTAACAGCTACAGAATGTGTACACCACCTGTAACAGCTACAGAATGTGCACACCATCTGTAACAGCTGCAGAATGTGTACACCACCTGTAACAGCTGCAGAATGTGTACACCATCTGTAACAGCTACATAATGTGTACACCATCTGTAACAGCTACAGAATGTGTACACCACCTGTAACAGCTGCAGAATGTGTACACTACCTGTAACAGCTACAAAATAATGTGTACACTACCTGTAACAGCTACAGAATGTGTACACCATCTGTAACAGCTACAGAATGTGTACACCACCTGTAACAGCTGCAGAATGTGTACACTACCTGTAACAGCTACAAAATAATGTGTACACTACCTGTAAAAGCTACAGAATGTGTACACCACCTGTAACAGCTACAGAATGTGTACACCACCTGTAACAACTGCAGAATGTGTACACTACCTGTAACAGCTACAAAATAATGTGTACACTACCTGTAACAGCTACAGAATGTGTACACTACATGTAACAGCTACAGAATGTGTACAGTACCTGTAAGAGTTGCAGAATGTGTACAGTACCTGTAAGAGTTGCAGAATGTGTACACTACCTGTAACACCTGCAGAATGTGTACACTACCTGTAACAGCTACAGAATGTGTACACTACCTGTAACAGCTACAGAATGTGTACAAGACCTGTAACAGCTACAGAATGTGTACACCATCTGTAACAGCTACAGAATGTGTACACCACCTGTAACAGCTGCAGAATGTGTACACTACCTGTAACAGCTAATATTAATAATAATGATGGTCATTTCTATGGCGCATGATCCCTAGCAAGATCTAGGGCACAATGCGCCGTACAAAAAGCTGCAGAAAAATGTATAAACATATACAATGGACAAAAAAGAAGGTTCCAGGCCTTACGACCCCCAACCACGCAAGAATTTATACATACAACAATTTCAGTAAATAAACCAAACTTGTCAGTAACCAAACATGACCAAACTCTGATTTGCCGCACAGATAATGTGTACACTACCTGTAACAGTTACAGAATGTGCACACTACCTGTAACAGCTACAGAATGTGTACACCAACTGTAATAGCTACAGAATGTGTACACAACCTGTAACAGCTACAGAATGTGTACACCACCTGTAATAGCTACAGAATGTGTACACCACCTGTAACAGCTGCAGAATGTGTACACTACCTGTAACAGCTACAGAATGTGTACACTACCTGTAACAGCTACAAATGTGTACACTACCTGTAACAGCTACAGAATGTGTACACACCTGTAACAGCTACAGAATGTGTACGCTACCTGTAACAGCTGCAGAATGTGTACACTACACTGTAACAGCTACAGAATGTGTACACGCAGCTACCACCTGTAACAGCTACATAATGTGTACACTACCTGTAACAGCTACAGAATGTGTACACCACCTGTAACAGCTTCAGAAATTGTGCGCTACCTGTAACAGCTGCAGAATGTGTACAATAACTGTAACAGCTACAGAATGTGTACACCGCTGCAGAACGTCTACACCACCTTTAACAGCTGCAGAACGTGTAATCACCTGTAACAGCTGCGGAACGTGTAACCACCTGTAACAGCTGCAGAACGTGTAACCACCTGTAACAGTGCGGAACATCTACACCACCTGTAACAGCTGCAGAACGTGTCACCTGTAACAGTGCGGAACATATTTACCACCTGTAACAGCTGCAGAACGTGTAACCACCTGTAACAGCTGCAGAACGTGTAACCACCTGTAACAGCTGCAGAAAGTCTACACCACTTGCAATGAAACTCATTTCACGCAGCAAAGTCTGACGTAAGTGTTAAACAGCACCCAGAGCGAAGATGCAAGTTAAGTCAATTCCGTTCAGTTTAAGAGGGTATCTATGTGCTCGGAAAACCCCATATATGCGCTCCATCCTGTCTCCCAGAAGTTCCCCGAGCGCTGCCTAAGAAATAGTAGTTCCAATTTCGTCTGACTGACGATGGCCCTCTCTCGTCCTTTTATATCGTCGAGCGAAGCTTCCTCTTTCCACGCCTGTCTCCTCCAGGCGATTGGCTGTGTGATGTTCCTGGCATTGTGCCCGCAGGTAGTGTCTCACGCTCCTCAACACTTCGGATCTTTCTGAGATAGAAGCCACTTGTGATGGTTGCATGCTTTGTCCGCTAGTCTATCTGCTCGGTCATTTCCTTTCACTCCGAATCTGTTTGGGTATATATATATATATATATATATATATATTGTATGTAACCGAGTGCATCTGCACATTGTGTTTGTGTTGTTGTATGTACTCTGTGTGTCGCTCTGTCGGTGTTCTTTCGTGTGTGTACGTCATTCGATCTTTTACGTATGCGTTACGTGTTGTGATTTAGACGTCACTATAAGTCAGAGGGAGAGAAGGCGAGAGGGAAGAACAACGACCTCTCGCATGTACCATCAAAAGAAAAGAAGAAATACAAATCAGGAACCTCTGGCTGTGGCTCGTTTGTCGTTCCTTACTTCCAACCTGCAACTTCCACCACCGACCGTTTACATAGATATATATATATATACCTTTCCCACTCCTTGATTTGCCTGAGCTCTGTTTGCTGGCATTCTTGTGTGTGTGTGTGTGTGTGTGTGTGTGTGTGTGTGTGTGTGTGTGTGTGTGTGTGTGTGTGTGTGTGTGTGTGTGTGTGTGTGTGTGTGTGTTTGTGTGTGTGTTTGTGTGTGTGGTGTGTGTGTGTGTGTGTGTGTGTGTGTGTGTGTGTGTGTGTGTGTGTGTGTGTGTGTGTGTGTGTGTGTGTGTGTGTGTGTGTGTGTGTGTGTGTGTGTGTGTGTGTGTGTGTGTGTGTGTGTGTGGTTCTTTTTTTCTGTTATCATTATTTGTAACTCTGTATATATTTCTACATTTAAAGGGACTGTCCCACGCAGATTTGGCTAAAAAACGATTATTATTTTTTTGCATACATTTTTATTGTTTTATGTGCAATTATTATGTAGCATTCATTTCTGCTTTGGTCATGTTGAAATGCGGCAATTTAAGAATAACTGTAGTGGTCTAAAAATAGATTGGGATCTCCCTCCGGGTGCAGCTATTTACGGAGTGCGTATTACATCATTACATTTTGTTGTTTTACACAAGTTTTTGTAGACTCGGCCTACAAACAATTAATAATGGCGTTGTCTCAGGCACGGAATTTGCTCAGGCGTAATAATTTGTCGGGCTAATTAACTGATGATTGTGTGAATAATTTTATGTCTTTCTTTGAATAAATCTCCTAATCGTGCTATGTGTACTTCACTATAGTGGATGAGACCTGTAGCTGCCGTTTACTAATATTGCTCGGCGATGGACCGAGGTGCAAAGTGTGGGTGACAATTCTTTCTCAGTGTATTGATCTGATGCTACTACAGGAATATTTTAGACACCATAACAATAATAATGAAAAGAAAAGAAATACCTACCGGCCGGTCGCACGCCAGAAACACACACTTCCGCAAACAGGTAGTACTTAGTAGAATATTAAAACGTATGGTTCCAGTAGACTACTCCTATCAATCAAAAAAGAACTATCAGGAACCTTTTCTTTTACTTGTCCAGTAACGGCTTTGCCAGTTTCCTATCGCAGACGTTTAACCTTGTGCACCGCTCTCTCCACCTCCCCACCTGGTCACCCAGGTTTACCAGCCACGATCTGTATCTACGTTGTCGATCTCTTGCCAGTCAGTCGAGCTAAACGTTCTTTTTATTTTGGTCCTCCGAAGATAAATGGTAGTAATATAATTTAACTCCAAATTATCTCTGCTTTGATTGCATAATCTGGAAAAAATGGAAAAGAACTATGGTCATAAACGCCACTGTTTCAATCTCAGTTCTTCGTTGCTTTCGTTCAAATGGCTATTTGCTCCTTATAATACCACATGAAAGAATGTATTTATTAGCACAAAAGAAGGCGGCACACAAAACAAAACACATGTCCCGTCCCGTGTTCTCTTGTTGTGTACATGTTCCTAGTCATTATTTTCAGTTTTGTCATTCTTGCCATCAGTAACTACTTCTAGAGCCATTGTTTCTTTCGACTCTTCCTTCACCTTTCTATAATCTTGCGTCAAACTATTGATATCGTAATGACGTCAAAATGATTTTGCCATCATTTCATTGATCCAAACACACAGGGTGGCATGGGGGAAATTCGTCCACTCGTTCAGTTGGGGAAACTTCGGCCACCCAAACACCTTGTGAACTGCACTCAGTACTACGCATCAACCCCTACAATTGAACTTTTCCAAACTGTAACATCAGCTTCATAATTGATCAGTCCACAAACAAAACAGCAAACGAGTGATTGTTACAAGTAGCGTATGGGAAAACCTGTCCTACTTTGGGAGCCTTGCAATTCGCTTGGCAACAAAACCATAGTGTGGGTTGTACGAAAAGTAAGGACCGACATATTGTTCGCAGATCTTGTTTGTTTTGAAGTTCAGTGTTTGCCACGATCTGCCCACTTAAAAATCCTCCTAATTTTTGTAATTTTGATGACATCGTTTTAAATCTACGTATACATTTTTTTTATTCTTTCTTTTTTTACCTCAGCCTCTTCTTGTCTGTCTTCTTCTTTGCTTCCTTCTTCTTTTATTATTATCTGTCTATTTTCTTGCACCTGACGAAGACAGTTTTTGTTGAAAGCGCTTGTGTTTCCTTGTTTCCTTGTGTTTCGTCGTATAGGTGAATACATTTCCCTAGATCTGTTCTATCAATTTTGTCTACCTCACTCATTCCTCAGAAAAAGATTTTGTTTCTTTCATATTCATGAAATCACACTGGTAGTTGTGTTGTATACTAGTCTGCGATTGATCGAAGGTGTCTACAAACCACAACGAGCTTGTGTTGGTTGAGCCAGTGTGACAGAATCGTGTCTCGAAGCGTGCATGTGAATCAAACGTACCTGTTTGGATGAATTTTCCCCAGGCCACCCTATAATGTCGAAAGAACACTAGACATCATTTCATTGTTCATCTTGGCAATTTCAAACACTATCAGTTTATTTCCGAGTTTTTTTTTTTTTTTTGCTGTTCCCCATGAAAACGTTCGGAAAATCAAACTATTTCACACAACTGTCCAGATTAAAAAACAAAAACATTGACAAAAATAATTTATACATGACATGTACACAAAACTGAGAGTTCCGGTATCCTATCAATGATGTCATACTGAACACGGGAAAGAGCTCGTGAAAACAGTGTTAGTAACACTGTCTGGGAAAGTCTCTTCTAAACTCGTTATAAAATCAACGGCACGTTCAATCACAAAACTTGTAACGCTGGTCATGTTCGTTTAACCTCCTCTAAGCACATGAGAAGTTCAGCCGCCGAAGGAGAGTTCCTTTAATAAACTACTATATATAGTTGCACTTTTGGGAAGGGGTGGGTGGGTAGGGGCTGTTTGTAGGTGATTGATATGAATGTCCTTTGGCAGTTTTTAGCTTGCGAGAGCTTACATGTACGCAATGTGTGTATCTGGCGCTGGGAACACGCAAGGTTTTGTGTGGAAGTTTTGTGTGCGCTGTATATACATTTTCATTCATTCATAAATTCATACTTGCAGTACTGAGTCCCCTGCTTGGCCCATCCAAGACTTGCCCCGTCTCAGTCTGCATCCTTTTGCCTTTTACGGCTTCGTGGAGTGGGTTAGGATTTTCTGCAGCACTGAAATTTGCTTTGACCTGTTCTACTTTCTATCTGGTTCGCTTTGGTTGAAGTTCTAGCACGAACCGCACTATGGTCCGTACTATGGTCTCAGTAGGTGTGTCCTTGGTGGTTCTCAGTACGACTGTCATTGGCTCGTTCTGTGCTGTGTCCCAGCTATAGTAGATTGTGGGGCCTAGTCCGTAGTCAATAACACTGCCATTGTTGTGAGGCCTAGTCCGTAGTCACTGCCACTGCCACTGCCATTGTTGTGAGGCCTAGTCCGTAGTCAATGACAGTGACATTGTTGTGAGGCCTAGTCCGTAGGCAATGAAAACGGGGACCAATTTTTTGTTTTTGGAGGCCTAGCCTTAAAACAAAATTTTTTTCCTTTTGCCTTTTGTTGTGAGGCCTAGTCCGAAAATTTTTTCCCCAATTGACATTTTGGGACCATTTTTGGGTTTGGGACCTAGTCCTAGGCAACGGGACCACCTGAAACAGTGTTTGTGAGGCCTAGTCCGTAGTCACTGACATGCCAGGGGTTTGTGGGGCCCTAGTCCGTAGTAATGACAGTGACTTGTTGTGAGGCCTAGTCCGTAGTCAATTGGGGGACCAGTGACCGGTTGGGGTTGTGGGGCCCTAGCCGTGGGCCCCCAAACCGGACACTGGGACAGGGTTGTGAGGCCTAGCCCGTGGGAAACCCCACGCCATTGTTGTGAGGCCTAGTCCGTAGTCAATGCCCAGTGCTTGTTGTGAGGCCTAGCCCGTAGTAAATGACAGGACATTGTTGTGAGGCCTAGTCCGAAAGGGAAAACCCTTCCGACACGGGGACAGGGGGTTGTGGAAACGGGCCCTAGTCCGTAGGCAATGACATTGACGTTGTTGTGAGGCCTAGTCCGTGGGAAAAATGACATTTGGACCTTTTGGGGGTTTTTGGAGGCCTAGCCCGTAGTCAATGACAGTGACATTGTTGTGAGGCCTAGTCCATAGTCAATGACAGTGACATTGTTGTGAGGCCTCGTCCGTAGTCAAAACACTGCCATTGTTGTGAGGCCTAGTCCGTAGTCACTGCCACTGCCATTGTTGTGAGGCCTAGTCCGTAGGCAACGACACTGACATTGTTGTGAGGCCTAGTCCGTAGTCACTGACAGTGACATTGTTGTGAGGCCTAGTCCGTAGTCAATGACAGTGACGTTGTTGTGAGGCCTAGTCCGTGGGAAAAATGACATTTTGGACCGTTGTTTGGGGGAGGCCAAGTCCGTAGTAAAAAACATGTGACGTTGTTTGTGAGGCCTAGTCCGTAGTCAGTGACAGTGACATTGTTGTGAGGCCTAGTTTATAGTCAGTGACAGTGAGCACCAAACTTTGATACAGGAAGGTGTGGTGCTGTTCAGTACTCTTTGTAGCCATAACCCTCAGGACTCACAGGTTTTTTTTTTTTTTTGGGGGGGTTCTGATTCAGTGCTGTTGTTTCGATTCCACATGTTGTCTGTGGATCAACGTTCTTTTGAAGTCGATCCCAAGGTATTTTCGTTTTCATCGATTGCAGCTCTATCAAATGTGACTGCTGGCATTGGTCTTCTTGCTGTTCCCTTGTCAGGAGTGCACCGCAACGTATGTGCCTTGTTTGCATTGATGAGTCATCACCACATGTTGCGATAAAGCTTTGTATTTAAATCAAATGTGAAGCTTTTCTGCTAGTATCTCCTTGGGGAATTTCACATCTACGGCGTATTCCACTGGTTACGGGTTCAAGAAAGGCAGCGTCTTCCATCATGCGTGCTACCTTTCATAAATGTAAGCAAAGGTTTGCGAACATAGACTGTAATTGAATAGTGATGTTTTTTGTGTGTGTGTGTGTGTGTGTGTGTGTGGGGTGTGGGGTTTTGTGTGTGTGTGTTTTGGGGTGTGGTGTGTGGGGTGTGTGTGTGTGTGTGTGTGTGTGTGTGTGTGTGTGGGGGTGGGGGTTTGGTTGTGTGTGTGTTGTGTTTTCTTTTTGGGGGGCACACACACACACACACATTCAACACAGCCGGGAAAAAAAACACACAGACAAAAACTTAAACAGACACACAAAAAACTTGCATCCCAATGGCCTAGTTCTCTACACCCCAAAAAAAAACAAAAAAAAAAAAACCCTTAAAGGTAAAATTGGGCCCTTTGGGGACTTTGGGGCGTTGACAACAGCGTCCACCGTCAGTCACGTGACTGTCATGAAATTAAAAACCAGGGGAAAAAAAAATTTTTTTAAAAAGCCTCCCACAGAGAGAGAGAGAGAGAGAGAGGGGGAGAGAGAGAGAAGAGAGGGGGGAAAAGAGAGAGATGAGAGAGAGAAGAGGAGAGGGGGGGGAAAAATTTTTTTTTTAAAAAAAGGAAAAATTGGAAATTTTTAGAGGGGGGGGGGGCGAGAGGGGGGAGAAAAAAAAAAAAATTTTATTTAATTGAAAACTTTTTTACCAAGGAAAAGGGTTTAGGGGGGGGAAGCTGTCTTTAAACCATTCAGTTGAGGAGGGGAGAAGGGGAGAGAGGGGAAAAGGGGAGGGGAAAAGAGGGAGAAAGGGGGGGAGAGGAGAAGAGAGAGAAGAGAGAGAAGAGAGAGAGAGAGGCCTTGCCATCTAAGGTTTCCCGGGTTTGAAACAGCGTCCACCGTCATGCAGTCACGTGATTCGGGCGGCTTTGGGAAATCAAGGGAGTGACATGGCGATTAAATCGTGATGAGTCCCTCGCATTTTTTCCCCCTTCCCAGTCCTTTCCCCGTCCCCCCGTTCCCCCCCTTTCCCCCCCCAACTCATTGCTTTGAAAAAAACAGGGGAAATAAACCCCTTATTTAAAATAAAAAAACCCCCTCCCTTTTTTTCCCCCCAGAGATAAAAAAAAAGAGAGAGAAAAAGGAGGAGAGGAGAGAAGGAGAGCCCCTAGGGAGGAGAGAGAGAAGAAGAGAGGGGGAAAAGGGGGAAGGAGAGAGAGGAGAGAGAGGGGAGAGAGAGGAAGAGAGAGAGAGAGAAAAGAACTCGTTTCAAAAAATTTTATTTTACAAGGATTGTAGTTTAGGTTTAGTAAAAAAACCTTGTCAACAACACACAAAGAACTCAAACTCAAAAATCGAAAACATTAATACTCAAGGATAGTAGCGTTAGGCCCATTTGGACCTATTAACACCCAGCCCTTTTTTTTTTTAAAAAACACAAATAAAAAAGACAATACCACAAACAAATATTAAAAGCACGATTAAGAAAATTGATTAATGCAGTTTCACATTTCCTAAAAAATGTGCAGAAACATCAAAATTAAATTTTTTTCAGGGGCATACATGTAAAACAACACTCAAAATTTTAGGCAAAAACGGTGATTCAAAAAAAAACCCGTCCAGATTTGCGAGAATTATTTAGAAAATATATTTGTCAGATTACGTTTGAAACAAGGAAAAAAAACAGGATTTTATTTTGAGGCGGGGGGAGTTCCAGAGGGACGTTCCAGCGAAGGATATGCTAGTTTTAAATAAGTCAACCCTTTGGGCCCTTTGGGCACGTAGAGGTTATTCCTGGAGTTAGTGTAGTGGGACTGGTGGCTAATAAAGAGTTGTGCCAGGTAATTTGGGGACTTATTATTAAGAACTTTAGGGATAAATATTCTTTTATTGTAAGCTTGCTGTTGCGGTGGGTTTTAAAAATTTCCCAAAGTGCACTTTTTTTTTGTCTTTAGAGGGGAAAAGGCCCAAGGGAAGGTTTAAATTTTCCCGCACTTCGATGAAATGAGTTAAATTTTTTTTAAAGTGTATTTCCCCAAACAGCCACCCCACATTACTAAAGAAATAAGCGATGGGGAGGTTTTAGTGAGCGTTGAAAAAGGGTTTTTGGGTTTATCGATGTTGATGATATATTGCAGCGAGAAAGAAGAAACAGTTTTTTTGGGGACTTTGTTTTTGCTATGTGTTCAATCTGGGCTTCCCATCGGAATTTGTTGTCGGGCAATGAGACCTAGTAGGCGGTGTTGTTTTCATTTTCAATATTCTGGGCCATCCTATGACAGTCTCAATGGCAAGTCTGAGAGCGATGCTTTTGCCGTGAGTAATTAAACATTGACTTTGTTTTTTCGGGATTTTTGAGCATGTGATCCCAAGGGTTTCACCCCACTGAAATACGATCAAGACAAAGCTGCGGCGTCTTCTGAATTTGCCAAAGCTTTTTTTTGTTGTATGATGTGTTGTGTCACCGCGAAACAACGACATTCTGCCCCAATTTGATGGTATATGTAGAGGTAATCATTAAGATAGATGCAGAAGGTACAGGTCCCAAACTGACCCCTTTTGGTACACCATATTTAAAACCCTTCCTTCAGACGAATAGGAGCCACAAATAAAGACACGGGACTCTATTTTTAAAGGGATTTTTTTAAAAGAAAAAAAAGGGAAATGAGTTTAAAATGTTTTTAAAAGAAAAGAAAGTTTTTAGAGGAAGGGTTTTGTTTTTTAAACCCAAAAAAAAATCTGGGCAGGTCTGATTTTATTTTTAGCTGAAAACCCCAAAGAGTCTCTCCCCCGTTTCAAAATGCCGGGGGATTTTCAAAAGTGTTACGGCGGAAGCCTGATGAAGGGGGAGGGGGAAAGGTTTTCTGTCTCTAAATAGGTGACTAGGGTTTATGAAAATGTCTTTCCAAAGTTTAGACAGGGAAAAACCCTAATAATTGGAAACTTTTTCTATAATCATTAGATTTTTTTGATCTCTAGTTTTTGGGTAAAAGGAAAAAATTTTTCTTTTTGAAAAAATTTTGGGGGGGAAAATATTTTGCCCGAAAGCACAAATTAAAAATGTCGCAGTGACGGTTTCAAATATTGCGAAACTAGTTTTAAACAACGATTGCTTTATTTCGTCCGGCCCCGGGAAAATTTTTTTTTGGGTTTATCCCAGGGGAAAAATATATATATATAAATTTTTCCCCTTTCATGGGCAGCCATAAGGGTATGGTAAACGGACCGTTCCCTTTTTCTTTTTCTGAAAAGGGAAAACCAAAAAGGGGTTTTTGAAGGGGGAAGGGGAGTTTTGTGCTTATTGCTATCAGGTGAGTCTTGTGATTTAACTAAGGTTTTCTGGGAATGGACAGAAAGTTGTCATTAAATGCATCAGCTGTGAAATGATGCGGAATTTCCTTTTGTTCTAGAGTTGGTCCCTTTATTTAAAGTGTTTTAGAACGCCCCCCAAACTGTTAAAATATTTTTTTGTTTTCCACGTTCCAAAAAAATTTTTTCTTTTTTTGCATTTTTGACAGGATTTTTTTAACTTTATTGCGTGGCCGTTTTTTTTTTATTCCATGGGGGAAAATTCCTTTTTCCTTTTCTTTCCAAATCGATCCCGATCGGACATGGCCCGAATGATATTCTTATTCAACCAGGGTGGCAGTTTGGAGTGCTTTACTGGGTTTTTGACGGATTGGCGCATGCCTATTGACTACATCCATAAACAGCCTTTTACCACACGCTAAAGCCTCGTTGGGGGCCGTGTGTTGATGTACATTGTCAAACGGCGTGCAGATAAGATCAAAAAAAAAGACTGCAAAAAAAAAGAGGGGAAAAGAGAAAAGGGGAAGGGGAAGGGGGAGAGGGGGAGAGAGGGGGGAGAGGGGAGGAGGAGGGGGGAGAGGAGGAGGAGGAGAGAAAATGAAGCCATGGCAACTAACAATACACTGTGACATAGTATTTATCTCTGTGACTTCTGCTAAAGCTAATAATTAGTTTGATTATAACTTTAGGAGTAAATTAATGTCTTTAACCGTAACTATCTGGAGTGACAGCAATTCACAACGTAGCCTACGATCAAAAATAGAAAATAACAATTTTTATTAATAGGTATTTCGACACGGTTGCTTTTCGTGTTGACGACGGTTGTATTTGTGTTTTGACTAACTGGTATTTGGTAACTAATGTATTTGTTTTGATTCACTCAGTCAAAAAGACACTTCTGAATACATTTTTGGGGGAAGCTGTTAATGTGTTTTGTTGGTTGTTGGTGAGTGAACTGCAGCATAAAGTGACGCTTTGTTGGACTGGGTTAGTTTTTACTATCGATTATAACCAGTTAAAACTGTCAGTGATATGAACAGCATGCCGCCATACGGCACTGGAATTAGCTAATATGCGAATTTATGTTTTCTTCTTACACACACACACACACACACAAACACACAAATACGCACACGCACACACGCACATACGCACACACGCACTCACGCACGCACGCACGCGCGCGCGCCCCAAAGACCCCCCGGGCAACCACACAAATTTCACATTTCACAAACACCCCACAAAACGCCAAAAAAAACCACGCACAAACACAAAAACACACACACCACCACACACAACACACCACAAAACACACACACACACACACACACACACACACACACACACACCACCCCACACCCCCCCCCACACACACACACACACACAAAAAAACAAAACACAAAACCCCAAAAACAAAACCCCCCCCCAAACCACAAAACACAAAACACATACACACACACACCCACACCTGACTTTGTCGATACCAAAGTGTGTCTGATAAGACGAATGTACAAAAGAAGAAGTCGTGGTATGGAATATCAATTTATTCCTTGTGCATGAGGAAGGGTTGAGTAGAATAGTTTTTTTACAGGATCCTTAGTATATTTTGCAGTTAGTCTGCAATAAATACATCGCAACAGTTATGAACCCCAAAAATTTCACACACACAAACAAACACACACACACACACACACACACACAACACCCCCACCCACACCCCCACAAAAACACACACACAAACACACACACACACACACACACACACCACACCCCACACACACAAAAACACAACACAAACACCACCACAACAACCACCAAACACACCACACACCACCACACACCACCACCACACCACGGGCCCCACGGAAAACACAACACGCGCGCACACACCCCCCCCCCCCCCCAAACACACCAACCACACCCAAAAAAAACACCGAATGCCCTACCCACACGCACACACCACCACACACACACACCCCCACACAAACACACACACACACACACACCACACGCACGCACGCACGCAACGCACCGCACGGGAAAACCACACACCACAAAACACCCCAACACACATTTACATAAAATATTTAAAACAACCCAGGAAATCTTAAAGGAAAGAGAGGGAAAAGAGAAAGAGGGAGAGAGGGGGAGAGAGAGAGGGGAGAGAGGAGAGAGAAGGAAAAGAGGAGAGAAGAGAGAGAAATTTTGGGAGAGAGAGCGGGGGAGAGAGAGAGAAAAGAGAAAAGGGGAGAAAGAGGAGAAGAGAGAGAGAGAGAGGAAAAGGGCAAAACAGGGCAGACAGGGGCAGACAAGGGCAGACAGACAGACAGAGCGAGCGAGGAGAGAGGCCCGTTTGGGAGTGGGAGTGGCAGTGGCCCGGGCAAAAGAAGTTAAACAGTGGGGGGAGGGGGAGAGGAGAGGGAGGGTTGACAACATTTGGGGGATGATGGGAGAGAGGATGGGGGTGGGGAGGGTTGACATTAGTAGCAGGAACGTGGAGAGGGAGATTTGACAACAGTATCCGAGGGGGGGAGGGAGATTTGATAACAGTATGCGAGGGGAAGAGGGAGGGGGAGATTTTATAACAGTATCCAAGTGGGAGAGGAAGAGGGAGATTTCATAACAGTATCCGCAGGGAGAGGGAGATTTGACAACAGTATCTGAGGGGGAGAGGGAGATTTGACAACAGTATCCGAGGGGGAGAGGGAGATTTGACAACAGTATCCGAGGGGGAGAGGGAGATTTGACAACAGCATGCGAAAGGTGAGAGGAAGAGGGAGATTTGATAACAGTATCCGTGGGGAGAGGGAGATTTCATAACAGTATCCGCGGGGGAGAGAGATTTTATAACAGTATCCAAGTGGGAGAGGAAGAGGGAGATTTCATAACAGTATCTGCGGGGAGAGAGGAGGGAGTTTGACAACAGTATCCGAGGGGGAGAGGGAGATTTGACAACAGTATCCGAGGGGGAGAGGAAGATTTGACAACAGTATGCGAAAGGTGAGAGGAAGAGGGAGATTTGATAACAGTATCCGTGGGGAGAGGGAGAGGGAGAGGGAGATAACAGTATCCGCGGGGGAGAGAGAATTTACCGTCATCATCGTCTCCGTCGCCTGAGCACCCAAAGGATGAGTCGCAGTTGAAGCAACCTGGAAACGGTGGAAGCATCGTCAGTTGACTGGTGTTGTCATCCTCAATTTCCAATTTCAGTCACACACACACACACACACACACACACACACACACACACACACACACACACACACACACACACACACACACACACACACACACACACGCACGCACCACGCACGCACGCACGCACGCACGCACGCACGCACGCACGCACGCACCACGCACCACACACACACACACACACACACACACACACACACACACACACGCGCGCGCGCGCACGCACGCACGCGCGCACGCACGCACGCACGCACGCACGCACACACAGGCAGACAGAAACACACACACGTACAGGCAGACATATACATGCATACATAGATTCATACATAGATCATTCTCCTGAAAACTGGACCAAAGAGACCGAAGAAATAAAAATTAAACTATAACATGAACCTCTTTAAACGACCGCTATATTTCTGATGTAATGTGTTTGGAGAAATAAGGGAGAAGCCACAATAGGTAAATGCATCGCTATTTCTTGCGCTGTGAGCCTTTTTTTGGGTAAAAATCGCGACATTTTCATGGCCGCCATTTGTGACATGGCTTTGGGAAGGTTAGCCGATCGCAGATATTTCCTTGGAATCGTTCACGATTGAATAAGAACAGGTTTCATAAGAAAGAAGGAGGCCAGTTCTTACATACAAATGGTATTTATTGGTTTGCTTGCTATTAACAGCTCCAAACAAAGGAAAGATAATCAGTGTCTCGCACGTTACCGATGGTGTCTTCTGAGTGTGTATCACGATATTGTGACTTGTTCACAACGGAAACTAAAAAACTGTATTTTTTTCATCAGCTTAGTAGATAACCACATTTCACCTTATTTTTAATGCTTGTTTGATGAAAAAAGAGTAGATACGAAATAAATTAGTCATTTCTTCGGGGGTGGTTGACGTGGTGTCTTACAATAGTGTAACGTGCGAGCACACAAAATAATTATTTCTGCTTGTACCATTGACTTTCGACCTACCCTAACGTACCAGTCCATATCAGCTGACTTGCGGCAGCAACGTTTGACCTCTTTTTGCGCTGTGTGTGGTGTATTAGTTTACTAGAAAAGGGAAAGCACTGTGGTGTCTTCAGGGTGAGGGATGTGACGCTCGTGACACAGATTTGTTCCCACTCGTCTGAGTGTTTGTTTGCAATCTTTTGTAGCCAAACTTGGTATTGTGGTGCACCACCATGAGCCGGAATATCATGCGAACAAATGGGATTCTATCTTCAAGGTCAAGGTCACAGTGTGGGCTTATATAATCAAAATATGACAGTTTTACTATATCTTTTATAGTTCTAAAACCAGTGAGTCTTTTGCAACCAAACTCAATTTGAGTGTAGATCATCATAAGCAAAGAAGTGTCCAGTGAAAATGTTGGATTGCTGTGTTCAAGGTCAATGTCACAGCCAAGGTTAAAAGTTTCAGTTAATGTTAGTTTGGATGATATCTTATGCATCGCTGAACCATTTGTAACCAAACCCAGTGTGGTGAGACATCATTATAAGCCAGAGCGTCATATGCGAAAAATGGGTTTCTATCTCAAGGTCAAGGTCAAGGTCACAGTAACTGAATTTCGGTTCATGCAATCAAATATGACTATTTCTATTATATGTTCTGAACATGCTGATTTTTTTGGCGACCAACTTAGTTTGACAGCGCATGTTCATAAGCTGGAGTGTCTTGTGAAAAGGTTGCTTTGCTGTATTCAAGGTCAAGGTCACAGTGAAGGTTCTGAACTTCAGTGAATGTCTGCCCGGACAATATCTCTGATCGGTCAAACTTAGTATGGTGATGCATCATCATCAGCCAGAGTATCATTCAGAAATATGATTTTGCGATGTTCAAGGTCAAAGCCACAATCGTTTCTACTAGATCTTCAGAAATACTGAAACTTTTGCAATCCAAATTAGTTTGATGGTACATCATCACAAGACAGGGTAAGACACCGTGAAAAGATTTTCTTGCTTTTAAACAGGGCATGAGACAGAGAATATGGCTTGGGTGACCGTGGACTAGATTGCTGCCACTCTTGGCTATCCCGATATCTAAAGCAGGGGTCAATACCGGTTCCAATCAAGAAAATGTGGAAAGAACATTGCTTTGTAATGAATATACTTGTTTATTAGTTTTTTGGTCGATGGTTCAAGTGTGTTATTCTTATATCCTTTTGTACTTGTGATGATGTCCACATAACATGTGAGACAGATTACTAATTAAGTGCGATTGGTTATTATTTTTAGAAAGCAAGGACCCCTTTGACATGTTATTTTATTAAAGTTAAAAAATTAGTGCAATGTCCCCCCGCCCCCCTCCCTAAATATTTGGGGGGGGGGGGTTTTGGGGGGGGGGGGGGGGCAAAAACAACACAGAAAAACTAAAGAAACAAAAAGGGTTTAATCTATTTCGGCCCTGTCTGTATTGAAAAAGACATTTTAAACCAAAATCGTTAAAGAGGCGGCTTTTTTTTTTAAATGTCGAAAAGATTTTTTTTATTAATTAGGAAAATTGTAAATAAAAAGGCAAGAGAAAACGGGCCCACTGAGCCGACTTGTTCGTGCTTTTCGGTATTTTCTGACAAACATAATGCACATAACCAAGTTTTTGTCACCTGTAAATTATGTCTTAATTTTTTGTACACAAGAGATGTCAAGCTTTCTTTTCCCAAAAAAAGTTTAAAAAAATTCACACTTTGAATTTTTACCCCTATGTCCAATTTGACCAGTTTCAGGAAAATGACCCACAACATACATACTCAGACTCATACAACATACATCAGACGACAGCAGACAGACAGACACATACAGCATACAACTTCTAATATATACATAAACAGACAGACAGACAGACAGACAGACAGACAGACAGACAGAAAGAAGGCGGGGGCGGCAGGCGGCAGGGGCAGACAGACGACAACGCAGAAACAGGCAGGGGGGCCGGGCAGGAGGCAGGCAGACAGACGCAGACAGACAGACAGACAGACAGCAGACGGGGAAAACAGCAGAAGACAAGCGTATACACATACTGGTATAAAAAATTTTTTATTTAACTTTTGTGTAATGATGTATGGGTTTCACTGTTCGTTGTGTTCTTATTTCTACAGACTGAAACAGAACGAGGCCCAGAGCGCTCGTGCAGAATCAACACAAAAGGGGGATTTTAATTTAGCGCTCGTATGAGTCACATAACATAACAACAAAGACCGATTTACCTAAGTCATCTCAGATGGAGGATGACCGTTTCCTCTGGGGAGTTTATGTACCTTGTATTTACGGATGCCCGGTGAGAGTTTCCGTAGGACTCAGGTCTGTTGTTGTTTTGTGTTAGGGCTTTTTGGGGCAATTAACTCCCTTGGGGTTTTTATTGTTTTGAAAAATGTGAAAAAAAAAAAAGAAGTAAGAGAAAAACACACACACACCCACACACACACACACACAACCCCCACACCCCCAAAACACCCCACCACACACACACACACACACACAACACACCCCACACACACACACACACACACCCCCCACACCACACACACACACACACACACCACCCCCACACCAAAACCACACACACACACACAACACACAAAGGGAAAAAAGGAAAAAAAAACACCCCCCAAAAACACACCACAAAACACAACACCACACACAACCCACACACACACACACACACCACACACACAACAACCACAC
>JABMCL010003699.1:605000-607500 GCA_018857735.1 Alviniconcha marisindica | reverse complement strand
CAACCCGCTACGGCCACCACCACAACCCCCACCACTCCCACCACCACATACCACCACCACCACCACCACCACTCCCACCATCACAAAACCATCACTCCCACACCTACCAGCACCACCACCACTACCCTTCCCACCATTACTACCACCACAAACCACCACCACTCCCACCACTACTACCACCACAACCACCACCACTCCAGCCACCCCACCACCACCCCCACCACCACCCCAGGCACCACCCCCACCACCACCACCACTACTACCACCACCACCACACCCGCCACCACCACCACCACCACTACTACCACCACCACCACACCCGCCACCACCACCACCACCACCACCACCACCACTACTACCACCACCACCACACCCGCTACAACCACCACCACCACTACTACCACCACCACCACCACTACCACCGCCACCACCACCACTCCCACCACTACTACCACTACCACCAACACCAACACCACCACCACCGCCACCACCATCACCAAGATATATGTACCTCTATACATCCACCATCGAGAAGCACGCAGTGACAAGAACTGCTGTTGCCTCCACCATCATCATTGTCAGTTAAGAACAACAAGTCCAACGACAAGTTCAATGCTGACAACAACAACAAAACAAGTTCGATAATAAGAACAACAAGAAATTCGATAATGAAAACAACAAGAACAACATTTCAATAATGACAACACCAAGAACAACATTTCGATAATGACAACAACAAGAAATTCTATAATGACAACAGCAAGAACAACATTTCGATAATGACAACACCAAGAACAACATTTCGATAATGTCAACACCAAGAACAACATTTCGATAATGACAACAACAGCAAGAAGTAGGATAATGACAACAACAACAACAACAAATGGGGATAACAACAACAACAATGTCCCATAATGACAACTACAACAGCGACAACAAGTCAGGTAACAGCAACAACAACAGCAAAAACAACTGACGAAGACAGCATCCACCGTGGACGCCAACAACAACATCAACATGTACGACAACAACAACAACAACAACAACAACAACAACAACAACAACAACAGCGAATACACCAACTACAACACCACCAACAAGGACAACAACAACAAGGATATCGACGATGACATACCGCAAAGAAGAGGAGGAAGAGGCAGTGACTGAACATGGTGGTGGTTTGTCTGAACTCTGCTGTTCGGTAAACAAGAGGTCAGCTATCAGTTCCAGACGGTGCCAGACGGCTAGCCTTGTCACAACACCCCATATTTGTCCCTCTTATCTTTCCCGCTGACCCCTCCGCAGGAGAGCCAAACACGTAACAGGTTCAAAATAACTCTACCTATTAGGACAAAACGTAACAAGCGAATTTTCGGGGTAATCATAGTTCAGGAGCTGTGTGAGAGTCGAGGTGGACGTCCTGGGCTGTCCGTCCTAACGAGCCTTCTGGTTTCCGTGGACGTAAAGAATTATTGAACCGTGTTTCGGCATTGGTCTCAGCTTGTCCCTAATAAATCAACTGACATCTGAGGACATTAAGCAACACTTATTATTATTGTATTATTGATCACTTTTATACAGCGCTATTCTCCGCTTTCGAGCAGACTCACTGCGCTCGCATGTGATTCTACATGAGTGACTAGCTTTTTATAGCGCGCGTTTTTGAATATCCACCGAAGTGGTGTACTTACAGCGCTGGCATGGCTGGTGCCACATGAAACTGCTGCCATCTCGGCGCGTTCTGTGTACACCATACAACCATGCACCATGTCACTTCATGCAAACCCACATACGTAAGGGTATGCATGTTTAGCTGTAACCTGCCACCTGCACTTTTGGCAGAATGACCGGGTCTTTTACG
Organism: Alviniconcha marisindica; assembly: GCA_018857735.1. NCBI lineage: Eukaryota > Metazoa > Mollusca > Gastropoda > Provannidae > Alviniconcha > Alviniconcha marisindica. Next base: position 605,636 of record JABMCL010003699.1, on the reverse strand, counting down.
TGCTACTGCGGTAACACGGGGTGGAACGGATACCGAAATAAGAGTCAGCACAGAAAGTTGACCCTGGAGAAGAAAATTCTCCCGCCGCTCCTGCAGGGATTCGAACCCGCGACCTTTCGATCACGAGTCCGGCGCTCTAACCACTGAGCTATCCCCAGCTCCCTTTCGGGGTAATCCCTTTATTAAGCTACAAAACTACAGTTAAAAAAACATCAACTAAACGGGTGATTTTCACCGTTTAATTATTGCTGTTTAGGTGTCGTTTTGTAGCTTATTGATAAAGGGACTGACCGTTTAATTGTTGTTTACGTGTCGTTTTGTAGCTTGATATAGAGGATTATCCCGAAAATTCGCATGCAATTAAACAACAAAACGGGTAATTTTCACCGTTTAATTATTGCTGTTTAAGTGTCGTTTTGTAGCTTGATAAAGGGATTGACCGTTTAATTGTTGTTTACGTGTCGTTTTGTAGCTTGATAAAGGGATTGACCGTTTAACTGTTGTTTACGTGTCGTTTTGTAGCTTGATAAAGGGGATTATCCCGAAAAATTCGCTTGTTGTGTTTTGTCCTAATAAATAGCGTTATTTTGAACCATTTATGCGTTTGGATCTTGTTTTTAGAACGCTAGCAGTCAT
>JABMCL010003699.1:577500-600000 GCA_018857735.1 Alviniconcha marisindica | reverse complement strand
AAAAAAAAAATGTTTTGTTTGTTTGTTTTTAAACTGAGAGAGAAGCTGGATTCAGACGTAAAGCCGCAACAACGGCAAAACCAGCAACAACAGCAACAGCAAGAAAAACCAACTTTCCAAGCATAAAAACGCTAAAAGCAGTCACAGTCCCGGGCCCATGACTTTAGGCCAGCGAGGTCGTTAGCCTAAAATTAATATCGGCTGTTTAACCCCAAGGTTCTCCCGGACTTTGGCGTGTTTCTGATTAATTACTATTCTGGGGCCGCTGTCAATCAATAGCCTTGAGATTCAGGCCGGCCTACGACTTTAGGCCCGATTCATAGTTACGGCCCCAGGTGCACGGTTGTATGGTGTACACAGAACGTGCGCCGAGACGGCTGCAGTTTTACGGCGAAGCATCAGCCGTGTACCAACCAGATAGAGCCGTAAGTGCACCACTTCGGCGGCTATGCCAAAAAAAAAAAAAAACGCGCTATAGAAAAAAAGCTACCTTCACTCATTTAGAATCACACACGACGTGAGCGCAGTGAGTCTGCCGGAGAGCAGAGAACAGCGGTATATAAAAGCGATGAATAACAATAATGATACTGATGATGATGATGATGATGATGATGATGATGATGACATGAATAATAATAATAATAATAATAATATATGCAGTCCTAAAGATGAGACCCAAACACATAAAAGGTTCAAAATAACGCTATTTATCAAGACAAAACACAACATGCGAATTGTCGGGGTAATCCCCTTCATCAAGCTACAAAACGACACTTAAACAACAATTAAACGGTGAAGAACGATGAAAAATGAGATGGAGAGCTAATTCACTTATCTTTTTTGGGGGGTGAGCTAAATCCGGTCCTTTGCCAGCACTAGAAATAGCTCACCTCCAAAACGATAAGTGCGTTAGCTCTCCATCTTATTTGTCACCATTTTTCACCGCTTAATTGTTGTTTAAGTGTCGTTTTGTAGCTTGAAAAAGGGGATCACCCCGAAAATTTCGCATGCTGTGTTTTGTCCTAGTAAACAGCGATCTTTCGAACCTTTTATGTTTTTGGATCCTGTTTTAGAACGCTAGGGGTCATTCTTGTTTCAGATTTTTGCAGTCCTAAAGAAGATCCAAACACAAAAAGGTTCAAACGAACGCTTACTTATTTTAACACGGACACACAGTATGCACATTGTCGGGGAAATCCCCTTTGTCAAGCCACAAAACCACACTTAAACACCTGAAGAAGGTTCTGTTAACGCCGGGAAACCGTCCACCAGGTCACCGTGACCTCACAGGGCTCCACCACGCTGTCCGATGGACACCGGAGTTGCAATCGAGACGAGAGAGCAGTTGTTGTTTTTATCCGCCCATTTCCGGCAGGACCCACAGCGTCATCAGGGTCATCCTTCTTTGTCAAGGCGTTGTTTGCTCGTGATGTGACCTGACCTGCAATCGCTTCTTGGCTGACACGGTTCGGTGATGAAGAAGGATTCGGGGTATTTGAACTTCGATTGAATCCCATCCGCGTCTTCTCGTGTACGTGTCCTCTCGCTCTAATTTTGTTGCGGAACGTCTTTCACACCACCCTGAGCTTATTTACCTTAGAATAGCTTCTTGGCTGAAACGGTCCGGTGATGAAGAAGGATTCGGGGCATTGAACTTCGATTGAATCCCATTCGCGTCTTTTTGCGTCCTCTCGCTCTATTTTTGTTTTGTTTTTGTGGAACGTCTTTCACACCACCCTGAGTTTATTGACAGTTATTTACCCCCCCCCCCCCCTACACACACACACACACACACACTCACACACCCTTCCTCCTTCGCCCCCAACCCCATGATGTCAACGTGGTGCCAACGTTTTTATTTAGAAAAGTGCCAAAGCCATCTTAAAAATATTTTTTGTTTTTGTGTGCCGTAGATGTCACCGAATTTCGTGGCTGTTCGTTTTCTTTTCTTTTTTCTTTTTTCTTTCTTCTTTGTTTTTCGTTTTGAACCCAGTGATAGGATACTGCGGACGCAGAAATTAAGGCCCCTCTGGTGAGAACCCATAGCGTCTGTGATAAATTTGGCTGTATTCACACGGTTTTCTGGAAGTAATAATAATTCATTAACATTGTGGAAGGTTGGATCGCTTGCAACACCAAAATGAGGCTATCTATAAGCATTCCTTAATTATTGGCTGACGAAAATGGCATTAATTTCATTGTCCTCAGCCGCTTCGCACAGAGGGTACAAACACAGCTGAACATTTATGCTCTATCTGTGTTTGTTGCAACAAAGGTTATTACCTCCCAGTCTGAATCGGATATAACGGTACTGGTTGACTGGGCGTAAAACACCAAGTTGCTTACTTACTCATTGTCATGCCAGCATTCTTCCAAGCACCGGACATAGCTCACACACACACACACACACACACACACACACACACACACACACACACACACACACACACACACACACACACACGCACGCACGCACGCACGCACGCACGCACGCACGCACGCACACACACACACACACACACACACACACACACACAAACCATAAGTGGATTAGCTGTTCATCTCATTTTTCATCGTTTTTTTCCCGTTTAATTGTTGTATAAGTGTTGTTTTGTAGCCTGATTAAGGGTTTAACCCGGAAATATGCATACTGTGTTTTTTCCTAATAAATGGCGTTATTTTGAACCTTTCATGTGTTTGGATCTTACTTACTTACTTACTTACTTACTTACTTACTTACTTACTGAATCGTACAGTTACGTCTCGATATATTTTGGGTCTAAGCCATTACAGATAGTATAACTCATAGTTTAACGTCTGCTTGAATTCCCTGTTATGTTTAAATCGTTCACTAGCAGAGATCTTGTGCGGATATCCTTGTATTATGCAATCTACAAGTCGCTGTTTGAGGTTTCGTGTGATGTCCTACCCACACTCCGAGCATCGCTTTCCGGCACCTTCTTCCAAACTCTGTCAGATTTGGTTACGCAGTAAGTAAATAAGTAAACATGGTGCTTAACGTCCACAGAAACCACGAGGCTTATTAGGGACGGGGAGAAGGGGGGGAAGGGGGTATGGAGGTGGGGGGAGAGGGAAATTATATACCTATCGCTACACTGTCACCACCAGAATGACCTGCATTAAGATGGGCAGCGGTGAGAGCCATTTTAATGTTTCATTAGTTGTGAGGGACAAAGTCACAAGACCGTGTCCACAGACCACAACTTTTGAAGAGGAAGGAGAGCCGAAGCGGATTCGAACCGAGGTCCTTCCGCTTACCAGCCTAACGCCTTACCGCTAGGCCAAACCGGCTCACGAATTGGTTACGCCACTGAAGGGGCACTCTTTATCTCCGCGCAGCTGTCCACCGACGCGGTCAGCGCCCTCCGAAAGGAAGACTGTGGAAGCAACCTAGCGCCCAAGCACCCACGTAAACATGAGACGCATCCACCCCGGGTATAAAAAGGAGTTCCGTCTCGATTCAGACGATTTTGGTTTTATTTGAGCTGGCGTAAGCAACATGGTCAGTTATAAAACAAACGTCTGATATAATCTGAGTTGTTCGTAACAAACTTATTACTGTTTGAGCACCACCAACAACAACAACAACAAAAAACTGCTCGTTAGTGACAGTTTTCTGGAACCTATGGCGTAATTAAATACGGCAGTGGTTGAAGGGAGGATGTTGTAAACCAGTGCTTGGAGTTTGTTCCTACCCAACACCCCCACCCCGACATCCACCCTTTCATCATCCCCACCCGTCACACGAAACGCCCCGCAAAAAGCAGTAGTTATGTGTACCTGGTTTGCGCCAGCTCAGGAAGTGCTTTGGCGAGACTAAATCCCGGCAACCTATTCCCAGTTAAGTAAACATGGTGCTTGACGTCCACAAAAACCATAAGGCTTATTAGGGACAGGGAGAAAGGGGGGGGGGGGGGGGCAAGGGGTATGGAGGTGGGGTGGGGGGGGGGGGAAGAGGGAGATTATACCTATCGCTACGCTGTCACCACCAGAATGACTTATACATTAAGGCGGGCAGCGATGAGAGCCATTTTAATGTTTCATAATTGTGAGGGACAAAGTCACAAGACAGTGTCCACAGACCACAATTTTTGAAGTGAGAGGAGAGCCGAAAGCAGATTCGAACCGAGGTCCTCTGCTTACCAGCCTAGCGCCTTACCGCTAGGCCTAACCGGCTCACATTTCCCAATTTCCGCTCGTAAAGTTTTTATCCTCGAACGGTCTGATTCCGAAACGGGTCTACATATTATTATGCCACGCTATGTGCATAATGACATCCGGTTTTGCTGTTCTGCCTGCATGTTACGTGTTAAACCTTTCGTCGGTGAGTCAACACCCAAGGGAGTTAATTAGAGCTCGAAATACGTAACACAAAGTACAACAACAAAGACCTGAGTCGCCTACGGTAGCTCTCACCTGGCAGGCGTGTAAATACAAGGTACATAAACTCCACCAGAGGTACATCCTCACCTTTTTTCCCCTTCCGTTATTGTTTGATATTTTTGACATTGTGGGTGTTTTTGTGTGCGTGTGTGGGTAGGTCGGGGTGGGGGTGGGAGATGGGGGTGGGGGGATGGTGGTAGGTGGGTGTGCTGGAGAGGGGTGGGGGAGAGACAGATGGCGGCTGTGTGTATATGAGTGTGTGTGGAGGGGGGAGATGGTGTATGGATGCGGGTGTGGGTGTGGAGGGGGGAGATGGTGTATGGATGCGGGTGTGGGTGTGGAGGGATAAGCTAAAAATAGTAATGATTGTACATGTGCCTATTAACCTTTTCACTGTCATGATTGTACTTGTGCCTATTAACCTTTTCACTGCCATGCTTGCCGCGCCGTCACTCGGAAAACGACCAACAGCAGTGTGAAAGCTGGAATCATTAAGGCCCCCCCCCCCCCCCCCTTCGCATGAATGAGCACGTGAAAGGATTTCCACAAAAATGCTCAATATCGAAAGCAGATTTGTTGCAGGACCATCAAATATACTGTCTGCGAGCGTGTATGCGTGCACTTTTCAGCACGGAAGTTTTAAAGGCTGGTGCAGTGAAGGGGTTAATGTGCGAAATGTCAATCGGCGTATTTTGTGTGTGACGCTGTTTCTTTTTTTAGAGTGCATTTTCATAAGTAATGTATACTCTATTTATATATTGCTTGTGCCTTTAACCTTGCCTGCACGCTACTCCGCAATCTTAAACTGTGATTTGTTTACATGTACTTTTGAAAATGTACTTTCCATTTACTCGCATGCCTGGTGAGAATTATCGTGGGCGACCCAGGTCTTTGGTGTTTTGTGTGACGTCATTCGAGCGCTAAACAACTTCCCTTGCGTGTTGATTTTCTACATGCAGATATTGTTTCTTTGTTTGTAATTCATGTGTGGCACCCACGTTTTCCTTTGAATGGAATAAAGAAGTATTTAGCTTGACTGGATTTGACACAATTTACGATGGCATTACATGAGAGGCGCCGGACGCATGAAAAGGAGGTGTTCAAGCGAATTATTATTATTATTATTTTCGTCTCTCGGCTTTTTGTCGCGGAAATAAAATGAAGAGATAAAATAGGTTTTTTGGTGGATGAGACGTTTGCAACGCGCTCCGTTGATCACTGGGCCTTTGTGTACTTAGGCACTGTCTGTCTGGCATTCTTTGGAACGGGTAACGGGTGTGGGGTGGGGAGGGGAGTTGGGGTGGTTGGGGGGGGGGGATATTGGGGTTGGGCGGGGGGGGGGTGGGGGGGGGTGGGGGGGGGGGTGGGGGGGGGCACCTGAACATTCATTCCGAAAACGTTGTTTAGTTTTCTCTGCCTGTATCGGTGTAGCCATGGACTGCACATGGGCTGCCCCACTGAGCTCCTCGTAGTTCTACATCTACGCTGCATACCTCCCTCCCCCTTTCCCCCTTCCCCCCCCCCCCTCCTCTTTCCCTCTGCCTCCCCCACCCCCCTCCCACCCACCCTCCCCTCAGACGGGAGGCTGTGGATGTCTGGAAACTCAGTGCTGCCATTTTGTCATTTGATTCCCCTTTCCCATCTCCTGTCTTGTTTTTCTGACTGGTCCTCTTGCTCTTTCTCTCTTTCGTCATTTGTCTGCTAATGGTCCATTTCCTTTCTCCTCATTTTTTTTTCTTTCTCTCCAGAAGATTCTCAAACCTTTTTCATTAAGAGTTAGGCTGTTTGGTATGGCGCTTGTTCAGCAGCCAGGAGATGACAGTTGGTAGGTGGTAAGTGCAGCTTGCTGCTTGCTGCCATACGGCACCGGTATTTGCCTTTTATGCCTTTATGGTTGAGTGTTGCTTTACGTCCACAGAAACCGTAGGCATTTTAGGGACGGGAGCCCAGGACGTCCACCTCGACTTTCACACAGCTCCTGAGCTCTGATATGCACTTGTGTAACGTTCGCCTTTTTATATTGTTTCTGTGTATTCCTTAACAAAAAAATAAAATAAAAAAAATAATCTTTAATCCGGTGTCGATAAATTAGACGAAATGGACGAGGATACCAGCGTGTCCTAGAAATAATTATGTGCTCTTTTAATAGGAGTAATGTTGAAGGGACCAACTCTTCAAAAAACTGTGTTTGATGTTAGTATATGTATGTTTTGTTTCATGTTTCTGTAGGGATTGGTTTTGTGGACTGACTTGAGAAAGGGGTAATATAATTCTAAGTTTTGAAATGTGCATTTGCTGATGACAGAGTCTGATTTTTCTGAGGAGACCCTGTGCGTTTGACAGGACACTAAATCCAATTACTGACTAAATACCTGCATAAATCTGAAACAAGAATGTCCGCTAGCGTTCTGAAACAAGATCCAAACACATAAAGGGTTAAAAAAGAACATATCCTTTTGAACCTTTTATGCTTTTATCTAGCTGCATACCTTTTATCACTTCTTTCAAGCCAGACATCACGCACATATGTTTCTAATGTTAGTAAAAAATAAAATAAAATTATGGCAGATTGCGTAGGAGTGGATTATTATAGGCATTAAACCCACAGCCGGATGGGAAAGCTGTGAATATGTCTGTGGGCAAGGCCAGCTAGGTGACGCTGAAAAGTGGGCGATGTGGCGCTGACATCAAACAGCTAGTGCACAGTTTGCCGCAGTGTGAGCAGGTTATGTGCACTGGCTGCAGTTGCACCCCGCCTCCTACCCGCTTTGTTCCTACCTGCCCCTGCCCTCTCCCGCTGTCGGTGGACTCGAACCGCAGCCCTCTCCCGCTGTCGGTGGACACGAACCGCAGCCCTCTCCCGCTGTCGGTGGACTCGAACCGCAGCCCTCTCCCGCTGTCGGTGGACAGGAACCGCTGCCCTCTCCCGCTGTCGTTGGACAGGAACCCCAACCCTCTCCCGCTGTCGTTGGACAGGAACCCCAACCCTCTCCCGCTGTCGTTGGACAGGAACCCCAACCCTCTCCCGCTGTTGTTGGACACGATCCCCAACCCTATTCCATGCCACAAGTATCATTTCTGTCGCGACAAAACACGTCTTTCGTCGCGACAAACATAATTTTGTTGCGAGACAAGTTGTGTCGCAACAAGCTTATTCTTATTGCGACAAACACGTGTTTGTCGCGACAAAACACGTCTTTTGTCTTGTCGCAACAAAAGAATGCACAAAAGTATGCAAATATTTGTCGCGACAAACATAATTTCCCCTTCCGCTGCCATTGGACACGAACCCCAACCCTCTCCCGCTGCTGTTGGACACGAACCACGACCCTATTTCGTATCATTGGCGGGAGCTGCCACAAGTATAATTTTTGTCGCGACAAAAATATGTTTGGCCCGACAAACATATTTTTGTCGCGACAAACATAATTTTGTTGAGACAAAAGTTGTGTCGCGACAAGCTTATTTTTGTCGTGTTTAAAACACTTCTTTTGTCGTTACAAAAGTATGCTTGTCGCGACAAAACATTTGTCACGACAAACATAATGTCCCCTTCCGCTGTCGTTGGACACGAACCCCAACCCTCTCCCGCTGTCGTTAGACAGGAATGCCGACCCTCTCACGCTGTCGTTAGACACGAATCCCGACCCTCTCCCGCTGTCGTTGGACACGAATTCCGACCCTCTCCCGCTGTCGTTGGACATGAACCCCAACCCTCTCCCGCTGTCGTTGGACACGAACCCCAACCCTCTCCCGCTGTCGTTAGACACGATCCCCAACACTCTACCGCTGTCGGTGGACACGAACCCCAGCCCTCTCCCGCTGTCGTTGGACACGATCCCCAACCGTCTCCCGCTATCGGTGGTCACGATCCCAAAACCCTCTCCCGCTGTCGTAGGACAGGAACCCCAACCCTCCCCCCTCTGTTGTTGGACACGAACCCCAACCCTCTCCCGCTGTCGTTGGACACGAACCCCAACCCTCTCCCGCTGTCGTTGGACACGATCCCCAACCCTCTCCCGCTGTCGTTGGACACGATCCCCAACCCTCTCCCGCTGTCGTTGGACACGATCCCCAACCCTCTCCCGCTGTCGTTGGACACGAACCCCAACCCTCTCCTGCTGTCGTTGGACACGATCCCCAACCCTCTCCCGCTGTCGTTGGATACGATCCCCAACCCTCTCCCGCTGTTGTTGGACGCGAGCCCCGACCCTATTTCATATCGTTGGCGGGAACTGCCACAAGTATAATTTTTGTCGCGACAAACATAATTTTGTTGCGAGACAAGTTGTGTTGCGACAAACTTATTTTTGTCAAAACACGTCTTTTGTTGCGACAAAAGTATGCAAATATTTGTCGCAACAAACATAATTTCCTCTTCCGTTGCCGTTGGACACGAACCCCGACCCTATTTTGTATCATTGGCTGGAGCTGTCACAAGTATCATTTTTGTCACGACAAAGCACACCATTTGTCGCGACAAACATAATTTTGTTGCGACAAAAGTTGTGTCGCGACAAGCTTATTTTTGTATGCTTGTCGCGACAAAACATTTGTCACGACAAACATAATGTCCCCTTCCGCTGTCGTTGGACACGAACCCCAACCCTCTCCCGCTGTCGGTGGACACAAACCCCTGCCCCCTCCCGCTGCCATTAGACCTGTATGCGCCCCACCCCGTCTCTCAGAAGTTCCCCAAACACGTAACTGAAGAACGCCGGGGCGAAAACACGCAGCGGTAGTAACAAGCACAATGTGAATCACAATTATATATACATTGAAAGTATGACACAGCATGCCAAAAGACAACATTGCCGCAGCAAAGGCAACAAAGCCGCAACACTGATATGGTAATAGTAATAGCGGTCAATTTCTATAGCGCCGTATCTCACCGAAAAAGGTGAGCTTAGCAGGCTATGATATAATTATAAATTATGGTATGATAAAGGCACATTCGCCAAAAAACCTGAAACAGAATGAGGCCCGGAGCGCTCACGCAGAATCAACACACAAGGGAGTTAATTAGCGGTCGAAAGACGTCACACAAATACAACAATAAAGACACGCTCTCCCTACAAAACCAATAAGCTAGAGTGGCCAGTGACGCGCTCTCTTACAAAACTAATGGGCAAGAATGGCCAATGGCGCGCTCTCTTACAAAACCAATGACCTAGAGTGGCCAATTAATGGTGCGATGCGATCTGTAACAAAGTAAATGAGCTAGAGTGACCAATGCAGTGACGGGCTCTGTAACAAAATTAATGAGCTAAAGTGACCAATGACGCGCTCTCTTACAAAACCAGTGAGGTAGAGTGACCAATGACGCGCTGTCTGACAAAACCAAAACCTATTTCGGAAGCAGTGAGGAGAGTCTAAAGGCCCCATAACTCTTGCACCGTCTTTTCGATTCCTCCGTCAAGATCAGAAGATTGTGCTGATGTGAAGCTTAACAGGTACTAGGTGTCCGCCTGACATATTCGGGACAAAACTGCAGATTATTAAAGATGTAGGTGGTCGTTCGTTATCGCCGTAAGCGCCAGGCTAGTCACACATAATGGACCGCGTGGTGTGACCTTGCCCCCTCCGGGTCAAAAGTCTCGGCTGGCTGAGGGCACATCCGGTCATCACTGATAGTCTTTGCGGACCATGATTAATAGCACGGCACACATGTTATTAATAATAATAATGCATTGTGTAATTTGTTGACCTGCCCCCCCCCCCCTTTTTTTTCTCTCTTTTTCTTCTTCTTTTTTTCTTTTCCTACACAGTTTTGTTCATTCACATGTTTCATCGATAGTAAGCAAAGTTTCCTTTGAGCAAACTTCCTTTTAAGCAAATTTCAAGCAAATTTCCTTTTAAGGACAACAAAGTATTATTTCATCTTATTCGCCAAAGTGGTGCACTGACAGCGCTTTGTTTTTGTTTGGCTACGTCGCTGGTGCTACATGAAACTGATGCCGTCTCGCCGCACTTTCTGTGCACACCATACAACAATGCATGCACTAGTTTACAGAGTTACTCTACTGGAAGCCACATATGAGCCTATGGTGCCTGTGTGTTTAGCTGTAACCTGCTGCCACCTGCACGTTTGGCAGAGTGACCGGGATCAGCGGTAAGGCGGGGGTGGAGCGGATACCGAAATAAGAGTCAGCACAGACAGCTGACCCCGGAGAAGAACGAAAATCGTCCATTAACATTTTAACATTGATGTACACGCAGCACACTTAGGCGGGGGAGTAAGTTCAAAGACTGCAAAACCCACACAGAGTAACTCCGAGCTGTGTCTGTCAGTTAGGTAAGCCAATTTTGTCTTTCCGTCTTCTTTTTAAATTCCCTCCCTTTTTTTCTTTCTTTCTGGATTGGGAAAGTTTCTGAAACCTTGTTAACTCGCAGTCGGAAATGTAAAACGTGCGGAGCGGAGGTGGTGGTTTCGCTGTCAGTGAAAATGACCAGGTCTAGAAATATGAGAGGGGTACGTTTAAAATTGTAGATCTCCAGGTTTTGCATTTTTGAATCAACACAAGGGAGTTAATTAGCACTCGAAAGACGTCACACAAACACAATAAGAAAGACGTTATTTTTTTTATTTTTTTTAAAATTCTTTTAAAATTTAGTTATTACAGTAATACGATTTTTATTTCAAACAAAATTTTAAAATCAGTTGGTCATAATCTTTATCGTGTCAGATGCAACTGTATTAACTAGATACTGTTTTTTAAATATATTTTTAATGCATGTATTTCTTGACTATGTGAAGCTGTACTGTACTTGGAACTCGTTTTTGCAGAACTGGGACATTATAAATAAAAGTTGTTATTATTATTATTATGTAACTCTGGCATGCGAATATATACAAGGTACATAAACTCCACCAGAAGTACATCCTCACTTATTGATCAATACAGGTGTCTTTTTTCCGCATGATTACCACAGAATAATTCAATAACAATCTGACAATCTTCTTCCCAATAGTGTCCAGGTGTAATATTTTGAAGACTGACAGTTCTAACCCATGCTGGGTTATTTGAGTGTGACGTAATGCAACGAACTCTGACACGGACTGCATGATCGTTCACGTGCACACGTTATGTTTTTTTGCATACGTATACAGACCAAAAAACACTGAAAAGGGGGCCTGCCCCAAAAAGTTTTTGTAGCTTGAAAAAGGGGCCTATCACGAAAATTCGCATAAGTAGTGTCCTTTTTAACCCCCCCTCTCTCTCTCTCTCTCTCTCCTCTCTCTCTCTCTCTCTCTCTCTCTCTCTCTCATGTGTTTGCATCTTGTTTTAGAACGTTAGCAGTCATTCCTGTTTCAGATTTATTTAAAAATGATCATCGACTTTACCTTTGCAAGTTAGGCTAATATTTTCAACGTACCCATATAAACGCATTTATCAAATAACCCGCGACTTTCGCCTCCAGTTTGCAGACTAGGTCACACAGCTAGACGTCAGTCGCTTCGTGCATCCGCCAGCAGATGGCGAACGTCTTATGGGCAACGCGGCCCAACAATTTCAGCACGATGTCGGGGCTTTAAAAGTCTTGTCATGCGAGCGTCGTGCGAATTAGAGAGGAGGTGTGTTTGATTGTAGGGTGTCTGCCTACTTTGGGCACGATCTGTGCAGCGAATGCAAAGCACGCATGGAGGCTGTAACAGGGTTTTATCGCTGTAGAGTTTGCCGTATAAACTCCATTTACTGGAGCAGAAACAGATCGATTTCCTTGCCGTTTGTTCAGGGATTTAAGCGCGTAATAAAAGGAAGGGCTATTGAGAAGACAGATACACAGACAGGCAGACAGGCGGACCGATCGGTAGAGATATAGACAAATATGAATATAGGCAGAAATATAGCCAGACAGATACGTAGCTATAAAGACAGATAGGAAAATAGACAGAAAAACTGATAGATGTGTAGATCCAAACACATAAAAGGTTAAAAGAAAGCTATTTATTGGGACAAAACGTAACTCCTTGTCTATCTTCTTCTTTACTTCCTTCTTCTTTTATCATTTTCCATCTCTCTTCTACACCAGACGAAGACTATGTGTCGAAAGCGCTTGTGTTTTTAATTGTTCTTTACGTGTCGTCGTATAGGTGAGTACATTTCTCTAGAGCTGTTCTACAACAAATAGCGTTCTTTTTGTCCCAATAAATAGCGTTCCTTTGAACTTTTTATATGTTTGGATCTTGTTTTGGAACGCTAGCAGTCATTCTTGTTTCAGATTTTTGATAGATGTGTAAACAGATAGTATGCAGACATATAAACAGATGGACAGATAAACAGACCAATAGACAGGAGATAGGCAGACAGATAAACGTATAGATAACTTGATACGTAGACAAATATAGATAGATGGCCAGATAGATAAACCGATCTAAATACAAATAGACAGAGAGGTAGATAAATAGAACGACTGATAAATGTGTAAACAGATAAATAGCTAAAATAATATGTAGACATAGCAGATGGACAAATAAACAGACCAACAGACAGAAGAGAGGAAGGCATATAAACACATAGATAAAAAAAAAGAAGATATACACACACAGTCATATAGCTATACTGAGTTCGTAAGATCAATGTTGCTTTACGTCCACAGAGACCATAAGGACTAAGCTATACAAAATCTCCTTTTTTCTTTAATCTGATATCGATAAATTAGACATTCTGGTCGACAATATCAGCATGTCCTAGCCTTATATGCTTCTTTTTTTCAATGCAAGGACAATATTGATGTGACTAAGCATTTGAAAATTTTAGTTGGACGTTTGAGTATGTTTTGTTATATATTTGTGTAGGGATTGATTCTGTGAATTTGGCACAAGAAACAGTTCACATGTATGAGAAGTTTTGAAATAATATTATATTCATTAACGTATGACAAGTCTAATCTATTTATGTTCACTTGACTGACATGGACAATACATCTTCGCTGCTAGTGACAGCAGCGATATTTGGAACAGAGAGCCATTGATCCACAACCCTTTGGCCTCATCTGAAAGCGATTACAGGTTGGTCGGATTGTTGTGAATGTCAGGTAAACGCTTAGACTGTAATAGCTTTTCGAGGTCACAAGAAGCGTGTAAGAGAAATTCATGAAGCCAGTTAGGTGTGGTAAGCTTTGTAGTAGGGTTGGGCGAATTAATTATAGCACAGTCGATATTTAAGGCACCATGCCAGTTCTACTAACGGACAGTGTTTGTTGTATTTAATTGTTCTACAACTAAATAAAAACACAATTTGGAGCAATTTGGCTGAAATGCAGCTAAAGATCTGCTGTTCTAAATACAATATTCAGTTTTAGTAGGAACTAATGATTAACTCACACAAATGTAATTAGCATAATATTACATAAACGTTGGTATTCTGGAAAACCATGTACTATGTATGCGTTATTTACTAATGTTGAAACGACAGACCGCAATTAGCAAGCTAGTCAGCATGTGCCGACGAGACGCATCTCTCTTTCGATCACCAGTTTTATCCGACAGTTCGCAATCTTTTCCTTTCGATGAATTCTCGCTCGCCTAAGGGACTGGATTGATTGTGCATGAGAGAGAGAGAGAAGAGAGAGAGAGAGGAGAGAGAGAGAGAGAGAGAAGAGAGAGAGAGTAGAGAGAGAGAGAGAGAGGAGAGAGAGAGAGAGGAGAGAGTGAAGAAGAGAGAGAGAGACGAGATAGAGTACGAGAGAGGATAGGTAGGAGAGAGACGAGAGAGACGAGACAGAGCAGAGACAGAGAGTAAGAGAGAGAAAGATGTGTGTATGTGGTGGGTATGTGTGTGTGAGTGAGAGTGGTAGGTGAGAGAGAGAGAGAGAGAGAGGAGACGAAGAGAGAGAGAAGAGAGAGAGAGAGAGAGAGAGAGAGGGGGGAGTAGCGAGAGAGAGAGAGTGAGAGAGAGAGAGAGAGAGAGAGAGAGAGAGAGAGACAGACAGACAGACAGACAGACAGACAGACGAACAGACAGCAACAGACAGTAGACAGACAAAAGAACAGAGACAGACAGAGACACAGAGAGACAGAGACAGGGCAAAAGACAGAGCAGAGACAGAGACAAAGTGTTTGTGTTTGTGTGTGTGTGTGTGTGGAGAGAGAGAGAGAGAGAGAGAGAGAGAGAGAGAGAAGAGAGAGAGAGAGAGAGAGAAGAGAGAGAGAGAGAGAGAGAGAGAGAGAGAGAGAGAGAGAGAGCAGAGACAAAAGACAGACAGACAGACAGACAGACAGACAGACAGACAGACAGAGACAAACAGAGACAGAGCAGACAGAGAGAGCCAGAGACAGAGCCGAGACAGAGACAGAGAGACAAAGTGTTTGTGTGTGGTGTGTGTGTGTGTGGGGAGAGGAGAGAGAGAGAGAGAGAGAGAGAGAGAAGAGAGAGAGAGAGAGAGAGAGAGAGAGAGAGGAGAGAGAGAGAGAAGACAGAGAGAGAGAAGAGAGACAGACAGACAGACAGACAAAAGCAAAAGACAAAAGACAGAGACAGAGAAAAGAGCAGAGGACAGAGCAGAGACAGAGAGACAAAGTGTTTGTGTGTGTGTGTGTGTGGTGTGTGGTGGATGGAGAGAGAGAGAGAGAGAGAGAGAGAGAGAGAGAGAGAGGAGAGAGAGAAGAAGAGAGGAGAGAGAGGAGAGA
This sequence comes from Alviniconcha marisindica, assembly GCA_018857735.1. NCBI lineage: Eukaryota > Metazoa > Mollusca > Gastropoda > Provannidae > Alviniconcha > Alviniconcha marisindica. The sequence goes on along the minus strand of JABMCL010003699.1, from coordinate 584,963 downwards.
GAGAGGAGAGAGAGAGGAGAGAGACGAGAGAGAAAGACGAAGAGAAGAAAAAGAGAGAGAGAGAGAGAGGAGAGAGGAGAGAGCAGAAGACAGACAAGAAGAGAAAAGGAGGAGGAGAGAGAGACGAGAGAGACAGACAGACAGACACAGACAGACAGCCAGAGAGAGAGACAGACAGACAGACAGACAGCAGACAGCCAGCCAGCCAGAGAGAGAGAGAGAGAGAACGTTGCAGCTCTGTCAAGCACGTCGACCAATGCTTACTGAGGAGAGTGTCGACTTACCGAAAATGGAAGAAGGAGCTGCCGCAACTCAGTTTGTTTTGCTGCTTAACGTCCACGGAGGCGAGAAGGCCTATTAGGGACGGGGACGAGTGGGGAAAAGGGGACAGAAGAGTGAAACCTCGAAACAGGCGCCAACCCGGAAGACCGAGGTTGCCGTGGACCCGCCGCCAGAACAACAGGATGTTAAGGCAGTGTCCGTCCGGCATTGCGCAGCGACCACAACACCACGCAACTGCTGTCCCAACTTCTATGCAGAACAAAAAAAAAATCAACTCAGGATAAGCTTTACGTTTTTATTGCCTATAGGAACATCGACGGATGCGGTGGGACGCATCTGATCCGATCTGCAAGAACAGAGATAAAAGACGGGATGTGCTTCTGCAGCAAATGGTCGAATGGATGAATGATAATTCATAAATGCGCGTAAAACACTTCCACGCAATAGTATTTGCATGTTGACAGCGCGGGGTTGGTAGGGTTCGGGTTGTGAGAAGAAGCACGTGAAAATCACAGAAAATTTGCAGCGCGGATAGCCCATTGTTATTTTACTATCTAGAACCGAAAGTGACCAAAAAAACACCTTCCAGACAAACATTGGGAACACAGTTCAGTTCAGTTCAGTTCAAGATGGTATCTATGCACTGGGGAAAACCCGTTTTCCCAACATAGAATATTCTTCACGAATGTAACTGAAGAACGCCGGGACGAAAACACGCAACACTAGTAACAAGAACAATGTGAATCACAATTATATATACATTGAAAGTATGACACAGCATGCCAAAAGGCAACATTGCCGCATCAAAGGCAACAAAGCCGCAACACTGATATGGTAATAGTAATAGCGGTCAATTTCTATAGCGCCGTATCTCACCGAAGAGGGTGAGCTTAGCAGGCTATGATATAATTATAAATTATGGTATGATAAAGGCACATTCGCCAAAAATCTGAAACAGAATGAGGCCCGGAGCGCTCACGCAGAATCAACACACAAGGGAGTTAATTAGCGGTCGGAAGACGTTACGCAAGACCTGACTCACCGACGGTAACTTTGACCTGGCATGCTCCACCAGAGCAATTCCTCTGTAATTGTAACTTACAATCAATCAAGTGTAACTTGAGGATGCACCTCTGGTGGAGTTTATGTACCTTGTATTTACACGCATGCCAGGAAAGAGTTACCGTAGGCGACTCAGGTCTTTGTTGTACTTTTGTGACGTCTTTCGAGCGCTAATAAACTCCCTTGTGTATCGATTCTGCACATTCGCCAAGTCGGCCTTCGACAAGTTTGCGAAGCTATGCTAAGACCGGCCCTTGCAGTAACGAAGTCGTGGTATACAATCTTATTGACAAAAAAACGGTGGATTGAACGCGCAAGAGTGCAGATACGGGGTTTCACGGTCAAGTGTGACTTCGACGTCCTTAACAATGTCGGGCAAAAGAAACGGAAGCACCACTTTACGTTTACAGATTCCGGGAAGGCAGCAGTGAGAGAGGGATCGGGAAATTCCACCAGGGGACACAGTGACAGCTTGTCTTGTCGCCATCTGGTTTGAACTCGTTCGACGTCAGCCGAACATTAAAATCAGCGACGCACTTCAGCAGTGAAAGGAGACGATGTGGGGCTTCCTAAATAAAATGTCAACCTGAGGAGAAGAGTGGAGGAAAAACTCAATATAGCCTCTGAATAGACTCGGTTTGGACATATCGGAAGGGATGGAAGGGGAGAGGTGGGGTGGTGGGTGGGGGAGTAGGGATGGAAGGAGGGAGAGGAGGAGAGGAGGAGAAGGAGGGAGGGACAGGAGGGAAAATCCTTAAAGGAAACGAAAGAAACATTAACCCCTTCACTGCCATGATGACATTTGAAAACGACCAATACAACTGCGAAATGTGAAACCCTTTAGCCTTTATGTCTTCTTTTTCGCATTTCCGGGTGTGAAAGGATTTCCATCAAAACGTATAGAATTGAAAGTAGATGTGTTATAGGAGCCGGAAATATACTGTTTGCAGGCGCGTCCGTGCAGCTTTCAGACCTGAAATGTTACAGGCTGGGGCAGGGAAGGAGTTAAGAGAGGAGAGATGGCGTAAAGGCAAAGCATGACATCAACTCTGGATACAAATTGGCCTTTGGTTTAAACAAAGTTTATTTACATTCATGAAAATATGGACAATCAAAATCATTGTATGAGCATTAAACAAGCTAGGCATATAAATGGGTCAAACATAATTTACTAATTCATTTTGCAACAACGGTATATGTTTTATTAAAAACCCTGAAAAAAACGAAAAAAATCAAAAAAATCAAGAAGAGAGAGAGAGAGAGGAGAAAGAGGAGAGAAAAGAGAGGGGAAGGAGAGAGGAGAGAGAAATGCTCTTATGCGTCCCGTAACCCCTTTTTAATTTGAGTTTGTCTTTCCGGGGAAAAACGGCCGGACTGGGGTAATGAAAGTTTGGGAAAAGCTTTAAATTTTAAAAGAGTTCTTTTTTGGGGATATTTTGGATCCCTTGGGGGGGTGTAATGTTTAGAAAATTTGCGGGAGTCTAAATTGGTGTTTTAAAGGAAAAAGGGGGAAAGGGGGGGTCGGGCGGGGGGGGGGGGGGGGGGGGCGGGGGGGGGGGGGGGGGGGGGGGGGGGGGGGGGGGGGGGGTTTGGGGGGGGACAGAAGAAAAGAGGACAAAACACCGACACTGAAACTACCGTTTTTAGTTAACTATCCTTAAAACAAAATTTGGCGGGTAGTTTAAAAAAAAAACAACTTGTTTTTCCGCTGTCACTTTTTTCCATCGCGTTCAGACAGAACCGCTACCTCCTTTTTTAACCTTCCGCTGTCACTTTCTTCACCGTGTTCAGATACAATCTTTACCTCCTTTTCAGTCGGCTGCTTGACAGTGCTTATTAAATAATGAAAAAAAGAAGAAGTCCTATTTGAACCTTTTGTGTATTTGGAATTCTCCAACACTTCCCCCCCCCCCCCCCCCCCCCCCTCCAAAAAATGAAGAAGAAAAAAACGACAGAAAAGAAAAGACACGTAACACCACCAGGGCAAACCAGAATGAACCAGTTCACCCGCAAAAGTCTCACCTATTGTTCATGACACGTGACTTAATCCACCGGGGGGGATAGGATTAAGAGAAATGAAGTTGAATTAACCAGGAAGCAGTCATTAGAAAGCAGCATTCCGGGCAAACAGAGGGGCTATATTCTGACCGACTTGAGGAATAGCAAAAGCTATAGTTCTGGATTCTCAGCAGACTGCGCCTCAATTTCAGCATCCGCTGTACCCTGTAGCAGGAACAAAATAGAACGAAACAGACACAACAAAAAAAAGAAACAATCAAACAAACAAAAAATGTCGATCCCCCCCCCCCCCCCCCCCCCCCCCCCCACACACACACAACCAAAAAGGAAGAAAAGCCAAAAAAACAATTACCCCCAAAAAAAAAAAAAACAAACACACACAACAAACACACACCACCCAAAAACCACCACACACCCAAAAAAAAAAAAAAAAAAAAAAAAAAAAAACACACAAAAAAAAACACACACACCCAAAAACCCACACCCACACACCCCACCACAACACCCAAGGAAAGAAGGGAAAAGGGGGGGGGAAAAAAAGGGGAAAAAGGAAAAGGGGGGAGGGAGAGGGAGGGGGAAAAAAGAAGGAGTTCCGGACCCCCCCACCCCACACACACCAACCCCCAAACCCAAAAGCCGCCTCGCCCCATCCCCCCACCCACCCCAACCCCCCCAAACCCCCCCACCCCCCCCCCCCCCCCCCCGCACACCCCACTCAAACCACACGCTCTAGTGTCGGGTCACCATCATGGACATTAGGAGTCTAACTATTACGGCCGGAACTGACCTCCCGAGGCGATACAGTCTCGATCATCAAAACGCGCCGTAGCTCTGGGCTCTAATATTAAGTCAGGCCAGGTACTGCTACTACTACACCAGTCGTACGATCCGCCCAGCCTCTGATCGCCACGGAACCCGAGTGGACGGGACAAGGGGTAATTTGCTCGGCATTGTTACCAAGCCAGACTCCTCAGGTCCGAGTCGTTTACGGCCGCGTCTGATGAGAGTCCCTCGGTGAGCTATACAGGACACTCTATGACAGGAAGTGACGTCTGTGCATCGCGCTTTGACCCCATTCCGCTTCCGGTCCCGGTCAGAAATAGCTTCTTGGACGGGTGTTTATTTGCACGTGAAAGTGTTTCTTTAGTGACAGCCTTGTCCCTTGAAATATGGAGGGGAGGAGAAGGAGGGGGAGAAGAGAGAGAGAGAGAGAGAGAAAGAAAAGAAGGGAAGGAGAGGGGGGAGAGAAAAGGGGGTGTTTTAAAAAAACTAACCATTTTTAAGAAAGGGAAGTTCCCTCAGGTCTTGTCCACCCTTTTTTTTCTTTTTTCTAAAAAATGTTTTTGTTTAAGTTCGTTTTTTTGCTTGATAAAGGGGGTTTGGGGGGGGGGGGGGGGGGGGGGGGGGGAAAATCCCAAATTTAAAATAAAAAATTTTTTGGGGAACCCTTTAATGTGTTTGGATTTTTGTCACACTTTTACTAGTTGGATAACAGTCATAAGAGGATTTTTTTTTTCTGAAGTCTTGTCCTCCCAAAATTCCACCCCCCAAAAGGTTGAATCAACAACCAACCCCAAACACCACACAAACACCCACACCACACCCAAAACAACCACACAACAAAACCCCACACCACAACACCCAAAACAGGCATGCCCCAACATTTTTTAAATTACCCAGGTCACTTGGTTTGGGAATTTTGGGCTTTCTTTTTTTATTATTATTTGTAATTTCTGTTTTTATTTTTTTCCTTTTTTAACCCTTACTTGTATGGGGTTGAAATTTGTGGGGGGGGGTGGCTTGGTGGGTTGCTGTTTTTTTTTACTTAGGGGGTTATGAAGGGTTTTTTTGGGTATTTTTTAGCTTGCGATAGCTTAACATGTAGGGCACTGTGGGGGGTTATCGGGCCTGGGGAGCACGCAATTTTTTTTTCTTTTTTTTTTTCTTTTTTTGCCTTTTATAAAAAAAATTTCCTTTCCCATTCATTTTAATTCCCCTTTCCAGTTTCCCACTCTCTGGGTTTGTCGCCTATTGGGTCTTGCTCTGTTTTTGGGGATTTTTCTGTAATAGTCCAATCCCATGACTGTCCCCCCCCCTCCCTTTAAAACCCATTTTATATCAAACTCATTTTCTTATGACATCGGGTTATTTAATCCAGTTACTATCAAACTCAGTTTTTATGACGTCAGTTACAAAATTCATTTTACTATCAAACTAAAGTTTTTATGAAAATCCGTTACAAAATTCCAAAGTTACTTTTAAAACTCAGTTTTAGGGGAATCAGTTACTAACCCAAATTTTACTTTTCAAAACCCCAGTTCTTTTTGAATCAGTTCCCTTAATCCAGTTACAAATTCTAACTCATTTCCCTTAGGGACATCAGTTACAAAACCCCTTTACTAACAAAACTCAGTTCTTAGGGCCCTCATTTACTAATTTCTTTTTACAAAACTCAGTTCTTATGACATAAAGGTTACAAATCCATTTTACTAACAAAACTCATTTCTTATGACATTTTTTTACAAATTTTCCCAGTTACAAACTAACTCATTTCTTATGCCCTTCCGCGGAAAAAGGGGTTTTCATTCCAGTGCCCACGGGGAAAAAAACTGGGAATTTTTAAAAATAAAAATTTTGGAGTCCCCCTTTTAAAAAAAAAAAACCTGGGGACGCTGAAGAAAGGGGCGGAGGGGGGACTGAAACTTTTTCCCTTTCCTGTCCCACCCAAATCTCTGCCCTGCGCAAACTTTGTTCTGGCCCCCCCCGGGGGAACCGTAAGAAGGCAAACGCTTTTTCGTAATTAAGTACGAAAAGATACCACAAAGGAAAAAACCGAAAATTTCCCAAAAAACTTGAAAACTAGAAAGACTAAAAAGGGACGGGGATCAGGGACTCTGGGGTGTGGGGTTTTGGTGTGTGTGTTTTGTGTGTGTGTGTGGGTGGTGTGTTTTGTGTGTGTGTTTTGTGGGTGTGTGGTGTTGTTTGGGGTTTTGTGTGTTTTGGGGTGGGGGTTTTTGGGGTGTGGTGGTGTGTGTTTTGTGGGGTGGGTGTGTGTGTGTGTGGTGTGTGTGTGTGAGGGAAAGAAAAGAAGGGGTTTGGAGAAAAGGGAGAGATTGAAAAAAGAGAAGAAAAGGGGGGGGAAGAGAAGGGGAAGAGAGGGAGAAGAGAGGGCCGAAGAGGCAGGGGTTCCACTATGACTAATGCTTTGGGGGTTTTTGTATTTTGTAATTGTAAATGTTGTTAAAAATTTGAAAGCCTATAAAAATCCTGGGGAAAAAGGGGCGCTTTATAAAGAAAGTTGTCTTTAAATCACCCTTTGGGGCTTTGAGAGGTCTGTGTTTTGGGGGGATTTATACATATGAGAGGCCCCCTTTTTAAAAAAAAAAAATTCTTGAAAACTTTTGAGGCCCAAATTTCCCTTTCCTGAGAAATGGGGTTTTTCATACAGTGAGGGGGCCCAAGCCGTCTGACAAATAGGAAAAAGAGGAGAAGTAAGGTTTCTTGGACCCTGGGACAACGGAGTCCGTCTTGACGACTGGAGGGGACGGAAAAAATGGGGGTGTGGGGGGCCATTTGCAAAGGGGGGAGGAAAAAAACAAAAGCTCGATGGGTTTCCCCCCGGCCAAAAACCCAATTTGGGGTTTTACCTGCACTCTGTTTTCGTTTTCCCCAATCATTTGCCCCTCAAAAACCCAAAGTTCCGAGCCACCTGCACCCCCTGTCACGTCCACCTGGGAATCAGGGCCCCGTTTCCCCCGTCAAACCCGCACTTTGTCAGTTTTTTTTGTCACCTGGGACTCTTCACTTTCTAGCCCCCTTTCCCCTCAGACAGTTCCCAGTCAAAAAGGCCCCTCTGTCACGTTCCCAGGTTTTACCTTTGCCTCAGCCCAGTTCCGGGTACCTGCACTCTGTCAAAGTCACCGCCCCTCAAAACCAGTTTTCCCAGGGCACCTGTACTCTGTCAAAGTCCCCGCACTCGTCACGTTCCGAAACCCCCGGGACTTTGGGCACGTTTTAGTCACCCCGACTCAGCCAGTTTCCCAGTCACCTGCACTCGCCCCCCGGGCACCTGACTCTGTCACGTCACCTGCACTCTGTCA
>JABMCL010003699.1:555000-567500 GCA_018857735.1 Alviniconcha marisindica | reverse complement strand
GAACGTACAGGTCTGCATCTGTCTCTACAGCAGTGCACAGTCCTGTTTGAACAGGATTAACGCGCAGTCAGTTTGCTGGAAGAGAACTTGGCGTCAGAGTCGATCGATCGATCCCACCAACGCCTCCACCAAAACGACCCAACTGCAAAAAACTTTTAAAACTCCACGAACACAACCGAAACAAGCAACACAGGCTTGGTATAGGTGACCACCAAACTTTGAGTCTGGGTGCATGCATGATTACTGTAAGCTACATCAGACGTCGTTGGCACTAGACTTGGTTTCTTTCAGCGGTCTGAAATTATTCGGAAACATTTTTCACTGGTATAGCAAGAATAACACTGATCTGCTCCTTGAAAGAAAGAAAGAATAGATAAAAAGCCGTAGACCCCCCCCCCCCTCGCCCCCCCCACCCCCACCCGCCAACACCACCAAAAAATACAAAGAGGAAAGAGATATCGTTATTTACCCAAAAGGAACGTTTATGAAAAGAACCCAGCACGCACACACTGCATTTTTGGAGCTTTGATTGTCAGGTTCGTGTCAGCTTCAAACGTACGAACGATTTATGCGACAAAGTGAGAGAAAAAAAGGAGAACTTTTTGGGGATAGGCGTGGGGGTGGGGGGTGGGGGGGGGGTGGGGGTGGGGGGGGTTGGGGGGGGGGGGGGGGGGGCGTCACTCCATGAGAAAACGCTTTTCGGGAATCTGTGGCGTAATTACTTTCTGTTACACTGAGAGTTAGCTTGATATGCTGCAGCTTTAGACAATGAGAATTATTCTTATATGCTGCATTGCCTTCTGTCACAATGAGAATTATTTTATATGCTGCATTGCCTTCTATCACAATGAGAATTATTCTTATATGCTGCATTGCCTTCTGTCACAATGAGAATTATTCTTATATGCTGCATTGCCTTCTGCCACAATGAGAATTATTCTTATATGCTGCATTGCCTTCTGTCACAATGAGAATTATTCTTATATGCTGCATTGCCTTCTGTCCACAATGAGAATTATTCTTATATGCTGCATTGCCTTCTGCCACAATGAGAATTATTCTTATATGCTGCATTGTCTTCTGACACAATGAGAATTATTCTTATATGCTGCATTGCCTTCTGTCACAATGAGAGTTATTTTTATATGCTGCATTGCCTTCTGTCACAATGAGAGTTACTTGGATATGTTGCAGTTTCAGAGGGGCGTGAGTGAAATGAAAGTAATTGCTTTCTGTAACAGTGAGAGTTATTTTTATATGCTGCATTGTTTTCTGTCGCAATGAGAGTTATTTTGATATGCTGCATGCAGTTTCAGAGGGACGTGAGTGAAATGAAAGTGATCGCTTTCTGTAACAATAAGAGTTATTTTGATATTCCCTAGACTCCAAGTATGTTTGTACAAATGGATACAGAGTAGATACAAATGTATATTATGGTTGTTTGCTGACTGCAAGCAAGTTTTTGTTGTTGTTGACATAAATGTATATTGGTGCAACTTGCTGATACATGTTGTTATCATGATAATTGTAAGATCAGTCTAATATCACTTATGTGAAAAGACTTTAAATAAAAAAAGGATGAAGAATGGTGAAAGAATTGAAAACGAATGCCCATCAGTTGTGAAAAGCCCCCTCCCCCCCCCCCCCCCCACACACACACACAAACACACTCCCACCTCCCTTTCAGTTGGGGGTTTGACCTCTCCGTCTCTTCTTCTTCTTTCTCCTTCCAATAGGGGCTATGGTCTAACTGGAAAAAAAACATTTCGCTCGTTTGTTCGTTCTTTCCACAACCCACTTCACAAAGCCGCGAAAGATACAAAGGAATGCAGACTGGGACGGGGCAAGTCTTGGATGGTTCAAGCAGAGGACTCAGAAACCGCAAATATGCCAAATGATAGAGCTCAAGCAAACCAAGAAGTGGGAAAGGTACCCAAATCGATCCCAGCATTTTTTATGAGACGCTCCTGCCAGAAACTTGGGAAGGCATTGTTGAGAATGGTTGCCAGCGGGTAAAACGTAGTCAAGATCAAGCTAATTCTCATCCAAGAAAACAACCAACCGCAAGACCTCGTAGTGTACACTGATGGCTCAGTCACGAAACACAGACCAGCCGCAAGACTCGTAGTGTACACTGATGGCTCAGTCACGAAACACAGACCAACCGCAAGATTTCGTAGTGTACACTGATGGCTCAGTCACGAAACACAGACCAGGGCTTCACTTTCAAGCTGTCAAGCAAGGTGCGACCACCATTATTGCAGACAGTGCAACTATTCGGTCTCCACCTCCAGATTTACAATAGCCAACAGTAGGTGGATGCAGTCACTAATGCCCTCCGCTGGAAGCCTCAAGAGGTGACAGTCAGATCACGCACGTGCCATCATCCTCACAGATTCAACGAACTTGCTACAAAAAGTGAAAAGTGGAATGGAAAGTCTAGACGGCATGTGTCAATGTTCGCTATATAGCCACCTTCGGAAACTCCTGTGGATGTACTGCCCAGGACACGCCGGTGTGATGGGGAATGACCACGCAGACTGACTGGCGGGCAAAGCAGCTGTCGCAGGTGAATTTGGGTATCGGAAGATCTGAAGTACGTGTTTGAGACATACTTGCGGGCACAAAGCCAAGGACATCACAGCATCGATCGCCTGGAGGAGAGAGAGTTGGAAAGAGGAAGCACTCGACGATCTTCCTTGAAAGGACGAGGGAGGGCCGTCGTGAGTCAGACGAACATTGGAACCGTTTCGAAGGCAGCATTGGGAAAACGTCTGAGATCGAAAGAATACCAAGGCTACATTTAGAATGTTGTTATGAACTGGTTGAAATGATTATTTTTTTTATGCGTGAGTGTCTTCTTTTTTTTATTACCCCCCCCCCCAACACACACACACATACGTGTGTGCGCGCGAGTGAGTGTGTGTGTGTGTGTGTGTGTGTGTGTGTGGGGGTGTGTGTGTGTGTGTGTGTGTGTGTGTGTGTGTGTGGTGGTGGTGTGGTGGTGGTGGTGGTGGTGGCGTGGGTGTGTGGTGGTGTGTGCGTCCCGTGCGTGTGTGGTCGTGCGTGCGTGCGTGCGTGCGTGCGGTGGGGTGTGTGTGTGTGTGTGTGGGGTGTGTGTGCGTGGTGTGTGTGTGTGTGTGTGTTGTGTGTGTGTGTGTGTGTGTTGTGTGTGTGTGTGTGTTGTGTGTGTGTGTGGGGGTGTGTGTGTGTGTGTGGTGTGTCGTGTGGTGTGTGTGTGTGTGTGTGTGTGTGGGCGCGTGTGTGTGTGTGCGTGTGCGTGTGGTGTGTGTGTGTGTGTGTGTGTGTGTGGTTTTGTGTTGGTGTGTGGGGGTGTGTCGGGGTGTTGTGTGTGTGGTTTTGGGGTGTGTTGTGGAAGGGGGGGGGGTTGTTTTATTGTGTGCGGGGTTTGTGCGGGGGTGTGTAGGTGAGTGGTGGGTGTGTGTGTGTGTGTGTGTGTTGGGGTGTGGTGTGTGTGTGTGTGTGTGTTGTGTGTGTGTGTGTTTTGGGGTTTTGGTGTTGTGTGGTGTGTCGGGGTGGGGGTTTTGTGTGTGTGTGGTTGGGTGGGGGGTGTGTGTGTGTGTGTGTGTGTGTGTGTGGTGTGTGGGGTGTGTGTGTGTGTTTTGGGTGGTGTGTTGTGGGGTTGTGTGTGGGTTGTGTTGTGTGGAGTTGGACGTGTGTGTGTTGTGTGTGTTGTGGTGTTGTGTGTGTGTGTGTTGGGGTTGTGTGTGTGTGTTGTTGTGGGCGTTTTGTGTGTGTGTGTGTGCGGCCGTGTTGGGGATAAAAACAAACAAACAAACAAACAAAAACAAAAAACAAACAAAAAAAACGGACACAAACGCAATCATGTCCCCGTACGAAATACATTTGTCCATGTACAATTGCATATACCGGGCGACATTGAAAGTGTTCAGCTTGGGAACACCACCGCCATCACCACCACCACCACCACCACCACCACCACAGCTACAAGTACAACGAACAGGAACACGCAGTTTACATCCTCAAAATCACTTTCGTGATGCCGACCGCGCTCTTCCAACCCCTATGGTCGTCGGGCAAGGGTGGTGCCCATTTTCACTCGCAGGGGGGTATGGCGGATTCGGTTCAGAGGTCACTGTGATTTGAAAATAGAATTAGTGGCAGCGGCTGTTAGGGATTCGGGGCAGCGGAAGGATGACTGTCCTCTGCACTCCTGACATATCCGTCTGAGTCAGCAAGTATAATCTGGTGTTCTACGCCCAGTCAACAAATATGGTCGAAACATTCGTCCGAGCGAGTGGATCGTTTTAACATTTTCTGCGTGCCAGATCCAAACACAGTCATGAAAGGTTCAAAAGAACGCTGTTTATTAGGACAAAAACACAATCTGCACATTTTGGGGGCAGTCCACTTTGTCAAGCTACAAAACGACACTTACACAACAGTTAAAAGGTGAAAAACGATGAAACATTTGATGAAAAGCTAAATCACTTATCTGTTCTTGATTCAGCTACGTTTTTTCTTCTTCTGCCTAGTGCTTAGGAGAGTGTTGGCATGACCTTTATTGTTTAGGTCTCGTTTTGTAGCTTGATCAAGGGGATTATTTAATAAATTACCCCGTAAATTTGCAGATTGTGTTTTTGTCCTAATAAATAGCGTTCTTTTGAACCTTTTTATGTGTTTAGATCTTGTTTTAGAACCCTAGCAGTCATTTTTGTTTCATATTTTTTCTTTCTGTGTGCAATGCTTTTCAAGGTCCCCACGAGCTAAAAGCTAAACGTATCAATTTTCATTCCTATTAGCGTTTGTTATCGTATTGTGCAATGATATATATGTCTGTTTCTTGCTACACAAAAGTGTGTTCATTGACATCTTGTGCGTGTTTTGTATTGCCTAATGAAAGTAAGCGTTCCTTTTTAACATCTGTGTGTGTGTGTGTGTGTGTGGTTTTGTGTGTGCTGCGTGCGTGCGGGGCGGCGTGCGGGGCGTGGGGTGCGTGCGTGCGTTTCGGGTTCCCTGGGGTGGTGGGGGTGCGTGGGGCGTGGTGTGTGTGGTGTGTGTTGTGTGTGTGTTGGGGGTTGGGCGGCGCGCCCCGGGGTGTGTGTGGTGTGTGTGTGTAGAAGGGTAAGAAGGGGCCTTTTTTGTGGGTGGGGGTGCGTGGGGTTTTGTGTGTGTGTGTGGTGGGTTTTGTGTGTGTGGGTTTTGGTGGTGGGGTGTGTGTGTGTGGTTTTGTGGGGTGTGTGTGTGTGTGGTGTGTGGTTGGGTGTGTGTTGTTTGGTTTTGTGTAAAATTTTGTGTGTTTGGGGTTTGTTTTTGGAAAAACGTAAAGTTTTTGTGGTGCGGGGTTGTGCGTTTTGTGTGCGTGTGGTTGTGTTTTTGTGTGTGTGGTGTGTGTGTGTGTTGTTGTGGTGTGGGGTGTTTTTGGGGGGTGTGTGTGTGTGGGTGTGTGTGTGTGGTGTTTTGTGTGTGTGTGGGTGTTGTGTGTGTGTGTGGGGTGGGTGGTTGTGTGTGGGGGTGTGTTGTGTGTGTGTGTGTGTGGAATGGGTAAAAAAGTGGAGGTTGTGTGTTTTGTGTGTGTGTGGTGGGTTTTTGGGGTGTTTGTGGTGGGGTTGTGTGTGTTTTGGTGTGTGTTTTGGTGTGTGTGTGTGTGTGGTGTGTGTGTGTGTGGGGGTTGTGTGTGTGTGGTGTGTGTGTTTTGTGTGTGTGGTGTGTGTGTGTTTGTGGGTGTGGTTTTTGTGTGGCGCACGCCACGTGGGTTTGAGCGTGGGGTGAGTGAGGGGCAGGGGGGGAAAAAGAGGCATGTTCTTTTAGGGTCTAATGAAAAATTCTTTTTTGCAATTTTTGTCCATATATCTGTTGTTAATCTGCTATGCGTTTGGAAAAAGTTACGTTAAAAAAGAAACAAAAAAAATTTTAAATGCTTTTAAATGAATAACTTTTAGTAGTTAGGGGGTTGCCCCGTGGGGGTGATTCAAACAAAAATTTTGTCCTCGATTTCCTGTCAGTTTTCAAACGGGAAAAAGTCTACATCCGGGCAGGCTGCACAGCCGGGTTTCAGTTTTAGCTTAACGACTTGACCCAGTGAGGATGAAACTCGGTTAACGAATATTACTCCAAAAAAATTTAAATTCCAAAAAGTAGAAAAAGAAGAAGAGAGAGAGAGAGAAGAGAGAGAGAGAAAAAAAGGAGAAAAAGAAAAGGGGGGAAAAAGGGGAAAAAAGAAGATGAGAGAGAGAGAGAGAGGGAGAGGGGGAAACATAGGAAAAGGAAAAAAAGATGAGGGAAGAGAGAGAAGAAGAGAGGAGAGAGAGAGAGAGGGGGAAAAACATTACCCGGGAAACAAATTTTAATTGACAAAATGGTGGGGGTTTTTTTTGACATCGTGCTTTCATGCCAGTTTTTAAAATAAATTATTGGAAAGCAAAAGGCCCGACGGGGGAGTGAAAAAAGGGGGGGGGGGGGGGGGGAAAAAGGGGAGAGAGAAGGGGGGGAAAAAAAAGAGGAAAAAGAAAAGACAGGCAAAAAAAGAAAACAGACAAAACAGAAGACAGACAGGAAAAAGACAAAAAGAAAAGAAAAAAGGGAAAAAATCATAGCAACTTGTCTCGTTCTCCTATATGGCAACATGGTAAAAAATCTGCTTCAGGAATAATTATTCTCTTCCATTTTTTTCTAAATCAAAAATTCATGCATTCCTTCCAATTTTATTTTATTTTAATAAAAAAAATTGCGGTGAAAATTTATTTCACAGAATCCCCATGTGGTGATTTTGGGGACCAAAACGGTCAAACTTCACAGCCAGACTCCGGAATTTATTACACAATCTAGCTCCACGATTCAGTGAGGCCTTACACTGAGAGGCGTGAAAATTTCAATATCCGTTTTTTTGTTTTGTTTTTGTTTGTGTTTTTTTTCTTTCTTTTTTTTTGCTTTTTTTTTTTTGCTGTCGTGACTCACCAGCGAGAGGTGATGTCATCCAGACAGAGGCTGATAAATCTGAACGAGGCTCTCGTTTCTTCCTCTCTATCACCCCCCACCTCCCCCGACCCCCCGGGGTCAGTCGTGTCTTCTTCGGGCACTGACATATCTGGAACTTTCCGGGGTGTAGTGGAGGTGTAGAGTCAATGACACTCGTGCATGAGAAGTCTGCGTTTCGTTTTTGCCGGTTCTCTCTCTCTCTCTCTGTGCTGTGTCTCTCTGTACCTCTGTGTCTGTCTCTGTCTGTCTGTCTGTCTGTCTGTCTGTCAATGACACTCGTGCATGAGACGTCTGTGTTTCGTTTTTGCCGGTTCTCTCTCTCTCTCTCTCTCTCTCTCTCTCTCTCTCTCTCTCTCTCTCTCTCTCTCTCTCTCTCTCTCTCTCTGCTGTGTCTCTCTGTACCTCTGTGTCTGTCTCTGTCTGTCTGTCTGTTTGTCTGTCTCTCTGCCTGCTCTCTCTCTCTCTCCTCTCTCTCTCACTCTTTGTCTCTCGCTCTCTCTCTGTTTCTCTGTCTCTCTCTCTGTCTCTCTCTGTCTCTCTGTCTCTCTCTGTCTCTTTCTGTCTATCTGTCTCTCTGTGTGTTTGTGATGATTTCAAAGCCACATGTATTCACCCTCATTCGTGCCTGTCTCATATCATGTGCGATGTATGATGTAAACTTCATTTATTCGATGTGTGTACCGGTGTGTCGTAGCTTAGAAAATGTGTACATGTATCATTAGATCCAGAGTAGTCCCTTGTTTGGGCCACGACTGGATGTTAAAAAAAAGCATACATGCTAAATTTATCTACTACCCTCGTAAATAAAGAATGCTATCCTCTCTCTCTCTCTCTCTCTCTCTCTCTCTCTCTCTCTCTCTCTCTCTCTCTCTCTCTCTCTCTCTCTCTCTCTCTCTCTCTCTCTCTCTTTATGTGTAGTAGTTGCTATTATTATTATTTTATTAATTCTTTATTTTATTTTTACTGATGCTGTATTTGTCTATAGCCTTCTGTAATAATATTTCACTGTGAATGTCTTGGTTACTAGTAGTACTGTAGCAACGGCAGATATGCGATTCGGCCTTTGTGTTAATATCTTCACCGTTGAGAAATAAAGTTCAATCAATCAATCAATCAATCAATCTCTCTTCTCTCTCTCTCTCTCTCTCTCTCTCTCTCTCTCTCTCTCTCTCTCTCACTCTCTCTCTCTCTCTCTCTTTTGCAAAGAAAGGCGGTTGAACGAGCAAAGTCATCTGAGATACCTTGGGATCCATTTCAACGGAATGCTGACCTACAGACAACACCTGGAATCAACAGCACTGAAGTGCATGAAAGCTGGGCCTGTCAGCCCTGAAGGCTATGGCTGCGAAAGGTTTCGAACAATGCCGTCTCTTCCTCCTGCATCAGAGTGTGGTGTTCAGCGTCACTCACTATGGGATAGGCCTCACAATAATGGCACAGACAAATGTTTAATACGCTAAACCTGGACAGAGTGCAGAACGAAGCAATGCGAGTCATACTGGGAACCGTCAAGGACACGCCCACTGAGACCAAGAGGTTCATGCTAGACCTCCCACCAATCCAAACCAGACAGAAGGCGAAGCAGGTCAAAGCACACTTCAGCGCCGTCGAAAATCCCCACAACTCACCACTCCACGAAGCCGTAAAAGACAGACTGGTACGGGGCAAGTCTTGGATGGGTCAAGAAAGTGACTCAAAGCTGCAGTATGCCAGCTGACAGAGCTCAAGCATACCAAGGAGTGGGAAAGGTACCCAAACCGATTCCGGCTTCTGTATGAGACACTTCTGTCAAATGTCTTTTGAAAGCACTGCCGAAAATGGCCAGCAGGCAAAACGGAGTCAGAGATCAAGCTTATCATTCAAGAAAGCCAGCAAACCGTGAGACCTCATAGTGTACATGCACTGATGGCTCGGTCACCAAAGACCAGTCAGGGTGGGGCTTCAGTGTCAAGCTGTCAAGCAAGGTGCGACCACCATCCAGTACAGCCATTTCGGTCTCAATCTCCAGCTTGACAATGGAGGTGGAAGCCGTCACCAGTGCCTTCCGCTGGATTGCTCAAGAGGTTACAGTCAGATCACGCATGCTAACATCCTCAGAGTCAATGAGTTTGTTACCAAAAGTGAAAAGTGGAATGGGAATGGGATGCACATGTGTCAATGGTCGACACCCACCCTCGAACTCCTGCGGGTGTACTGGCCTGCACATGCCGGAGTGAAGGGAAATGACCGAGCAGATAGACTGACGGGCAAAGCAACCACCACAAGTAGCTTGCGTCTCGAAAGATCTAAATTGTTGAGGCGCTTGAGACAATGCTTGCGGGCACAAAGCCAAAGACATCACACCATCGATCGCCTGGAGGAGAGAGGCGTGGAAAGAAGATGCGCTTGAAAGGACGAGAGAGCTAGGCCATCGTCAATCAGATGAACATTGGAACCATTTCAAAGGCAACGTTGAGAAAACGTCTGAGAGACCGGACAGAGCGCATATAGGCTTTTCGAACGCATAGATACTATCTTGAACAGAACTGGACTGAACTGAACTAAGAAAGGTGATACTTGCATGGTCCCCAGAGAGAGAGACGCAGCCCGGTTAACCCTTTTCCTGCCCAGGAATTTGTGCTGCTGATGCAATTCCTTCCAAAAGGAGTCTCGCAGAACGGTTAAGCCAACCAGAAATATTCTTCTTCTAGACTGACTTGGCATCTAGAGCGGGACGTCCATTGACAGCTTTCGGCAGTGTTACCGCTGGTAAAAGATCCCGGTCATTCTGCCAAAAGTGCAGGTTGTAGGTTACAGCTAAACACGCATGACCCTTACCTGTGCGGCTTTGAATAAAGTAACTCTGTAACTGCATGGTGCGTGGTTGTACAGTGTACATGACGTGCGCAGTCATGGCAGCAGTTTCACGTGGCACCAGCCATGTATACACAACCGTTATATAAGCGCTAGATAACCACTTCGGTGGATATTCAAAAGGCTCTGTGCAAAAACTAAAGACAGTCATTCAGAGTCCCACGGGACAAGAGCGCGGCGAATCTGCTGGCCAGTAGAGAATAACGATATATATATATGAAAACGTTCTGTCGCTCAAATCGAATGCTTCGCCCATGATGTCATAATTATGATGTCATAAGACGTAATATGATGTCGCAAGGCCAGAAAAGGCTGACGTTTCTTCTATCATTTTCAGCAGCATAACTTCCATAAGGGTTGCCAATGTGTTGAAACACTTGTTTTCACACACACACACACACACACACACACACACACACACACACACACACACACACACACACACACACACACACACACACACACACACACACACACACACACACACACACACACACACACACACACACACACACACACACACACACACACACACACACAGGCTATGTTTCAGGATCGCGTGGCACTTTCATTGCAGAAGCCAGGAGTGATGTCAGTGCACTGTAGCTAGGCTATAATGACGCTTAGCAGAACAGCCAAGACACACAGGCCGCTGCTTAACCGCACGTGCAGTCCGTCTTCTGTCTTTCCTACATACAAAACAAATACATAAAAGTAGCGGCCAATCTGAGCTATATGTTTAGACTGCTGTGAGTGTGGCCAAAAGTGCCAACGACCTGCGACCGCGTTCCTTGACGTTAACCTGTTCGACGGGATGGGGGAGGGGGTGGGGGGTTCGTAGAGATGGGCATGGGGGGAGAGAGTGTGGTGATGGAGAGTAGATCTTGTTGTTCGTTGTCGTTGCGTTCCCAGGCTGAATACTCTTAGGAGTCACCCGGTACATACAACTGTACATTGACATTGACAAATGCATTCCATAAGGTGAGAAGATTACGTGTATGACCTTTTTCATTTCCTTTAAAAAAATGTTTTATTACTCTGCCATATGGGCAGCCACAACTCCGCCATATGGGCAGCCACAACTCCGCCATATCGGCAGCCACACACCGTCTTCGGAAGATTTGTTTTCATTTTTTGCAGGATGGACAATGTTACGCGAGGAGCTGATTTTTATGGCTGAAGATAGCCCCTGCTTAAATATGTAGAGCATGGCAACATTTTAACCCTTTCACTGCCGTGCTTGCCGAGCAGTCACTATGAAAATGAAGACCAAAATGCCAAATTTGAAATCATTAAGGCCTGTTTTCCCCCTTCACGTGGGCACGTAAAAGGATTTCCATCCAAATGCACAGTACTGAAAGTAGATTTGTTAAGGGACCATCAAATATGTTGTTTGCAGGCGTGTATGTGTGTGCTTTTCAGCCCGGAAGTTTTACAGGTTGGGGCAGTGAAAGGGTTAATGTAGCCTTGCTGTTCTTGCTGGTACATGGCGGCTGTGTGTTGTGACGCAGCCAGAGCCAAGGCCGACTGGGTTGTTAGCCGTGCTTTTATGCTCTGAGTGGGTATATATAGACACAGTGGGACTTAAATCTGAGGGGTCAAACTCCTAGCATCCCGAAAATCCTCTCTCTCTCTCTCTCACACACACACACACACACACACACACACACACACACAACACACACACACACACACACACACACACACACACACACACACACACACACACACACACACAATCTATCAATCAGCATCTGTGCAGAAGGTGATTTTGCTCTTGTGAAATGTATTTTCACCTGATTATTTCCAGCGTTGTCTGACGCTGAATGTCGATTTGACTCGAGTATGATTCACTGCTGTTGCTGCTGCTACTACTACTGGGTACTTAGAACGCCTAAGCCATACTGGCCCTAAGCGTTTACAAATTCTTTAATCACGACAACAAAGATGCAAAACAACACACACACACACACACACACACACACACACACACACACACACACACACACACACACACACACACACACACACACACACACGATTAGTCTGCAACTTCAAAACGGAATTCCAGTTTTAATTTTCAGAGTGAAATCTCGACACAGAATCCTTGGGATGGCTGATCCAGAAATCTTGACAGTTGGATTTTTTAATTTTATTTACCGACTGATTCACTTGGTGCTTTCTCTAAGTCCCTCAAAGTACCCTCCTCCCCTGTACACACAATGGTTCAGTCGCCTCAGCCACGAATCAAAGGCATTCTGGTACTCCGAGCAACACTTTGTTGTTGTTGTTGTTGTTGACGTGGGATACGTAACGTGTGCAAACCTCAGTGTAGCACAGGGGGCCCGGGTCTTTCGTCTCCTCGAAAGAGTTACAGCCATTGAGTCCACTACCTTCAGACCGAGGAAGTAAGTAAGTAAGTAAGTTGGTGTTTTACGCCCAGTCAACCAGTGCGGTTACATCAGGGCGACAGACCGAGGAAAGGGTAAAAACATTAATCTGTCCAATGAAAATCAAAACACATAAAACGGTTCAAAAGAACGCTTTTGATTATGACAAACCTCAACGGGAAAATTTTCGGGGGTAATCCGCTTTATCAATTACAACTAACTAACCAACCAACCAACCAACCAACCAACCAACCAACTAACCAACCAACCAATCAACCCACCAACCAACCAACCAAC
>JABMCL010003699.1:545000-547500 GCA_018857735.1 Alviniconcha marisindica | reverse complement strand
AATATGTAACTGAATGATGTATGGCATGTGTTCATCTGGCGCTGTGAGCACACTATGTTTTGTGGAATTCTCATGTATAACGTTTCACTCACTCATTCATGCCTATATGTACATAAATGATGCCTGTAATTTGATAACTATTCATCAGTAGCTTAGCAAGGACTAGTTGTTAGACAGGGTTTTGACTGAACCTAAACTACAATCCTTGTAAAATAAAGTTTTCGAGTTCCGAGTCTCTCTCTCTCTCTCTCTCTCTCTCTCTCTCTCTCTCTCTCTCTCTCTCTCTCTCTCTCTCTCTCTCTCTCTGTGCGTGTGTGGCGTGCGTGTGTGTGTGTGTGTGTATGTGTGTGTGTGTGTGGGGAGAGAGAGAGAGAGAGAGAGAAGAGAGAGAGAGAGAGAGAGAGAGAGAGAGAGAGAGAGAGAGAGATAAGATAAGATAAGATAAGATAAGATAAGATAATACTTTATTACACAGGGATAAACATTTAAGCACGTGTCGGCTTTTTACAAATCTGTCCCTGATGACAAACACAGCAACACTCAATACATCAAACAAGAATTCCATTAAATACGCTAGAGAAAAAACGACTTAAAAACAAAACAAAACTAATTTCTGTCTAAAACATCACATCATACGAACAGAGCAATAATAAAGAGAGAGAGAGAGACCACACACACACACACACACACAGAGACATAGAGAGAGTGAGAGAGAGAGAGAGAGAGAGAGAGAGAGAGAGAGAGAGAGAGAGAGAGAGAGAGAGAGAGAGAGACAGAGACAGAGACAGAGACAGAGAGAGACAGAGACAGAGAGACAGACAGAGAGACAGAGACAGAGAGTAAAGCAAAGCGGAAAAAAAGGCCACCCTCAAATCAGTCTGTTAACCAAAGGAAAGCTAATCAGCGGCCTGTCAGCGGAGGCAGAAGAGAGCGCTGCGGTAGGCTGTGTGCAACGGGCACAGGAGTCGTTGCAGCACGATCCTGCTTGTCATCCCCAACTTCAGCGCGGTGTCGACAGTCTGGCTGTCACCTCGTCGCGCCGCCGGACTCTGTCAGCCGCGCCATAGATCACTGGGGCTGTTCGCAAGGGACGGAGAAAGTGCTGGACCTCAGACATCGCCCTGATTGGCTACGTGACGACACTGCAAGCTGCATAATTATGTCGGGGACTATCTTCATGTCGGGGGACTGTCATCCATGATAAGCTCTTTGCAAAACAGTATCCAGTGGAGATAAATCCTCCCGAGACGGCGCGTGGCTGCCCGTGTGTCGGCACAATAAAAAAACCAGCCATGCACGCAATCCTCTCTCCCTACGGAAGGTAGTTGTTTTTAATGTAGATTTGCATATTGCCGGGTGACCCCCGAGTGGTCAGTCGGGGAAAGCTATCGGCTGACAAAGGCACTGCAAACTCAGCACTGCAAACACTAGTGTCAAAATGACAACAACAGCACTGCAAACTCAGCACTACAAGCGCAGCACTACAAACGCTAGTGTCAAAGTGACAACAACAGCACTGCAAACTCAGCACTACAAGCGCAGCACTACAAACACTAGTGTCAAAATGACAACTACAGCACTGCAAACTCAGCACTACAAGCGCAGCACTACAAACGCTAGTGTCAAAGTGACAACAACAGCACTGCAAACTCAGCACTACAAACGCTAGTGTCAAAATGACAACAACACACTGCAAACTCAGCACTATAAGCGCAGCACTACAAACGCTAGTGTCAAAGTGACAACAACAGCACTGCAAACTCAGCACTACAAACGCTAATGTCAAAATGACAACAACAGCACTGCAAACTCAGCACTACAAACGCTAGTGTCAAAGTGACAACAACAGCACTGCAAACTCAGCACTACAAGCGCAGCACTACAAACGCTAGTGTCAAAGTGACAACAACAGCACTGCAAACTCAGCACTACAAACGCTAGTGTCAAAGTGACAACAACAGCACTGCAAACTCAGCACTACAAACGCTAATGTCAAAATGACAACAACAGCACTGCAAACTCAGCACTACAAACGCTAGTGTCAAAGTGACAACAACAGCACTGCAAGCACAGCACTTCAAACAGCACTGCAAACACTAGTATCAAAATGACAACAGCAGCACTATAAGCACAGCACTTCAGACAGCACTGCAAATACTAGTGTCAAAGTGACAACAACAGCACTGCAAACACAGCACTCCAAACACTAGTGTCAAAGTAACAACAACAACACTGCATGCACAGCACTTCAAACAGCACTGCAAATACTAGTGTCAAAGTGACAACAACAGCACTGCAAACACAGCACTCCAAACACTAGTGTCAAAGTGACAACAACTGCACTGCAAGCACAGCACTTCAAATAGCACTGCAAACACTAGTATCAAAGTAACAACAACAACACTGCATGCAAGCACTTCAAACAGCCTGCAAATACTAGTGTCAAAGTGACAAAAACAGCACTGCAAACACTAGTGTCAAAGTGACAACAACAACAGCA
>JABMCL010003699.1:532500-535000 GCA_018857735.1 Alviniconcha marisindica | reverse complement strand
AGACAGACAGACAGACAGACAGACAGACAGAGACCTACATCTTCCTCTTTCCCAGAGAGTACATTTACCCACGCTGGTAGCACGCAGCGTCGGAAGTCGTCACTCGTATTTCGTAACGTATAGCATCGTGTATTTTTTGTAGCACCTTGAAATCTAATAACTAACTCACTGCTGGCTCGACGGCAGGCAAAACCTGCACCCCTCTCTATCTTTCTCACTTCCATTAGCTCAGGGGGAAAGAAAGGAAAATCCGTGTCGGCCTTTGGTTCTGTTTTCATCCCGACAGTCTCCTTTACTTCCGGCGAGAAACGCGAGCCAACAAACAGAGCCATTCTCAGTCGGCAGCGATTTTTAGTTTCGTTTTCTTTAAACAATGCCAATTTTAAGGCTGGTGTGGGATTTCCAAATAGCTGTTGCCATCTGCAACGTCCCTTTCTTTTCCTAGCAAATTAATGTCTTCGGGGACATTCCACTGACTCATTCCTTGCCGGTTGCTCTCAGTAAAGTGGGTAATGCGGTCAGGGAGTGATGGGATGGGGGTTGGGGTGTAGGTGTGGGGGTGTGGGGGGGGGGGGGGGGGGGGGGGGGGGGGGGGGGGGAGTAGTGGTTTATAATGAATGTTCTTTCATTGCCTCTTATAGAATACGCTCGTGTTTCTTCTTCTTCTTCTTCTTCTTCTTCTGTTTTATCTTCTTCTTCTTCTTCTTCTTCTTGCTCGCGTTTATTATTTTGTCTTTCTCCTTTCTCCTTCGAAATCCAAGCACATAAAAGGTTCAAACGGACAAAGGACAAAACACAACGTTGCAAATTGTCGGGGTAATCCCCTTTACCAAGCTACAAAACGTCACTTAAACAAGAGTTAAACGGTGAAAAACGAGATCTGGAAATAAGACACGTTTCTGCTTTTGAGTTAAATTGTGTTGTTTTCATGTCCAGTCCCTGGAAGAACGTATCAACAACATGGATCAGTCAATAGGAGATTATATGCAGTGTTCACGGTGTGTGTTTTAGTATTAATTATCACATACGTGTTTTACTGGGAGTTTGGACAGATGATCCAAAGATGGTATAGTACAAGCAACACGAAGACTTGTGAAGTCGTCGTAGTAAGAGATTTTACGCAAAACGACCAGAAATTTGCTTCTTCTTCTTCTTCTTTTTCTTCTTCTTTCTTCTTCTTCTTCTTCTTCTTCTTCTTCTTCTTCTTCTTCTTCTTCTTCTTCTTCTTTCTTTGTTGCTTATTACAGTCGTCTCAGCGGGAAACCCTGCGGAGTACCATCAGAAAGTCTAATAATCTATAGCAAAATCCGTCTGGAGTGCAAGACAGTACCACCAGACAACAAACGGAGAGGAATTCAGACACTTGTTGCACATGACCAAATGGCGGAAACCGTCTGAAGTAAAGGCAGTACCACAACAAACGGACAGGAATCAAGACACTTGTTGCAGTACCACAACAAACGGACAGGAATCCAGACACCTTATTGCAGTACCACAACAAACGGACAGGAATCCAGACACTTGTTGCAGTACCACAACAAACGGACAAGATTTCAGACACTTGTTGCAGTACCACAACAAACGGACAAGAATTTAGATACTTGTTGCAGTCCCACAACAAACGGACAAGAATTCAGATTAACTTTGTAGACATGACCAATTGCCAGAAACTCAGTGAAGTAAAAGCAGTACCATAACAACCGGACAAGAATTCAGACACCTGATTGGCAGAAACCGTCTGAAATAAAGGCAGTACCACAACAACCGGACAAGAAGACACTTGTTGGACATGACCGATTGGCAGAAACCGTCTGAAATAAAGCAGTACCACAACAACCGGAGAAGACAACACTTGTTGGACATGACCGATTGGCAGAAACCGTCAGAAATAAAGCAGTACCACAACAACTGGACAAGAAGATACTTGTTGGACATGATCGATTGGCAGAAACCGTCTGAAATAAAGGCAATACCACAACAACCGGACGGGAAGACACTTGTTGGACATGACCGATTGGGAGAAACCGTCTGAAATAACGGCAATACCACAACAACCGGACAAGAAAATACTCGTTAGACATGACCGATTGGCAGAAACCGTCTGAAATAAAGCAGTACCACAACAACCGGACAGGAAGACACTTGTTGGACATGACCGATTGGCAGAAACCGTCTGAAATAAAGCAGTACCACAACAACCGGACAGGAAGACTACTTGTTAGACATGACCGATTGGCAGAAACCGTCTGAAATAAAGCAGTACCACAACAACCGGACAGGAAGACACTTGTTGGACATGACCGATTGGCAGAAACCGTCTGAAACAAAGGCAGTACCACAACAACCGGACAGGAAGACACTTGTTGGACATGACCGATTGGCAGAAACCGTCTGAAACAAAGGCAGTACCACAACAACCGGACAGGAAGACATTTGTTGGACATGACTGATTGGCAGAAACCGTCTGAAATAAAGCAGTACCACAACAACCGGATAGGAA
>JABMCL010003699.1:515000-527500 GCA_018857735.1 Alviniconcha marisindica | reverse complement strand
TGATTGCTTATATAGCGCTATTCTCCGCTCTCTTGAGCAGACTCACTGCGCTCTCATGTAATTCTACATGAGTAACTACCTTTTTATAGCGCGTTTTTTTTAATATCCGCTGAAGTGGTGTACTTAAGCGCTGGAATGGTGCCACATGAAACTGCTGCCATCTCGGCGCAAGTTCTGTGTACACCATACAATCATGCACCATGTCACTTCATGCAAAGCCACATACGTAAGGTGTATGCGTGTTTAGCTGTGACCTGCCACCTGCGCTTTTGGCAGAATGACCGGAATCTTTTACGTGCTACTGCGGTAACACGGGGTGGAACGGATACCGAAATAAGAGTCAGCACAGAAATTCGACCCTGTAGAAGAAATTTCTCCCGCCGCTCCTGCAGGGATTCGAACCCGCGACCTTTCAATCACGAGTCCGGCGCTCTAACCACTGAGCTATCCCCGCCCCCGGTACTGTGCCACACAAATGCTGTTGTAATACGGTACAGAACAATACAATGACGGTTATCTAGTTACTAACATCATCCATCAGTGCGACGACAAAGTGGGATTCCTCACGGAGTAGAATGTTATCCATTCTGATGGAGTGTGTAGCATCAAGTCTTTTTGGGGCAAAGGTTTAGTTTGCCTTGTGCTTGTTTTGGTTCTACTCTCAGTCTTTGCATGTAGCTGACTGCCTGCCTTCCTGCCTGCCTGCCTGTTTGTCTACATGTCTCTCTGTCTCTCTGCCTGCCTGCCAGCCTCTCTGTCTGCCTTCCTGTCTGTCTGTCTGCCTGCCTGTCTGTTTCTCTGTCTGCTTGTCTGTCTGTCTGCCTGCCTGTCTGTCTGTCTGCCTGCCTGCCTGCCTGCCTGTCAGTCTCTCTGCCTGCCTATCTGTCTGTCTGTCTGCCTGCCTGCCTGCCTGTCAGTCTCTCTGCCTGCCTATCTGTCTGTCTGCCTGCCTGCCTGCCTGCCTGTCTCTCTGTCTGCCTGTCTGTCTGTCTGCTTGCCTGCTTGTCTGTCTCTGCCTGCCTGCCTGCCTGCCTGTCTGTCTCTGTCTGCCTGCCTGTCTGTCTCTGCCTGCCTGCCTGCATGTCTGCCTGTCTCTCTGCCTGCCCATTCTGTAATACGCCAGAAACAGAAGTACATTTTTTTTAAAATATGTCCAAAGTATATAGCCTTGAGGGATGAACTTATTCCACCAAAGTACCATAGACAACCATCCATGTTTAAATTTTCCTTATTATTAGCTAGCACGAACGCACCCACCATAGAGAAATTATCCACCTTCGTTTTTAAAGCTTTAAGCACTAGAAAACTGAGTTTAAGTCCGTCATTGGATCCATGAGAATTCGAATTGCCTGAATGTTCACTCCTGTTGTAATGGGCCGGAGGCCTAACAATAAAATAATCTTGTCTATCTTGTCTAGTCTGCCTGCCTGCCTGCCTGTCTCTCTGTCTGCCTGTGCCTGCCTGTCTATCTCTCCGCCTGCCTGCCTGCCTGTCTGCCTGTCTGTCTACCTGTCTGTCTGCCTGCCTGCCTCTCTGCCTGCCTGCCTGCCTGTGTGTCTGTCTGCCTGCCTGTCTCTCTGTCAGCCTACCTGCCTGTCTGCCTGTCTACCTGTCTGACTGTCTGTCTATCTGTCTATCTGCCTCTCTGCCTGTCTGCCTGTCTGACTGTCTGTCTGTCTGTCTATCTGCCTCTCTGCCTGTCTGTCTGTCTGTCTATCTGCCTCTCTGCCTGTCTGTCTGCCTGCCTGCCTGCCTCTCTGCCTGCCTGCCTGTCTGCCTGCCCTCCATACTTGTCTGCCTACCTACCTGTCTGCCTGTCTACCTGTCTGTCTGTCTGACTGTCTACCTGCCTCTCTGCCTGTCTGTCTGTCAGTCTGCCTGTTTGCCTGTCTGCCTGCCTCTCTGTCTGCCTGCCTGCCGGCCTGTCTGCCTGCCCTCGCTAACTGTCTGCCTACCTGCCTGTCTGCCTGTCTACCTGTCCGCCTGCCTACCTGTATGCCTACCTGCCTGTCTACCTGTCTGTCTGTCTGTCTGCCTGTCTGCCTGCCTGCCTGCCTCTCTGTCTGTCTGCGTGTACCTGGTGCTCTCCGCCTTTGACTTACGTATCTCTGTGCCATTTTCTCTCTCTCTCTCTCTCTGTTTCCCTGTGTCTGTCTCTTTCTGTCTCAGCCTCTCTCGCTGTCTCCTCTTCCTCTCTCTAGTTATATGATATGATTCATCGAAGATTACTCTAACCGGAACACTGTCTTCTTTATCAGTGACCGAAAACCCCGATAAGTGTGCCTCTTTTTACAATAACAGGAAATGGTGGGCTGGTCCGCAACATAAGCGTGCGCTCATGAAAGATCTGACAGCAAAGGTCACCTAATTTGGACCATCGATGGCTCTCATCCACTATGCTTATCATGTTATTTCTGGCTGTACCCTACTCGAGGCCAGCTTTTCAGAATGACCCAGATCAACATCGGAAGCGAATTCAATCGGAGAAAATTTAGCCTGACCGGAAACAGTGAAAGATAATCGTTAACTTGTCTTCGAAGCCCCGCTGTCATATATATAGCTGGCTAGTTTTCACCCGTGGAAACTATCTGGGGCAGTACGCATATCGTGTCCAAAAAGAGTGAGCCGGTTCTGGTCTAGTGGTAAGACGTTAGGCTGGTTGGTAAGCGGAAGGACCTCGGTTCGATACCGCTTCGGCTCTCCTTTCTCTTCAAAAAGGTTGTGGTTTGTGGACACTGTCTTGTGACTTTGTCCATCACTTCCTTCCTTCCACTCATCGCTGCCCATCTTAATGCAGGAGTCATTCTAGTGGTGGCAGTGTAGCGATAGGTATATAATCTCCCTCTCCCCCCACCTCCATACCCCCTTCCCCCCTTCTCCCCGTCCCTAATAAGCCTTATGGTTTCTGTGGACGTTAAGCACCATGTTTACTTACTTACGTGTCAAAAGCGCTTGGAATGCCTAACCTAGTGACCTTTTTTCTGACTGTCCACGTGGACTGTACCAACACCGTAAGAGAGTCTGCACAGAAACTGACTGCTTCACCACAACTGACTACATCTTCGTGAGTGCCAGTGTTTCAATTAAGAAACAAGAGTCAATCAGTCCTATCCAGTTCCATTCAGTAATGCTACATCTTCGTGACTGCCAGAGCGTTAATTAAATAACAAGAGTCAATCAATCCTATCCAATATTCAGTTCAGAAACGCTTTATTGATCCCACAAAAGTCAATTTCATTGGACGGGCTCATAAAATAAAACAAATAAAACAACGAGAATCAAAACAGACGAAAATATAAACACTACTCACACAAAACGCATTAAATACACAGGTAAACAGGCACTACTCACACAAAACACTTTAAATACACAGGTAAACAGGCACTACTCACCCAAAACACACTTAATTATCACACAGGTAAACAGGTACTACTCACACAAAACACACTTATCACACAGGTAAAGAGGCTCTACGCACACAAAGCACACTAAACACACAGGTAAACAGGCACTACTCACATATTTATAATAGCAGCCAACTAGTACATATAAATGCATATAAATTCTATTACATATAGATAATAGAAGCATCGCAGACAATGACACAATTTGATCAAATCAGTTCACTTTACCAAGCATCATTTAGCAACTAAGACTACACCTAAAATTAAATGTTTAGTTGTACAATTAGTTAAAGACGCACGCACGCACGCACGCACGCACGCACGCACACACACACACGCACGCACACACACGTACACACCACACACACACACACACACACACACACACACACACACACACACACACACACACACACACACACACACACACACACACACACACACACACACACACACACACACACACACACACACACACACACACACACAAACAAACGAGCAAACAAACAAACATACTTCGTTAATCGAATAATTAATCAAGTATACCCAACTCGCAATATAAGAACCACTAGAGATGTAGCTATAGTTAATGGGAGGAAGAAGCGAACGTAGCATTAGTGTTAGGAAAAGGAGGGAGTCAAACAACAAGAGTCAAGTAATGCCAAGTACTGCAACATTTTGTCCGAACAACTATCGGACCTGCTGCGACCTAAGGGAAGAAAAGGAGGAACTACAAAGTTAGTGAAAAACTAAATCTGAATCAAGGATCACTGCTAGCGTTCTAAAACGTGGAGTGTGGATATATAGTGATTTTAAGTGCCTTTTAGCCTGGGTGGGTGTTTTTTTGAGAAGAAGTGACTGAGAGAGAGAGAGAGAGAGAGAGAGAGAGAGAGAGAGAGAGAGAGAGAGAGAGAGAGAGAGAGAGAGAGAGAGAGAGAGAGAGAGAGAGAGAGAGAGAGAGAGAGAGAGAGAGAGAGAGAGAAGAACGAACTATTTTTTATTAACGAGTGTAATGGAATAAGTACAATATTGTTTTACATCCAGTCCTCGGGCAAGAGAGAGAGAGAGAGAGAGAGGGGGGGAAGAGAGAGAGCAAAAAGGGCGTCAGACAACAAGAATCAATCAAACTCCTACTTCAATATATATAGATATATCCTGTCCGAACAACAACTACCAGGCCTGCAGAACGTTACTGGGAGGAATTAGGAACCGTAGTGGCAGAAACGGACGGACCCTACTGATATCGACAGGCTGGTCTGGCTTGAGGAGCCGATCGACGGCCAGTTATCGAAGCGGTATAAAGGAGACTGTATCGACGTTTATGCGTCTGCTAGCGCCCCCGTCTTATGTTTGTGGGTCCCGCCACGTCAGTGTAGTCTGCTGAGGACCACCGCCACGTCAGTGTAGTCTGCTGAGGACCACCGCCACGTCAGTGTAGTCTGCTGAGGACCACGCCACGTCAGTGTAGTCTGCTGAGGTCCACGCCACGTCAGTGTAGTCTGCTGAGGTCCACGCCACGTCAGTGTAGTCTGCTGAGGTCCACGCCACGTCAGTGTAGTCTGCTGAGGTCCACGCCACGTCAGTGTAGTCTGCTGAGGTCCACGCCACGTCAGTAGTAGTCTGCTGAGGTCCACGCCACGTCAGTGTAGTCTGCTGAGGTCCACGCCACGTCAGTGTAGTCTGCTGAGGACCACGCCACGTCAGTGTAGTCTGCTGAGGTCCACGCCACGTCAGTGTAGTCTGCTGAGGACCACGCCACGTCAGTGTAGTCTGCTGAGGTCCACGCCACGTCAGTGTAGTCTGCTGAGGACCACGCCACGTCAGTGTAGTCTGCTGAGGTCCACCGCCACGTCAGTGTAGTCTGCTGAGGACCACGCCACGTCAGTGTAGTCTGCTGAGGTCCACGCCACGTCAGTGTAGTCTGCTGAGGTCCCACCACGTCAGTGTTATAGTCTGCTGATGACCACAGCCACGTCAGTGTAGTCTGCTGAGGACCACGCCACGTCAGTGTAGTCTGCTGAGGACGCGCCACGTCATTGTAGTCTGCTGATGATCCCCCCACGTCAGTGTAGTCTGCTGAGGACCACGCCACGTCATTGTAGTCTGCTGAATACCACCGTCACGTCAGTGTGGTCTGCTGAGGTCCCGTCACGTCAGTGTAGTCTGCTGAGGACTCGCCACGTCATTCTGCTGAGGACCCCCCACGTCATGTGTCTTGGACACCTGAGGCCCGCACGTCAGTGTAGTCTGCTGAGGACCCGCCACGTCATTCTGCTGAGGACCCCCCACGTCATTGTAGTCTGCTGAGGACCCCCCCCCCCCCACGTCAGTGTAGCTGCTGAGGACCCGCCACCCTCAGTGAGTCTGCTGAGGACCCACGTCACGTCATTGTAGTCTGCTGAATAGCACCGTCACGTCAGTGTGGTCTGCTGAGGTCCCGCCACGTCAGTGTAGTCTGCTGAGGACCACGCCACGTCATTGTAGTCTGGTGAAGACCACCGCTACGTCAGTGTAGTCTGCTGAGGACCCGCTACTTCAGTGTAGTCTGCTGAGGACCCGCTACTTCAGTGTAGTCTGCTGAGGACCACGCCACGTCATTGTAGTCTGGTGAAGACCACCGTCACGTCAGTGTAGTCTGCTGAGAACCCGCTACGTCAGTGTAGTCTGCTGAGGACCCGCTACTTCAGTGTAGTCTGCTGAGTACCCGCTACGTCAGTGTAGTCTGCTGATGACCACAGCCATGTCAGTGTAGTCTGCTGATGACCACAGCCACGTCAGTGTAGTCTGCTGATGACCACAGCCATGTCAGTGTAGTCTGCTGAGGACCACGCCACGTCAGTGTAGTCTGCTGAGGTCCCGCCACGTCAGTGTATAATTATAGTCATGCAGTGCTGAGGACAATGGAGGTGAAAGCAGTCACCCATGCCCTCCGATGGATTGCCTCAAGAGGTGACAGTCGGAACACACGTGCCATCATCCTCACAGATTCAATGAGCTTGCTACAAAAAGTGAAAAGTGGAATGGGAAACCCAGACTGGAATGTGTCGATGGTCGACATCCACCTTCGAAAACTCCTGTGGATGTACTGCCCTGTACATGCCGGAATGAAGGGAAACCACCGAGCAGACAGACAGGCGAAAGCAACCCTCACAAATGGCTTGCTTCACGGAAGATCTGAAGTGTTGAGAAGCTTGAGACACTACCTGCGGGCACAAAGCCAAGGACATCACACCATGCATCGATCCCCTGGAGGAGAGAGGCGTTGAAAGAAAAAGCGTTAGACGATCTTCCTTGAAAGGGCGAGAGAGGGCCATCGTCCATCAGACGAACATAGGAACCGCTTCAAAGGCAACGTTGGGGAAGCTTCCGAGAGACGGGGTGGAGCGCATAAGACAGGCTTTTCCGAGCGCACAGATACATATTATTGAACTGAACTGAACTGAACTTAACAGTGCTGATAACCCGCCACGTCAGTCAGTGTAGTCGTGCAGTGCTGAGGACCACCGCCACAACGCAGGAAAAGTGTCGTCACTTCCTGATATTGCGTTTGGCCTCAAGACCAGACAGAGAAGCATCCGAGAGGTGGAGATTGTGGCAGGGAAGATATCAAGGGGCAGGAATAGAGAGATAGGAACAGACAGTTACTGGTTTTGAACGCCCAGTCGGATACGGACGGTTTAGTTAAGACAGTAAAGATGGTGTTACAGTTACGCGTTCAAACGTCTCTTTGGGTACATACGTAGCTAGTCAGACTGTACTCTTCCCTGAGTCTGTGACTAATTCTCATCTGCACTGAAATTCCCCAAGAATGCAGCGGTTTTTTTAAAGTTTTTTTTTTATAGTTTTTTTTTTTTTTTTTTAGTTTTTTTTTGGGGGGGTTCAATTATGTTTTACAGACTCCCTTTACCACTCATACCCATATAATTATTTGGTATCATTAGAAACATAAACGTCTGATCCTTGCTTCTGCATTGATAGTCTGCAGGGATTCTAAGACGACATCAAGCAACACGACCAAATGACACATCAGTACTCTCTTCTTGTCTATCCTTTGCTGTCTGTTTGTTCGTCGTTTGCTGCAACGACGTACACGGGAACGTTCTCGAACACACTGCAGTCTCTCTATCGCCTTCTTCTTCGGTGTCATTGGCATGATCTAGCCGTGTCTCAGACCCGTCAGCAAAAATAACATCAAGCGCATCAAGCATTAAAATCTCGATCCATCGTGAACGAACTCTGTCACACTAGGCTGCACCTCATTTTCTCCTAAAAGACCGACCGTCACAAATAAGATCAAGCGCCTGATCCTTTGTAAATGAACTCTGTCTTTCAAGGCTGAACCTCATTTTCTCCCTAAAAGACCGCGCGGCACATTAAAAAAATAAAAATAAACAACAACCAAAAAAAAAATAAACACACAAAAAAAAAACCACTTCATGCAAAGAAATCCGTTTTCCATTAAAGGGAAAGAACTCTATCGATGCAGAAATAAACGCTGAGTCGTTTTAACACAGTTCTATACCTCGGGCACAAAAGGCAATTATTCTACTTTTTTTTCTTTTTTTTAATTTCTTCTGAAAAGCGAACGCTGTTCCGAACAGAACAGTCAAGTACAGTTCCGTACAGAGCGGTTGGTCACGTACAGTTCCCTATAAAGCGGTTAAGTACAGTTCCATACAGAGCGGTTGGTCAAGTACAGTTCCGTACAGAGCGGTTGGTCACGTACAGTTCCCTATAAAGCGGTTAAGTACAGTTCCATACAGAGCGGTTGGTCAAGTACAGTTCCGTACAGAGCGGTTGGTCACGTACAGTTCCCTATAAAGCGGTTAAGTACAGTTCCATACAGAGCGGTTGGTCAAGTACAGTTCCGTACAGAGCGGTTGGTCACGTACAGTTCCCTATAAAGCGGTTCAAGTACAGTTCCGTACAGAGCGGTTGGTCAAGTACAGTTCCGTACAGAGCGGTTGGTCAAGTACAGTTCCGTACAGAGCGGTTGGTCAAGTACAGTTCCGTACAGAGCGGTTGGTCAAGTACAGTTCCGTACAGAGCGGTCAAGTACAGTTCCGTACAGAGCGGTTGGTCAAGTACAGTTCCGTACAGAGCGGTTGGTCAAGTACAGTTCCGTACAGAGCGGTTGGTCAAGTACAGTTCCGTACAGAGCGGTTGGTCAAGTACAGTTCCGTACAGAGCGGTTGGTCAAGTACAGTTCCGTACAGAGCGGTTGGTCAAGTACAGTTCCGTACCTAACAGAGGCGGTCAAGTACAGTTCCGTACAGAGCGGTTGGTCAAGTACAGTTCCGTACAGAGCGGTTGGTCAAGTACAGTTCCGTACAGAGCGGTTGGTTAAGTACAGTTCCGTACAGAGTGTTCCAGTACTGTCCCGTACAGTGCGGTCAAGTACACTTCCGTACAGAGCGGCCAAGCATCCGGATCTTAGCTCGCTTGGTTGACTGAGCGTAAAACACCAAGCCACTTACTTCCTTAGCTTGCAGGTGTCCCCTGCTCTACGGTAGTGCAGCTAAGCGCTAGCGGGCTAGCCTTCCGTACTCTAAAAGTTTAATCTTCTAGAACCACTCCCCCCCCCCCACCCCCACCCCACCCCTACCCCCTCCATTCCCGGTCGACTTGACATACAATCAGTGTTTTTATATCTGTCAGTGGTGCTGTCCGTGGGGGAATGCCTGAAGCCGGCCATGGTTCTTTGCTTTTAAGAAAAGAAGAAGAAGAAGAAGAAAACCAAAAAAAGGAGGAAAAGGCAGACTAGTAGACTAGAAAGAAAGAAAGAAAGAAAGTTAAAAAGGAAGAAAGAAAGACAGATGAAAGAAAGGAAAGAAAGAAAGAAAGAAGAAAGAAAGAAAGAAAGGAAATATTAGAGGAGAAAACGAAGACAAGGAGACTAGAATGAAAGAAAGAATAAGTTCGGGAGGAAAAGGGAGACTACTATAGACATCATATTCAAAAACAGCAACATTCAACAACATTTAACAAAAGCTCACTGGTCGAAAGCAACGACATCAGCAGTTCAGTTCAGTTCAGTTCAGTTCAGTTCAGTTCATGATGGTCTGAACAGAACTGAACTGAAATGCTGGTGTCGTTGTTGACTTTGACCACAGTGAGCTTTTGTTGTTGAATTTTGCTGTTTTGGGCCTCAAGACCAGACAGGGAAGCATCCGACAGGTGGAGATTGTGGCAGGGAAGATATCAAGGGGTAGGAATAGAGAGATAGGAACAGATACCTGGTTTTGAACGCCCAGTCGGATACGGACGGTTTAGTTAAGACATGAGCAGCAGCAACAACAACAACGATATCGGCAGCGACAGCAACAAAACAAAACAAACAACAACACCAAAACAACAACAACAACAAACAACAACAACAAACAACAAGAAAGAAACAACACACAAACAACAGCAACAACAACAACACAGATACAACAACAACAACAAAGAAATAACAACAACAACAACAACAACAACAAAACAACAACAACAACAACAAACAAGCATAAAAACTCCAAAAACAGCAACAAAGAAAGAACAACAAACAAGCATAAAAACGCCAAGATCAGCAGTAATTCTTTATAAAGCTGCGCTTTTAACAGTGCCCGTAGAGCAAGCATGCTGACGTACGCCATTTATCGACTGGAGTTTGGCGCAAAGCTGGAATCCGCAGACATTACCACGGAGGTGCTGACGTTTTGCGCCGTCCTTTACAGCCAGCAGCGTCCCTTCAACAGCTGCAACAACTTCTTCAACAAGTCGTCAAAGCGCTTAAATCATTGCACTGGATTTTATTTGCAAGAACAACGGGGTTTCCAAACGTCACCAAAACACACACACGCACACGCGCGCGCGCGCGCGTACACACACACACACACACACACACAACACACACACACACACACACACACACACACCACACACACACACACACACACACACACACACCACGCACGCACACACACACACACACGCACACAACACACACACACACCAACACACACACACACACACACACACACACACACACACACACACACACACACACACACACACACACACACACACACACACACACACACACACACACACACACACACACACACACACACACACACACACACACACACACACACACAACACACACACACACACCACAAACACACTCACACACACACACACACACACCACACACACCACACACAACACACACACACACACACACACACACACACACACACACACACACACACACACACACACACACACACACACACACACACACACACACACACACACCACACACACACACACACACACACACACACACACACACACACACACACACACACACACACACACACACCACACACACACACCACACATACACCACACGCCGCACACACCAACAAGCACACGCACGCACGCACGCACGAACGAACAACGCACGCACGCACGCACTCACACGCGAGCGCACACACACACATGCACAAGCGCACACTCAGCAACAACAACAACAATAACAAAAGAAAGAAAGAATGTCGCATTAGTGAGAAATAATAGATCTATATAACGCCTCAACAATTAACTACTTCTTGTTTTTTCTACACTACCACCGAAAAAGACCAAGAAAAAAAGAGATCTGTGTAAAAAAGGAAAAGCAGTTTTCGCTGCTGACGTACACAGCGTCTGCATTGAGAACGCAAAGACTGCTCCGACGGATAATGCTTTCAGAAGCTGTCTTTGAAAATAAAACTGAGCTCAATACACTATTGAGAATTAGAAGTGACGGCAACCGCTTGCGAAAAAAATTATGCTTCGCCGGACAAGTAAATGTTCATACACTGAGCAGTGAGACGGTTCTGTCCGTGTCCTCACCAGTGCTTCTGTTCATACCTTTACCTGTGGTCCTGTCCATGTCTTCATCAATGTTTCTGTTCATACCTTTAGCTGAGTCCATGTCCTCACCAATGCTTCTATTCATACCTTTACCTCTGGTCCTGTCCATGTCTTCATCAATACTTCTGTTCATACCTTTACCTGTGGCCCGTGTCCTCATCAGTGCTTCTGTTCATACCTTTACCTGCGGTCCTGTCCTTGTCTTCATCAATACTTCTGTTCATACATTTACCTGCGGTCCATGTCCTCACCAGTGCTTCTGTTCATACCTTTACCTGTGGTCCGTCTCCTCACCAGTGCTTCTGTTCATACCTTTACCTGTGGTCCGTGTCCTCATCAATGCTTCTGTTCATACCTTTACCTGCGGTCCTGTCCATGTCTTCATCAATACTTCTGTTCATACATTTACCTGCGGTCCATGTCCTCACCAATGCTTCTGTTCATACCTTTACCTGTGGTCCTGTCCCTGTCCTCACCAATGCTTCTGTTCATACCTTTACCTGTGGTCCATGTCCTCACCAGTGCTTCTGTTCATACCTTTGCCTGTGGTCCATGTCCTCACCAGTGCTTCTGTTCATACCTTTACCTGTGGTCCCTGTCCTCACCAATGCTTCTGTTCATACCTTTACCTGTGGTCCATGTCCTCACCAGTGCTTCTGTTCATACCTTTACCTGTGGTCCATGTCCTCACCAATGCTTCTGTTCATACCTTTACCTGTGGTCGTGTTCATGTCTTCATCAATGTTTCTGTTCCTACATTTAGCTGCGTCCATGTCCTCATCAATGTTTCTGTTCATACATTTACCTGTGGCCGTGTCCATATCTTCACCAGTACTTCTGTTCATACATTTACCTGTGGTCGTGTCCATGTCTTCACCAATACTTCTGTTCATACATTTACCTGTGGCCGTGTCCATGTCTTCACCAATACTTCTGTTCATACCCTTACCAGTGGCCGTGTCCATGTCTTCACCACTACTTCTGTTCATACCCTTACCTGTGGCCGTGTCCATATCTTCACCAATACTTCTGTTCATACATTTACCTGTGGCCGTGTCCATATCTTCACCAATACTTCTGTTCATACCCTTACCTGTGGCCGTGTCCATGTCTTCACCAATACTTCTGTTCATACCCTTACCTGTGGCCGTGTCCATGTCTTCACCAGTACTTCTGTTCATACCCTTACCAGTGCTC
>JABMCL010003699.1:495000-500000 GCA_018857735.1 Alviniconcha marisindica | reverse complement strand
CACACACACACACTTGCCCCTCCTCTCCCCCCCCCCCCCCTCTCTCTCCTTCTCTCTCAGCGGTGTGTGTGTGTGTGTGTGTGTGTGTGTGTGTGTTGTGTGTGTGCGTGCGTGCGTGCGTGCGTGCGTGCGTGCGTGCGTGCGTGCGTGCGTGTTCGTGTGTAAATACCATTGTTCTCGGCGTGAAGATTGTTTTTAGTGTGTTCTCCGTTTCTGCGTGGATACACGTAGCACGCGTACAGTACTGACTCTGAGCGAACTGGATTAAAACACAACGGTGACGCTGTTCTCTGCACGCAGTGATTTGACCTTCACCGCGCCACGTACACCGGACCCACTTAGTAGACCGCTAAAGCCAGAAATGCAAACATAGTCCGCATTACTCCGTGACAGCCCGCTTGCAAAACGAAAAGGCGAAGGACTCTTGTGAAGGAAGAAAACAGATTCCGAAGGTAACGAAACGTAACAGTGGAGGTATTCTTCCGCAGGATCCCGCTTGCTTGTTTTTATCCGTAAAAACATGTTGCCGAGGGTGTCAGATGACCTCCTCCCTCTCCCTCCCCCACCCCTCGCCCACCAAAACCCCGCCTCCCCTTACTGACTTGCTGGAATGAGGAACACCGACAGTTCTTCTTTTTTTCTTCCGTATAGTGTAGTCAGCACTCTGAAGGTTTTCCTCCTGATCAGTATAACCGCAAAGATTGACTGGCCGTAAATGGTGGAGTGTTGCTTTACATCCACACAGACCATAGTAAGGACTATTAGGGACGGGGAGAGCCCAGGACGGCCACCTCGACCTTCACACAGCTCCTGAGCTCTGGTTCAATGTTGCTTTACGTCCACAGAGACCATAAGGACTAATTAGGGACCAGAGCCCAGGACGTCCACCTCGACTTTAAAAAAAAAAAGCAAAAAAAAAAGCAGTTCCTGAGCTCCGATACTGGGCGTAAAAGGCCAAGTTATTTACTTACTTACACTGAACGCTCAGGCAATTGTATTAGTGAAACCCGGGTTATTTTATTGTTTCCATAATCCACCGAACTCTGACATGGACTACGGGATCTTTAACCAGCGTATGTGATTCGATCTCTTTGCATGCGTATATATACGCTCGGGGGACCTCGTTTTGCAGTTTCATCCCGCGGACCTTTGTAGAGTCCGCGCAGGATTTGACTCCGGGGAAATCTCCGGGCGGGCGCAAAGCCTAGCACGCGACGGACACTCATCGATGTGGTGACCACGTTCGATCGTGCTTAACCCCTTCACTGCCCCAGCGTGTAAGACTTCCGGGCTGAAAGACGCACGGACTCGCCTGCGGACAGTATATTTTCCGATCCTACGACAGCTGTTCGTTCAGTGCTATGTGCGTTTTGATGAAGAGCCTTTGACATGCTAATGCAAAAAAAAAAAAAAAAGGCTGAACGGTTTCAAATTTCCCATTTTTATTGGTCGTTTTCAAATGGTATCATGGCAGTGAGAAGGTTAACTTTGGCTTTCGAGAGTGACTACTCTTGCTATGTGCCGCTGACTCTCCTAGTTGTTGTGGGGGTCCCCCCCCCCCCGGGGGGGGGGGGGGGGGGGGGGGGGGGGGGATTAGTTGTTGTGGGGGTCCCGGTCTGTGATGTAGTTGTTGTGGGGGTCCCGGTCTGTGATGTAGTTGTTGTGGGGGTCCCGGTCTGTGATGTAGTTGTTGTGGGGGTCCCGGTCTGTGATGTAGTTGTTGTGGGGGTCCCGGTCTGTGATGTAGTTGTTGTGGGGGTCCCGGTCTGTGATGTAGTTGTTGTGGGGGTCCCGCTCTGTGATGTAGTTGTTGTGGGGGTCCCGGTCTGTGATGTAGTTGTTGTGTCCCGTTGTGTGTGTTGTTGTGGGGGTCCGGTCTGTGATGTGTTGTGTGTGGGGGTGGTTGTGTGTAGTTGCGTGCTGTGTCTGTGTGTATTGCTTGTGCGTCGATGCTCGTGTGTGTGTGTTGGTGTGTGTGTGTGTGGTGTGTGGTTTGGGGTTTTGTGTGTGTGTTGTCGTGTGCGTGCGTGTGCGTGCGTGCGTGCGTGCGTGCGTGCGTGCGCGTTTGTGTGCGTGTGCGCGCGCGCGCGCTTATGTGTGCGCTTAGAATAGTCTCTAGGGACAAGATTTTGCGCTTCACAAATACTTTAGTTACTATTATTATTATTATTCCTTGTTATACATTTGGAGTCTGTCGAACTCAGAGAAGCGCGATGGTCAACTCTGCTGTGGATGTTACTGTTAGACTTAAATCGGCACTTTGATCAGGGTCTTCTTGAGGAACAGCACATTAACCCAGATCAGACAACAGCACAAATGCACCAAACGCGAGGCACGATCAATTTAACGGACCATACGGGCGCAAGTGTGTGCCGAGTCTAAGGCAGTAACACGGCAATTAGTCCATATACCGAAAGAATCCGGAAACGAACACTGTCAGCGCAGATCCAAAAACACGTAAAAGGTTCAAAAGAACGCTATTTATTGGGACAAAACACAACATGCGAATTTTCGGGGTAAAATCCATTATCAAGCTACAAAACGACTCTTAAACAACGGTTAAACTGTGAAAAGTGAGATGTAGAACCATCGACCTATACCCTATATATAGGTCCATGGTAGAACTAAGACACTTCGTGAGCCGGTTTGGCCTAGCGGTAATTAGGCATTAGGCTGGTAAGCGGAAGGACCTCGGTTCGATACCGCTTCGGCTCTCCTTTCTCTTCAAAAGTTGTGGTCTGTGGACACTGTCTTGTGACTTTGTCCCTCACAATAATGAAACATTAAAATGGCTCTCATCGCTGCCCACCTTATTGCAGGAGTCATTCTGGTGGTGACAGTGTAGCGATAGGTATATAATCTCCCTCACCCCTCACCTCCGTACCCCCTTCCCCCCTTATCCCCGTCCCTAATAAGCCTCATGTTTTCTTTGGACGTTAAGCACGATGTTCACTCACTCACCAAGACATTTATCTGTTTTTGGTTGAGCTATGTTGTGTTTGTGTCCAGTGCTTGGAAGAATCAATAAATTATTATATAAAAAATATTATAACAATTACAAGTATAATCAGCGCAGTTTAGGCCGGCAGAACGAGTTGCTGAAGAGAAGTGGAACATAATAATTGCGATCCCTGGCGAAAGAAAATGACAAAATAATCATAATTGCGATTCTTGGCGAAAGAAAGGGACAAAATAATAATAATTGCGATCCTTGGCGAAAGAAAGGGACATAATAATAATAATAATAATTGCTATCCTTGGCGAAAGAAAGGGACACAATAATAATAATAATTGCTATCCTTGCGAAAGAAAGGGACAATAATAATAATAATTGCTATCCTTGGCGAAAGAAAGGGACGCAATAATAATAATAAGTGCTATCCTTGTCGAAAGAAAGGGACATAATAATAATAATTGCTATCCTTGGCGAAAGAAATTGACATAATAATAATAATTGCTATCGTTGGCGAAAGAAAGGAACACAATAATAATAATAATTGCTATCCTTGGCGAAAGAAAGGAACACAATAATAATAATAATTGCTATCCTTGGCGAAAGAAAGGGACACAATAATAGTAATAATTGCTATCCCTGGCGAAAGAAAGGGACACAATAATAATAATTGCTATCCTTGGCGAAAGAAAGGGACACAATAATAATAATAATAATTGCTATCCTTGGCGAAAGAAAGGGACATAATAATAATAATTGCTATCCTTGGCGAAAGAAAGGGACATAATAATCATAATTACGATCAGCGTTTTGATTCCTGTTACCATCATTGGCAGAGTTCGACAAAAAACCAAGCAGTATCATCGAAAAAATATCATTTTTGATTATTTTTCACCGTTAAACTGTTAAGTGTCGTTTTGTAGCTTGATAAAGGGGATTACCCCGAAAATTCGCGTATTGTGTTTTTGTCCTAATAAATAGCATTCTTTGGAACCTTTCAAGTGTTTGGATCCTATAATGTCATCGGAGTTCTTCCCGGTAGAAATAAAAACGGCAAAGTAAAAAAATTGGGGGGTCTAGGCCGCTTGCCTGTAGAGTGATGTTTACTTTTTTCTTTTTCTGGAAACGACTGGATCTCTTCTGACAGAAACAATTGACAAACAAGTGTGTCTGTCCGTTTCTCTCCGCCACTGGGCAGTTGAGAGTTTTTTTTTTTTTTTTTAAATTTTATTTAGGGAGAGGACAATCGTTCATCAAATGGAACTGCACAACAGACATTAAATAATATTCTTCTTCTTCTTCTTCAGTGCATGTGAATTGCATCAGAAAAAAAGAAGTATTTTACCAACAGACGCAAACGAACATTTTACAAACCAGCCGTTTTGCAATGCTAAGCAAGTTTCACAGGTGCGAACGAAGTCGTGTACGGCTAACTTTCTGGATAAATTATTGTTTCCAAAACGTCTTGCAACGTCGTGTACTTTTAATGTTTCATACACGTATTTCTGAATAAGGCAGGTTTGACTGCTGATTTCTTGGTCTAAATAGCATTTATTCTAAACACACACACACACACGACACACACACACAACACACACACACACACACACACACACACACACACACACACACACACACACACACACACATCTCTCTCTCTCTCTCCTCTACCACCACACCACACACACACACACACACACACACACACACACACACACCACGCACGCACGCACGCACGCACGCACACACACACACACACACACACACACACACACACAGATATACTGCCCCCCACCCCCCACCCACCCACACACACACACAAGCGCAAAAATGAACACACACACTCCCTCAATGTGCTGCGTTTTTTGTTTTTTTACCGGAACATCTGATCGATTGCTGATTTTTTTACCCGGTATATGCTTACCTTAACCGGTAAAATACCGGAAATTACCGGTTAACGCCAACCTCGTAGCCTACACGTACACCGTAGGACCGCTGGCACGGTATAATCATGTCAAAGACTGTTCAGTGGTGGTGCCAAAAGCCT
>JABMCL010003699.1:482500-490000 GCA_018857735.1 Alviniconcha marisindica | reverse complement strand
GCGTTGGGTGACGGAGGAAGGATGTGGCTGCACGGTAACTAGCTTTGTTTGGTGACTCTAAAGCTTTTCTGTGTCTGACATTTCACGCTTCCATCCCACATACCCGGAGAACTCGCGTGGTATAAATTAAGTCTAGTCAAGTCAAGAAATGCTTTATTCCTT
The DNA here is from genome assembly GCA_018857735.1 of Alviniconcha marisindica. Taxonomy (NCBI): domain Eukaryota; kingdom Metazoa; phylum Mollusca; class Gastropoda; family Provannidae; genus Alviniconcha; species Alviniconcha marisindica. The sequence goes on along the minus strand of JABMCL010003699.1, from coordinate 489,838 downwards.
CGAAGGAAAACGTGGGGGAAAATTATACACCCTAAAGAATAGCTTTCCTGAAAGGCTTAAGGCCGGCGATTCTCCAGCAAGTAATATGATGATCGGGGACGGCTCGGTGGTTAGAGCGCCGGACTCGTGATTGAAAGGTCGCGGGTTCGAATCCCTGCAGGAGCCTGCGGCGGGAGAATTATCTTCTCCAGGGTCGACTTTCTGTGCTGACTCTTTTTTTGGATCCTTTTCCACCCCCGTGTTACCGCGGTAGCACGTAAAAGATCCAGGTCATTCTGCCAAAAGTGCAGGTGGAAGGTTACAGCTAAACACGCTTACACCTTACGTATGTGGCTTTGCATGAAGCGACATGGTGCATGGTCGTATGGTGTACACAGACCTTGCGCCGAGACGGCAGCAGTTTAACTTTATGTGGGACCAGCTATGCCAGCGCTGTAAGTACACCACTTCTGTACACATTCTTCTTTCAAAAAAGCGCTACTCATGTAGAATCACATGCGAGCGCAGTGAGTGTGCTCGACAGCGGAGAATAGCAGTGTATAAAACCAATCATCATCATCATCATCATCATGTTAAAGAGTATTTGTAAGTAGAGGAGATCAAAATGAAAAGTAGTTATCGAGAATTTTCTCTTTAAGAATCCGATGTATGTAATGTTTCTAATGTACTGTTACATATGAGATAGTTTGTTTAAACAAAGAATCCAGGTTTATTCTGTTTTCCGATTCGAATCCGACATTTCTCAATCAGTGACGGTTAGCAAAGCTCGGCCGACGTAGAACCATCAAAAGAAAGTAATTCAATTCAATTCAAAATACTTTGCTGTCCGTTGCAGTCATAACAATTAAACGGACATTTTTCTTCGCTCACACCAGCTCTGCCACATTAAAAGCTGTAGTCAAATTAATTTAAACACATTATAAACAGAAGGAGGTATAACACATAAAGAACAGCTGTCGTGTTTAACGCGTGCTTCAAAGCTACGTGGTCTGAAGGTCCCCCCCCCCCCAAAACCCCCCCCCCCCCCCCCACACACACACACAGCCGTTTAGATGTTGCTCCTTTGTGACCCGTATAAGCACTCAACTTCCGTGTCCAGATAATTTGAAAAGAAAGAGGTGCGTGGTCCTTGCAATCATTAAAAAGAAAGAAACAAGGCAACGGCTTCTACAATGGAAAGGTTTGCAAGATATTTGACCCACAAACATTATACTTTGCAAGATGAAAGTGAGAGATGATCAAATGTGCTCTTAATTATTGTAAAGATGTAATAGATTACATTGAACACTTCTTTTTCAACGGCTCGACGATTCAGAAATTTTGGAACTATATTGATCAATATATTTTAATTACCTTCTACATTCGGACCCATTTAACTGTTGTTGATGTTTTGTTCGGAGTAAAACAGCATAATTACAGGAAGGTCAAAACTAAACGAATAAATCATATGATATTAGTAGCGAAAATGTGTATAAGTATGTACAAGAAGACTAACGCCTTCCTTCCATTGTTCATGATATTTAAAAATCAGCTCAGGCTTCCGAATGGTTTAATTGTGACAAAGCTTAAAAATGAAAATTGTGTACACTGTGACCAAGGGGAAGATGGAGGATAGTGGAGGATGTACATGTGGGGCGGAAAAAATCATATAAAGACGCGTGAATGAGTGAGCCAGAGGGCTGTGGTAATGATGGATGGATGTTTTTGAATGTGCTTGGCAACACTGGAAGAAAAAAAAAGAGAAAAAAAAAGAAAAAAAAAAGGACGTGACAAGGGCGAGCGAGGACACTTGTACTTTTTGTATGCATCCCCCTCTCCTCCTCCTCCTCCTCCTCCATGCATTGATTCAGCTAATCGTCACTCACGAAAGTCAGCTTCGAAATTGAACATAAACTCAAGGGAGCATTTTTAGAACAAAATCCTCTATTTCTAGGTTTGTATTTCAATGCCTTTTTGATAAAACATGTTAAAAGAAGTTTGTTCCTTTAATTACAAACTGCGTCTCTTATGACCTTTCGACATGGGTCCCTAAGGGCGCAGTGGGTAGAGCGCGGGACTGAAAAGCCACACGCAACACTGACACTGACACGGGTTGGAATCCCGATGCGGCAAGGGATTTTTTTTTTCTCTCTCCCATTGTCAACTTTTTGTTGTTGTTGCAGACTCTCGTACGCTGTTTGTACAGCCCATGTATGCAGTCGCCAGCATCAAGCGTCAGCATCGGTACGCACGTTAAAAATCCCAAACACTGGCAGTAAGTAAATAAGTATAAGTTGGTGTTTTACGCCCAGTCAACCAGAGAGAGGCGGTTTGGCCCAGCGGTAAGGCGGTAGGATGGTAAGCGGAAGGACCTCGGTTCGATACCGCTTCGGCTCTCCTTTCTCTTCAAAAGTTGTGGTTTGTGGACACGGTCTTGTGACTTTGTCCCTCACAATTAATGAAACATTAAAATGGCTCTCATCGCTGCCCACCTTAATGCAGAAGTCATTCTGGTGGTGACTGAGTGTAGCGATATATAGGTATATACTCTCCATCTTCCCCCACCTCCATACCCCCCTTTCCCCCATTCTCCCCGTCCCTAATAAGCCTTATGGTTTATGTGGACGTTAAGCACCATGTTTACTTATTTACTTACAGTCAGCCATTGCGATTATATCCGGGCGAACCAAACACTGGCAGGCATCAACACCATTATTTGGATAAACAGAAATGCTGCACACACTGGTTGGATTAATCTGCACTGCTCCTGCGGGGTAAGACGACCCAGTTTTTTCTGCAAGGGACTAATGTGGTCTCCCCCCCCCCCCCCCCCCCCGCTCCAGCTTCCCCCCCCCCCAAAAAAAAACAGAAGAAGAAGAAAAGTGGGGGGATGTGGGTGGGGGGGGGGGGTGGAAGAGCGGAAGAGGATATTGGGGAGGTACGAACACACACACACACACACACACACACACACACACACACACACACACACACACACACACACACACACACACACACACCACCACGCACGCACGCACGCACGCACGCACGCACGCACGCACGGACGACGCACGCATCCGCACGACATCACACACCACACACACACACACACACACACACACACACACACACACACACACACACACACACACACACACACACACACACACACACACTTCCCTTGCTATCTTCATCAGACAGCAATGCCATGCTATATGGCAAAACACAACGGCAGCGTCAAGAAAAGACACTTTCCAGAAACAACGGCTTTTTGTGTCCAGAAGCTGAATCTCCGAATCGGGCACTCCCAGCGCCATCAGCGACGAAATATGGCTTAAGAGCGCATGGGAACGATTGTAGACGAAGAGCATCAAAGCTACGTCACAGATTCCCTGTGAATAGCGATGACTCCTTTATTCAGCCTTACAGCTCAGGTTCGGTTGAAGGAAATGATCATTCTCTGGCACAAGACAGTACTTGTGAAATCAGTGTGTATGATGTCTGATGGAATTCGATAGCGATGACTACTTTATTTGGCCATATTCAATTTCAGTTGAAGAAAATGATCATTCTCTGGCACAAGACAGTACGTGTGAAATCAGTGTGTATGATGTCTGATGGAATTCGATAGCGATGACTACTTTATTTTGCCATATTCAATTTCAGTTGAAGAAAATGATCATTCTCTGGCACAAGACAGTAAGTGTGAAATCAGTGTGTATGATGTCTGATGGAATTCGATAGCGATGACTACTTTATTTTGCCATATTCAATTTCAGTTGAAGAAAATGATCATTCTCTGGCAGAAGACAGTACGTGTGAAATCAGTGTGTATGATGTCTGATGGAATTCGATAGCGATGACTACTTTATTTTGCCATATTCAATTTCAGTTGAAGAAAATGATCATTCTCTGGCAGAAGACAGTAAGTGTGAAATCAGTGTTTATGATGTCTGATGGAATTCGATAGCGATGACTACTTTATTTTGCCATATTCAATTTCAGTTGAAGAAAATGATCATTCTCTGGCAGAAGACAGTAAGTGTGAAATCAGTGTGTATGATGTCTGATGGAATTCGATAGCGATGACTACTTTATTTTGCCATATTCAATTTCAGTTGAAGAAAATGATCATTCTCTGGCACAAGACAGTACGTGTAAAATCAGTGTGTATGATGTCTGATGGAATTCGATAGCGATGACTACTTTATTTGGCCATATTCAATTTCAGTTGAAGAAAATGATCATTCTCTGGCACAAGACAGTACGTGTGAAATCAGTGTGTATGATGTCTGATGGAATTCGATAGCGATGACTACTTCATTTGGCCATATTCAGTTTCAGTTGAAGAAAATGATCATTCTCTGGCAGAAGACAGTAAGTGTGAAATCAGTGTGTATGATGTCTGATGGAATTCGATAGCGATGACTACTTTATTTTGCCATATTCAATTTCAGTTGAAGAAAATGATCATTCTCTGGCAGAAGACAGTACGTGTGAAATCAGTGTGTATAATGTCTGATGGAATTCGATAGCGATGACTACTTTATTTTGCCATATTCAATTTCAGTTGAAGAAAATGATCATTCTCTGGCAGAAGACAGTAAGTGTGAAATCAGTGTTTATGATGTCTGATGGAATTCGATAGCGATGACTACTTTATTTTGCCATATTCAATTTCAGTTGAAGAAAATGATCATTCTCTGGCAGAAGACAGTACGTGTGAAATCAGTGTGTATTATGTTTGATGGAATTCGATAGCGATGACTACTTTATTTGGCCATATTCAATTTCAGTTGAAGAAAATGATCATTCTCTGGCAGAAGACAGTAAGTGTGAAATCAGTGTGTATGATGTCTGATGGAATTCGATAGCGATGACTACTTCATTTGGCCATATTCAGTTTCAGTTGAAGAAAAGGATCATTCTCTGGCAGAAGACAGTAAGTGTGAAATCAGTGTGTATGATGTCTGATGGAATTCGATAGCGATGACTACTTTATTTTGCCATATTCAATTTCAGTTGAAGAAAATGATCATTCTCTGGCAGAAGACAGTACGTGTGAAATCAGTGTGTATAATGTCTGATGGAATTCGATAGCGATGACTACTTTATTTTGCCATATTCAATTTCAGTTGAAGAAAATGATCATTCTCTGGCAGAAGACAGTAAGTGTGAAATCAGTGTGTATGATGTCTGATGGAATTCGATAGCGATGACTACTTTATTTGGCCATATTCAATTTCAGTTGAAGAAAATGATCATTCTCTGGCAGAAGACAGTAAGTGTGAAATCAGTGTTTATGATGTCTATGGAATTCGATAGCGATGACTACTTTATTTTGCCATATTCAATTTCAGTTGAAGAAAATGATCATTCTCTGGCACAAGACAGTACGTGTGAAATCAGTGTGTATTATGTCTGATGGAATTCGATAGCGATGACTACTTTATTTTGCCATATTCAATTTCAGTTGAAGAAAATGATCATTCTCTGGCAGAAGACAGTAAGTGTGAAATCAGTGTGTATGATGTCTGATGGAATTCGATAGCGATGACTACTTTATTTTGCCATATTCAATTTCAGTTGAAGAAAATGATCATTCTCTGGCAGAAGACAGTACGTGTGAAATCAGTGTGTATAATGTCTGATGGAATTCGATAGCGATGACTACTTTATTTTGCCATATTCAATTTCAGTTGAAGAAAATGATCATTCTCTGGCAGAAGACAGTAAGTGTGAAATCAGTGTTTATGATGTCTGATGGAATTCGATAGCGATGACTACTTTATTTTGCCATATTCAATTTCAGTTGAAGAAAATGATCATTCTCTGGCAGAAGACAGTACGTGTGAAATCAGTGTGTATTATGTTTGATGGAATTCGATAGCGATGACTACTTTATTTGGCCATATTCAATTTCAGTTGAAGAAAATGATCATTCTCTGGCAGAAGACAGTACGTGTGAAATCAGTGTGTATGATGTCTGATGGAATTCGATAGCGATGACTACTTCATTTGGCCATATTCAGTTTCAGTTGAAGAAAAGGATCATTCTCTGGCAGAAGACAGTAAGTGTGAAATCAGTGTGTATTATGTCTGATGGAATTCGATAGCGATGACTACTTTATTTTGCCATATTCAATTTCAGTTGAAGAAAATGATCATTCTCTGGCAGAAGACAGTACGTGTGAAATCAGTGTGTATAATGTCTGATGGAATTCGATAGCGATGACTACTTTATTTTGCCATATTCAATTTCAGTTGAAGAAAATGATCATTCTCTGGCAGAAGACAGTAAGTGTGAAATCAGTGTTTATGATGTCTGATGGAATTCGATAGCGATGACTACTTTATTTGGCCATATTCAGTTTCAGTTGAAGAAAATGATCATTCTCTGGCAGAAGACAGTAAGTGTGAAATCAGTGTTTATGATGTCTAATGGAATTCGATAGCGATGACTACTTTATTTTGCCATATTCAATTTCAGTTGAAGAAAATGATCATTCTCTGGCACAAGACAGTACGTGTGAAATCAGTGTGTATTATGTCTGATGGAATTCGATAGCGATGACTACTTTATTTTGCCATATTCAATTTCAGTTGAAGAAAATGATCATTCTCTGGCACAAGACAGTACGTGTGAAATCAGTGTGTATGATGTCTGATGGAATTCGATAGCGATGACTACTTTATTTTGCCATATTCAATTTCAGTTGAAGAAAATGATCATTCTCTGGCAGAAGACAGTAAGTGTGAAATCAGTGTTTATGATGTCTGATGGAATTCGATAGCGATGACTACTTTATTTTGCCATATTCAATTTCAGTTGAAGAAAATGATCATTCTCTGGCAGAAGACAGTACGTGTGAAATCAGTGTGTATTATGTCTGATGGAATTCGATAGCGATGACTACTTTATTTGGCCATATTCAATTTCAGTTGAAGAAAATGATCATTCTCTGGCAGAAGACAGTACGTGTGAAATCAGTGTGTATGATGTCTGATGGAATTCGATAGCGATGACTACTTTATTTGGCCATATTCAATTTCAGTTGAAGAAAATGATCATTCTCTGGCAGAAGACAGTACGTGTGAAATCAGTGTGTATGATGTCTGATGGAATTCGATAGCGATGACTACTTTATTTTGCCATATTCAATTTCAGTTGAAGAAAATGATCATTCTCTGGCAGAAGACAGTACGTGTGAAATCAGTGTGTATTATGTTTGATGGAATTCGATAGCGATGACTACTTTATTTGGCCATATTCAATTTCAGTTGAAGAAAATGATCATTCTCTGGCAGAAGACAGCACGTGTTAAATCAGTGTTTTTGTTGTCTTAACTGAAAAATTCG
>JABMCL010003699.1:462500-470000 GCA_018857735.1 Alviniconcha marisindica | reverse complement strand
TACCTGTTGTTCAAGTGTCGTTTTGTAGCTTGTCAAAGCCGATTACCCCGAACATTTTCTGGTTTTGTCTTGTCCTAATAAATAGCATTCTTTTGAAACTTTTATGTGTTTGGACCTTGTTTTAGAACGCTAGCAGTCATTCTTGTTTCAGATTTTTGAATCAGATGTGTGTGATTTTAAGGCTTTTTCTAGCCTCTGCTGAATCCAGACTGTAGATAGCGTAACTACTGAGATGTGCTTCTTACTGCTTGTTTTTGACTTAATAGTTGTTGATGTGTTGTGTCAAGAAATGTGATCCATTCTGTTATTTGCTTTTTTAACCCCCACCCCCTCCTCCCGTTTTGTTGTTGTTGTTTTGCTTTTTGTTTTGTTTGCTTGTTTGTTTGTTTTTTGTTGTCATTTTGGTCTTTGTTGGTTTTGTTGCCTCTGACGTTTTGACAACAATTTGCCATCTTGCCATCGTAAATGTCTGTGTGATTATCATTGTATCTATAGGTAACACTCAAATAGGCATATTCCTTTTGTGTTTCCTGTACTTATTTGTTGAGCTTATGATTACGATGGATGAATAAAATTTTGTTTAAACCAAATGTGAAAAATATGTGTAACATCGAGGGGGCTTTTCAAAACACAAAACCTTTAATTTCAAGTCTTTATCTTGATCCATTCTGTCTGTTGGAGGAACTTCTTTTGAGAGAGCTAGTTCTTGTTAAGCTGCGTTTTAATCACTCTTTTCTTCTTCTTTTTCTTTGAAGGCAGTTGTCTCTTTCATATACATGAACCTTAACGGTTAAAAACCTATCATTCGGTTGTGACTTGTAAAGTGCTTTGTTCCTTGAATTTTTATTTCAGGAACGGTGCTGCTGAAAGGCATTCAGTTGTTACTATTTGGGAGGGGTGGGGGGATGGTGGTTGGTTGGGGGGGGGGTGGGGGGGTTGGGGGGCAGGGGAACAGAAACAGAACGAGGCCCAGAGCGCTCGTACAGAATCAACACACAAGGGAGTTAATTAGCGCCGAAAGACATCACATAAAGAATAATAATAATAATACGTAACACTTATATAGCGCATAATCCAACTAGACTGGCTCAAAGCACTTCAGAATTCAAAACAAGAATGAACATCAGAAGCAATACATGAAACATGCATACACCAGACGATCCAACGCCGAAAACAAAGCGCGGGCAAACATGCACACATCCCGGAACAATCAGTGCAACCCAGACATGCAATGCAGCAATACATGGATCATGGACACAACAACAAACACAGCAACAAAGACCAGAGTCGCCTACGATAACTCTCACCTGGGTCTCGTTCTGTTTCAGATTGCGACAGTTCACTAGGAGGCTAACATGTAAATGAGTGTATTTGTGCGTTGATATCTTGGTCCCGTTTCGAGATCCGCAAAGGATCTTTAGTAAAAAATGGTTCTGTCTTATGTCTGTGCTCATCTGTGTCACCGAGTGTGTCTGAAATGGAGGGTATAAATACCACTGAGGAGGCATCCCTCGGTTCGATACCGCTTCGGCTCTCCTTTCTCTTCAAAAGGTTGTGGTCTGTGGACACTGTCTTGTGACTTTGTCCATCACTTCCTACTGAAACATTAAAATGGCTCTCATCGCTGCCCACTTAATGCAGGTCATTCGGTGGTGACAGTGTAGGATAGGTCCCCCCCCCATAACCCCCCCCCCCCCCCCCCCCAACCCTTCTCCCCCTCCCAAAGCCTATTTCTGTGGACTTTAAAAACCCTGTTGACTTTTTTTTCCTTGTTGATGGGTTTAGCCCGTTTGGGCCCGCGGTAAGGCGGGAGTCTTAAAACAAGGGGTGGTCGTTCCCCCTTCGGCTCCCTTTTTCCCTTCAAGTTGTTTTGACACCGCTTGTGACTTGTCCCCTCACAATTAATGAAACATTAAAATGGCCTTACGGTTCCCTTTGCCCTGTGTGACAGTGACTAGGTTAAAGCCCCTTACCCATTCCCCCCCCCCCCCCCCCCCCCCTTGTCCTATAGCCTACGGTTCTGTGACCTTGGGCACCATGTTTACTTACTTACTATTTAGTTTTTTTGAGGATGTACCTCTGGTGGAGTTTATGTACCTTTGAAGTACCAGGTACCTTTTAAGTGCCAGGTGAAAGTTACCGTTTTGCGAGCGCTAATTAACTCTCTTGTGTGCCCGATGAATTAGCACTGAGATCGTATCATGTGCCAAGAATTGAATCCGGACACTTACTCAAAGAACGGATGCCGAGGTCTTAATTAAACTCATCGTCCGAGGAACTGCCGCGAGAGTGTGTTTGCGTCATCTCTGGAAAGGTCTGGTTGCTCACCGCTTATCCGACGACTGATCAGGTTTTGAAAGCGGTGAAGTGAACGGTACCCGTCCGCTCCTTCACTGGCTGACACGCACAGCAGGATTGCCGACAACCGCCCTTTCAGTCGCGTCTCTAATCGCTGCAGTTACGGCTGCGCAGCGGTGCTGCAGGCGTCTTGCAGTATGCGGCCTCTTCATCAGGTTGAGGTAACCATTCCGGCCACACTTAGGTGTCATTTTGCAGGGTCCTTCCCCTCCGTCTCCCCCTCTCCCTTTCTCCCCCTCTCCCTTTCTCCCCCTCTCCCTTTCTCCCCCCCTCCCCTACCCCCTTTCCCCCCCCCGTCCCTTCCCCTTGGTCCCTTCCCCCCCCCCCCCTCCTCCCCCCCCCCCACCCCTCTTCCTCCCCCTCCCCCCCGTCCCCTTGGGGGTTTTTTTAAATTTCCCCCCCTCCCCTCCCCCCCTCCCCCCTCTATCCCCCTCCCCCCCCCCCCCCGTTTCCCTCCCTTTCCCCCCCTGCCTTCCCCCCCCTTTCTGCCCCCTCCTTCCCCTCCCCCCCTCTCTCCCCCCCCCCCCCCCTCTCTTTCTCTTCCCCCCCCCACCCCCCCCCACCCCCCCCTCTTGATTTTATGGTCCTTCCCCCCCCCCCTCTCTCTCCTCCTTCTCTCCCCCCCCCACTCCCCCCCCCAAATTTTCCCCTTCCCTTTACGTGTGATTTTGCATGGTCCTTTTTCCCCCCCCTCTCCCCTTCTCTCCCCCCGCCCTCCCCCTCTCTCTTCCCCTCTCTCTCTCCCCTCTCCCCCCCCCCCCCCCCCCCCCCCTTTCGTGTGATTTTGCATGGTCCTTCCCCTCCCCCCCTCTCTCCCCCTTTTCTTCCCCCCCTCCCCCCCCCAAATTACTTTGGGGTTTATTCTTTTCCCCCCCTCTCCCCCCCCTCTTTTCCCCCCCCCCCCTCTCTTCCCCCTTCTTTTCTCCCCCCTTTTCCCCCCCCCCCCCCCACCCCCCGTGTGATTTTGCATGGTTTTTCCCCCCTCTCCCCCCTCTCTCTCCCCCCCCCCCCCCCTTCCCCTTCCCCCCCCTCTCTCCCCCCTCCCCCCCCCACCCCCCCCCCCGCCCCCACTTACGTGTGATTTTGCATGGGCCTTTCCCTCCTTCTCCCCCCCCTCTCTCCCCCCCCCCCCCCTCTCCCCTTCCCCTTCTCCCCCCGCCCCCCCCCCCTCCCGCCACACTTGTGTGATTTTTCATTGGGCTTTTCCCCCCCCTCTCCCCCTCCCCTCCCCCCTCCCCCCCCTCTCTTTCCCTTTCTCTCCCCCCCCCAACCCCCCCCCCCCCGCCACCCCCCGTGTGATTTTGCATGGTCTTTCCCTCCCTCTCCCCCCCTCTCTCCCCCTCCCCCCCCCTTCCCCTTTTCTCTCCCCCCCTCCCCCCCCCAACCCCCCCTTTCGTGTGATTTTGTGGGCCCTTTTCCCCCTCCCCCCCCTCTCCCCCTTGCCCCCCCCCCCCCTTTTTTTTTTCCCCTCCTTTAACCCCCCCCCCCCTTTCCCTCCATCCCTTCCCTCCCCCCCCCCCCCCATTTTAAGTCCCGAAACCCCTCATTGGTTTTTGGCCTGCGCTTTGGGCAGATCCGGATCCGATGTGAATCTGATACAGCCTGTTTACTGTGTTTAGTCACGTGTCAGATCCGGATCCGATGTGAATCTGATACAGCCTGTTTACTGTGTTTAGTCACGTGTCAGATCCGGATCCGATGTGAATCTGATACAGCCTGTTTACTGTGTTTAGTCACGTGTCAGATCCGGATCCGATGTGAATCTGATACAGCCTGTTTACTGTGTTTAGTCACGTGTCAGATCCGTTAAGTCAGATTGTGGCTTTTGCTGATAACCAATGGGATACGCGTCAAGTCCCTGTCTGTCTGTCTGTCTGTCTGTCTGTCTGTCTGTCTGTCTGTCTGTCTGTCTGTCTGTCTGTCTGTCGGTCGGTCGGTCGCTGTCGTCGTCGGTCGGTCTGTGGGTCTGTCTCTCTGTCTGTCGGTCTGTCGGTCTCTCTCCTCTCTGTCTGTCTGTCTGTCTGTCTGTCTGTCTGTCTGTCTGTCTGTCTCTGTCTCTGTCTGTCTCTGTCTCTCTGTCTCTGTCTCTGTCTCTGTCTCTGTCTCTTCTCTCTCTCTCTCTCTCTCTCTTCTCTCTCGTCTCTCTCTCTCTCTCGTCCTCTGCTCTCTCTGCTCTCTTCTCTCTGCTCTCTCTCTCTCTGCTCTCTCTCTCTCTCTCTCTCTCTCTTCTCCTCTCTCTCTCTCTGCCTCTCGTCTCTCTCTCTCTCTTTTCTCTCTCTCTCTCACTTTGCCTTTGTCTGTCTCTTCTGTCTTCTGTCTATATTTCTGTCTGTGTTTTCGTTTCTGATCTCTCTCTCTCTCTCTCCCTCTTTTTGCTCTGTCTTCTGTTCTGCTCTGTCTTCTGTCTCGTCTCGTCTCTCTCTCTCTCTCTCTCTCTCTCTCTCTCTCTCTCTCTCTCTCTCTCTCTCTCTCTCTTCTCTCTCTCTCTCTCTCTCTCTCTCTCTGTGATTTCTTTGCTTGTAGGCTGTCCAGGGGGTATCCGCCAATCACAGTGTAACAATGCCAAAGGGTCAAGTCACGCAGTCCCTCTTTCTCCTCTGTCCCTCTTTTCTCTTCTGTTCGCTTACCTCTGATCTCGACGCCCCCTCTCCTTTTTTCACCTCCTCACCACCACCACCCCCCCTCCCCCACCTGCCCCCGCCCACGCACACATCCCTTATTAAGCTCTCCTGCACGCGGTCCGCGATAGATCAGAACCGTTAATTCAATTTGTAAAGATGGGGGTTTGAGCCCACACCCTGTGAGTAAGGAACTCTATAATCGTTCTGCGTGCCTGCTCGGTGTTTGCCTGCTTTCTTGTAGGGGTAATTGCTTACTTTCGGGAGCACGTGTCTCTGTCTCTGTCTGTCTGTCTGTCTGTCTGTCTGTCTGTCTGTCTGTCTGTCTGTCTCTCTCTCTCTCTCTCTCTCTCTCTCTCTCTCTCTCTCTCTCTCTCTCTCTCTCTCTCTCTTCTCTCTCTCTCTCTCTCTCTCTTCTGTCTGCTCTGTCTCTGCGTCTGTCTCTGATCTGTCTGTCTCTGTCTGTCTGTCTCGTCTCTCTCGTCTCTCTCTCTCTCTCTCTCTCTCTCTCTCTCTCTCTCTCTCTCTCTCTCTCTCTCTCTCTCTCTCTCTCTCTCTCTCTCTCTCTCTCCATTAAATCGAGAAATTCAAACAAAAAACGACAACTTAAAGGTTTTCCTAAATTTGCGGCACAACTGCCTTCCTCAGATTTTTTTTCCAGCTGAGTTTGCAATATTCATATATGTGTGTGTGTGTGTGTGTGTGTGTGTGTGTGTGTGTGTGTGTGTGTGTGTGTGTGTGTTGTGTGTGTGTGTGTGTGTGTGTGAGGGGAGAAAGAGAGAGAGAGAGAGAGAGAGAGAGAGTACGTGTGTGTACGCACACGTACGCATGTTGAAATTAATTCCTTGCTTTTTCCAGTTCTTTCCTCATTAATTTTAAGACTGAGCTTGCCGTACTCTCGCATATCCATTAATTATACACAATGCCCCCCTTCACCTACACCCCCCCCCCCCCCCCCCCCCCACACACACACACACACCCTTCCCCCACCCCTCGTGTTCGGCTCCACTGAGGACGGCACCAGACTGTCAACCACTGTTGCCTAGTAGCCACGATTAAAGCTGGGGCCAAAGAGATGAAGAGAACAAACAAACTTCACAAGCCGTCTTCTGGAACACTTTGTTTGTGTGACGGCGAATGCAGACTGGAGCTGATTGAGATGAAGCACGTGGCTTATTACTGCGGCGGGACTGTTAGCCTTCCGTGTGTTTTTTGATCTCACTCAGTCAGGCGGGACAGAGAGAGAGAGAGAGAGACAGAGACAGAGACAGAGACAGAGAGAGAGCACTCACTGAGACTGACTGGACAGGGTGTCTGAGGCGGAACACAAGACTGATCAAGGCGGAACGGGACACAAAGGAGGGAGTTGGGGGGGGGGAGGGGGGGGAGGGCAGAAGACTGATTAAAATGGGGGTGGGACGCAAAACTGATTAAAAGGGGAGTGGGACACAAGACTGATTAAAAGGGTGGTGGGACAAAAGACTGATCGAGGCGGGATGGGACACAAGTCTGATTGAGGTGGGATGGAACACAAAGGGGGGGGGGGGGGCAGACTGATCGAGGCTGGATGCGGCTGGGGGGGGCTGTTTGAAGGGGGATGGGACGCAAGACTGATTGAATCGGGGTGGGACACAAACAAGACTGAAGGGGGTGGGACACAAGACTGTTTGAGGCCGGGTGGGACACAAGTCCGATTGAGATTGGGTAAGACAAGAATCATTGAGGCGGGATGGCGGCTGTTGAGGCGGGACGCGGGACACAAGACTGACGCTGGCATGTTGAGGCGGGACACAAGACCGACGATGGCATGTTGAGGCGGGACACAAGACCGACGATGGCATGTTGAGGCGGGACACAAGACGTGACCATGACCTGTTGAAACGGGACACAAGATGACCTAGCTGTTGAGGCGGGACACAAGACTGATGAGGACCTGTTGAGGCGAGACACAAGACTGACGATGACTTGAGGCGGGACACAAGATTGACGATGACTTGTTGGGACGGGACACAAGACTGACGATGTCATGTTGAGACGGTCACACAAGACTGACGATGGAATGTTGAGACGGGACACAAGACTGACTGACGAGGACCTGTTGAGGCGGGACACAAGACACAAGACTGACGAGGACATGTTGAGGCGGGACACAAGACGTGATGATGACCTGCTGAGGCGCGACGCAAAGCTGGCAATTAGATCAAAAAAAGAAGCGAGGAAGATAAACGAGTGGATTGGACGTAGAAGACTAACGGGACAAAAGGACGTTGAGGGACTTTAAATTTAAGATGTCTGCCTCCCGCTGCTTCCTTTGATAGATTGACGACAGTCTTGGGATGGCAGCGCAGTGGAGACGGAGGGACACGGGGTGGGAACAGGCCCTCGGTCGATGCCTGTAATAATTTCCGGTCCACACGTCAAGCTGACGAAGGCACTTGGGGGCAGAAGGCTGACCAAACGAACTCACGATTGCACCAACGCCATGTGTTACGTGTCTGTCTTCCACCCAGTTCCTTAATCAGCG
>JABMCL010003699.1:445000-455000 GCA_018857735.1 Alviniconcha marisindica | reverse complement strand
CAAAGATCGAGTGGCGACGACCACTGACGTAAGGTCTGACAAAGGTATGGCGACACCCACTGACGTAAGGTCTAAGGTGTGGCAGCACCCACTGACGTAAGGTCTAAGGTGTGGCGACACCCACTGACGTAAGGTCTAAGGTGTGGTGACACCCAATGAGGTAAGGTCTGACAAAGATGTGGCGACACCCACTGACGTAAGGTCTGACAAAGATCGAGTGGCGACGACCACTGACGTAAGGTCTGACAAAGGTATGGCGACACCCACTGACGTAAGGTCTGACAAAAGTGTGGCGACACCCACTGACGTAAGGTCTAAGGTGTGGCGACACCCACTGACGTAAGGTTTAAGGTGTGGTGACACCCAATGAGGTAAGGTCTGACAAAGATGCGGCGACACCCACTGACGTAAGGTCTGACAAAGATCGAGTGGCGACGACCACTGACGTAAGGTCTGACAAAGGTATGGCGACACCCACTGACGTAAGGTCTAAGGTGTGGCAGCACCCACTGACGTAAGGTCTAAGGTGTGGCGACACCCACTGACGTAAGGTCTAAGGTGTGGTGACACCCAATGAGGTAAGGTCTGACAAAGATGTGGCGACACCCACTGACGTAAGGTCTGACAAAGATCGAGTGGCGACGACCACTGACGTAAGGTCTGACAAAGGTATGGCGACACCCACTGACGTAAGGTCTGACAAAAGTGTGGCGACACCCACTGACGTAAGGTACGTCTGACACAGGCTTGGCGCGCCCACTACGTATAGTCTGACACAGACGCGTAGTGGTCTGACACAGGCGCGACGCCCACTGACGTAAGGTCCGACTAAAGTGAGGAGGCACTCACTGACGTGCGATCTGACTCACTGACGTACGATCTGACGATCTGACAAAGATGTGGCGGCAATGACGTAAGATCTGACAAAGGAGTGGCGGCAACGACGTACGGTCTGACAGAGGAGTGGCGACGCCCACGGACGTAAGTGGCGACGCCCACTGACGTAAGGTCTGACCAAGGTGTGGCGACACCCATTAGGAGCAGTCCGCATCCAGTGACGCGCGTCCTTCCAGGGCACGGTTGCCGGCAGATAGCGTCCACTGTGGCAGTGTAAGTAAGTAAACATGGTGCTTAACGTCCACAGAAACCATAAGGTTTATTAGGGACGGGGAGAATGGGGGGAAGGGGGTATGGAGGTGGGGGAAGAGGGAGAGTATATACCTATCGCTACACTGTCACCACCAGAATGACCTGCATTAAGATGGGCAGCGATGAGAGCCGTTTTAATGTTTCATTAATTGTGAGGGACAAAGTCACAAGACAGTGTCCACAAACCACAATTTTTGAAGAGAAAGGAGAGCCGAAGCGGTATCGAACCGAGGTCCTTCCGCTTACCAGCCTAACGCCTTACCGCTAGGCCAAACCGGCTCACACTGTGGCAGTGATAATTAGACGTAGTTATATACTGTTCTGCAGTGAGCCGGTTTGGCCTAGCGGTAAGGCGTTAGGCTGGTAAGCGGAAGGACCTCGGTTCGATACCGCTTCGGCTCTCCTTTCTCTTCAAAAAGGTTGTGGTTTGTGGACACTGTCTTGTGACTTTGTCCATCACTCCTACTGAAACATTAAAATGGCTCTCATCGCTGCCCATCTTAATGCAGAAGTCATTCTGGTGGTGACAGTGTAGCGATAGGTATATATCTCCCTCTACCCTCACCTCCATACCCCTTCCCCCCCTTCTCCCCGTCCCTAATAAGCCTATGGTTTATGTGGACGTTAAGCACCATGTTTACTTACTTACTTACTATACTGTTCTGGGTGAAAATGCCCCGTTTACGCTGTTCCCAGGGGCTATTTACTTTGTTCTTCTTCTGCGCTGTGCCACTGAGGCTGGTCCCGTTATGACGGCAAGCTGTGTCACTGAGGCTGGTCCCGTTATGACGGCAAGCTGTGTCACTGAGGCTGCTCCCGTTATGACGGCAAGCTGTGTCACTGAGGCTGGTCCCGATGACGGCAAGCTGTGTCACTGAGGCTGGTCCCGATGACGGCAAGCTGTGTCACTGAGGCTGGTCCCGATGACGGCAAGCTGTGTCACTGAGGCTGCCCCCGATGACGGCAAGCTGTGTCACTGAGGCTGGTCCCGATGACGGCAAGCTGTGTCACTGAGGCTGCCCCGATGACGGCAAGCTGTGTCACTGAGGCTGCCCCCGATGACGGCAAGCTGTGTCACTGAGGCTGGTCCCGTTATGACGGCAAGCTGTGTCACTGAGGCTGGTCCCGATGACGGCAAGCTGTGTCACTGAGGCTGGTCCCGATGACGGCAAGCTGTGTCACTGAGGCTGGTCCCGATGACGGCAAGCTGTGTCACTGAGGCTGGTCCCGATGACGGCAAGCTGTGTCACTGAGGCTGGTCCCGATGACGGCAAGCTGTGTCACTGAGGCTGGTCCCGATGACGGCAAGCTGTGTCACTGAGGCTGGTCCCGATGACGGCAAGCTGTGTCACTGAGGCTGGTCCCGTTATGACGGCAAGCTGTGTCACTGAGGCTGGTCCCGATGACGGCAAGCTGTGTCACTGAGGCTGGTCCCGTTATGACGGCAAGCTGTGTCACTGAGGCTGGTCCCGATGACGGCAAGCTGTGTCACTGAGGCTGGTCCCGATGACGGCAAGCTGTGTCACTGAGGCTGCCCCCGATGACGGCAATCTGTGTCACTGAGGCTGGTCCCGTTATGACGGCAAGCTGGGTCTGTTAGGGATCGCGTTATCACCGCCAGACCCACACCCTGGTGATTAGCGTGGCGAGCAACGCTATGTGCATATTGTGATAAGCATGCGTGACGAACATAGTGATGAACGGTGTGAGGAGCGAGCATCGTCATGAGCATAGTGATAAGCATGCGTGATGAACATAGTGATAAGCAGCGTGATAAGCATGCGTAATGAGCAGCGTGATTAGCGAGCAGCGTGATTAGCGAGCAGCGTGATGAGCAGCGTGATGAGTCAGCAGTGTGATGAGTCAGCAGCGTGATGAGTCAGCAGCGTGATGAGTCAGCAGTGTGATGAGCAACGTGATGAGCAGCGTGATGAGTGAGCAGCGTGATAAGCAGCGTCGGGGAGCAGCGTTTGGGTAGCGTGACAGAGTTTAAGCCGAAAGCTTTGCAACCTCTGCATCGCTGCGAAATTCGGCTTTGTCATCTTTTCCTCAGGCCGTCAGCAGGTTTACTTAACAAACTGACCAAGGCGCATGCTCAGTGGTGAACAAAAGGTCAACAGAACTGAACTGAAATGAACTGAACTGAACTACACAGAGGGCGTTTTTCACGATCTGAAAATATCTGAATTCAGGCGCCAGGCAGCAGTTGTATGCACCCACTTAGACTTGATTGTCCGAGGCAAGTACAAGTCTCTCCCCATGCATCGCGACCAACCGTCTGTGATAATCCTCACTTAGGCTGTCTTTATCCGTCTCAGGTCTCTGCTGCCCGTTTGGAGTTGTGCGTAAATTAAGCTTTGTATTGTCAGTATGCTCGTGTGTACGGGTGCCTGAGTGTGTGTGTGTGTGTGTGTGTGTGTGTGTGTGTATGAGGGAGCCTTTGAATCAGAGAGACAGAGACAGAGAGAGACAGAGTGAGAGACACACAAAGACAGAGAAAGAGAGAGAGAATGTGTGTGTGTGTATGTGTGTGCGTGCGTGCGTGCGTGCGTGTGTGTGTGTGAGGGAGAGAGACACAGAGAGACACACAGAGAGAGACAGAGAGAGAGAGACAGAGAGTGTGTGTGTGTGCGCGTGCGTGCGTGAGTGCGTGCGTGCGTGTGTGTGCGGGTGTGCGGGTGTGCGCGCGTGTGCGTGTGTGTATGTGTGCGCGCTTGCTTAAAATAGTCTCTACACGGACAAGATTTTGCGTTTTATGAATACTTTAATTAGTGATTAATTAAATCTCAGGCTAAAGTATAGTCTCTCCCTTTTGCATCAGACCTCTGGGGTCTTCCACAATCAGTCGTTCAGCTTGACTGGGGTTGGTGAGTGAGCATTTCCCTAACTTCTCTGACAAAGCTGAAAATTGGAATGCCGCGAGCTTTGCGTAAAGCACGTGAAAAACGTTTTCCTTCACAATAAGCGGTCAGCAGCAATGACGTAGGCGCACGATCAGCACATATCGTGTATGTCTCTGTGGTGACTATCGTTAAAAAAAAAAAAAAAAAAAATTGAGGCTATAATATTGACTGTAACGCCAATTTATATCTATTTTTGCGTGCTAATTAGGCGGTGACTGCGTGCAGGCGACTATTAATTTTGAGTGAGCAATTTGGATGTCTGAAGCGGTCTTTGGTGAAGGGGAATATTGGCCTCGGTCACATTTCAAGCCAGGAGTTTGGGGTGGGAGTGGTCGCGGTTTGTACAGAGGTCAGATTTGAAGCCAGGAGTTTGGTGTGGGTGTGGTCGATGTTTGTGGGCCGATAGACGGGTCTCAAATAAATGGGGATGAGTGTGGATCAGATTGTGTGAGAAGCAGAAGCATGAATCTTAATTGCTGACGTCCACCACGGTAGGCGTTGCAATCAGGTATCCAGGAGACGTAATTTATTTATTGATCGCTTTTATATAGCGCTGTTCTCTGCTCTTCAGCAGACGCACCGCGCTCTTTGCCCCATGTGATTTTGAATGAGTGACTGAAGCCTTTTAACCCCTTTCACTGCTATGCTTGCCGCGCCGTCACTCGGAAAAAGACCAATAAAAGTGCCGAACTTGAAATTATTAACCCCCTCCCTCCCCCCACTCCCACACCGCCCCCTCCACCTTCGCCTGAACACGCGAAAGGACTTCTATCAAAATGCACAGTATTGAAAGTAGGTTTGTTATAGGACCGTCGAATATACTGTTTGCAGGCGTGTATATGTGTGTGCTTTGGAGCCCGGAAATTGTACAGTGAAGGGGTCAATAGCGCCTTTTGAACCGCCATCGATGTGGCGTACTTACAGCGCTGTTTTTTTGTGCCCTTTTTGCTTTATTCGCTGGATATCACCCTGTTTGGATGATTCTAACGGTATCTTTTTTTTTTCTTTTTTTTTTTGTGAACCTCAGTTGCATGCAGACCTATTACTTCACGTCTCTCTTCTTCTTTTTTCTTTTTTTTCTTTCTTTTTTCTTTTTAAATTACTTTTCTTTCTTTTCTTTCTTTTCTTTTTTTATCGTTGTGGTTCGTAGGTCTTCGTCGGTTCTTTCTTTTTGTGTGTGTGTTTTTGGTCAAACTCTAACAAATGTAGCGCTGTTTGGCTGCACAGTTATTATGATGTGACCCACTCCCACGAAACCATTGCCACAAGCAGACGTCTGGTGTCAGCTGTCGATCAGACCTAGCCAGACACAAATAGCCGTTGGGGGTCATTTCGGGTGATTTTTATTTTTGTTGAGTAGGTCAGTAAACAACTTGATGTTTTACGCCCAGTCAACCAGTACGGTTATAGAAGGTCGACATTTTTGTTGTTGTTGAGAATTACGTTTTTAGACCTTAAATCATCAAATACCTATGGTGTTTTCCTTTATAAACGGCATAATTTAATGGCATTAAATTAAACCATCTCCTGTCCTGTAGACACTAATTGTGTATGAAATGACCAACACTAGCCGAATGAAACGTATATTTTCCTCTGCTGAACTATAGCATGTCGTAAACCGTTATCCAATTTGTTACCATTAAAATGTCAATATGTTTAGCTGACGCGTTGCCGAGGAAAATCTGCAAAATGACACAAAATCTGTCAGGGCCTCTCTTTCAAAATGGCAGCCACACACTCACCAAACACACACAGGGGTTGGGGCAGGGGTATAATTATAATCACAGTCTTGCTGCACCATCCTCGTATCGGCTATTTGTGGAGTCGGGTACCCGTCGCAACAAAGGAGATTCGGCCTGACCCAGACGTCTAAATGACTCGGTCATTGGACCACAGTCTGTTGCACGTTGTGCACTGACAGCGGCAGATGTCCGCTGTGAACTGGTGGCTACGTCACCATCACGCACAAACTCCAAGCACTGGTTCACGACATCCTTCCTTCAACCACTGCCGTATTTAGTCACGCCATAGGGTCCAGAAAACTGTCAGCTAACGAGCAGCGTTTTGTTGGTGCTCAAAGAGTAGTAATTTTGTTACAAACAACTCGGATAAAACCAGGCGTGTCATTTATAGCCGCCAACAAAGTTTACACCGGCACAAATAAAACCACAATCGTTTGAATCGAGACGGAACTCTTTTTCTTACCAGGGGTGGATGTGTCTCATGTTTACGTGCGTGCTTTGGCGCTAGGCTGCTTCTACAGTCATCGAACCGTTCGGAGGGCGCAGACCGCGTCGCTGGACAGCTGCGCGGAGATAAAGAGTACCCCTTCAGTGGCGTAACTAACTCTGGCAGAGTTTGGAGGAGGGTGCCGGAAAGCGATGCTCGGAGCGTGCGTCACGCACTGTGCTCGTTAACTGCTGATGCCCAAGTTGAAGCCCTCGAGTGATCTGTGTTCTTTAAAAGTCCTAGGCTGAGAAAGGGGAAGACATAGTCCAGGAGCCGCGTGAGAGTCGAGGTGGCCGTCCTGGGCTGTCCGTACCCGTTCTAACGAGCCTTCTGGTTTCCGTGGACGTAAAGCTATATTGAACCGTGCTTCGGCATTGGTCTCAGCTTGTCCCTAATATGTCAACCGACTTCCGAGGACATTAAGCAACACAACCGAAGGAGAAGTAGCAGAGCTCAGGAGCTGTGTGAAAGTCGAGGTGGCCGTCCTGGGCTCCCAGCCCCTAATAAGGCTACGGTTTCTGTTGACGTAAAGCAACACTCAACCAAAGGAGAAGTCACTCACTGTGTGTAGACTGCAAATTTTGTGACCCCCCACCACCCCCACCCCCGCCCCACCTCCACCAAAAACAAACAAACAAACAAACAAACAAAGTGCCTGGGCTTAACAGGCCAACTTGCTATGACCTAATAACATTTGAAAACTCTGATTACTAGCGTTTTGGTCAGCGACCGAGACCTTTAACAAAGAACTGCAAGCCGGATGTATGAAACTAGACGCACACGCACACGCACGCGCGCGCGCCGCACACACACACACACACACACACACACACACACACACACACACACACACACACACACACACACACACACACACACACACACACATATTGCAGACTAATAGCGCGCGAACACGCACGCACGCACGCACGCACGCACGCACACACACACACACTCGCGCGCGCGAACTCTCTCTCTCTCTCTCTCTCACACACACACACACACACACACACACACACACACACACACACACACACACACACACACGAAATCGAGGGAGTTGTTTTTAAAATGCTCAGTTGGCTTGTTGTCAAGTTGCAGCCCTGTTGCGCTATCGACGGTCACTGGGACACGACCATAGAGAACACCGCCAAGTGCCACAGCTGGCCTAACGGCTTCCGCCGATCTCGCTGGATCCTGTTCCTCGTGTGACATGAGCACTGACCTCTCGTGTTCCGGTGCGTGCAATACCGGCAAACCCGGTCATTACTTCCGGCTGTGTTCGGCCAACTACCTTATCCATCGTAATCAGAAAGTTTAGAAGTTTGAATTATAAATCAAGGGAGTATTGTTAAAGAAGAAGAATAAAGCCGTGATTATTTTGATATATTTTAGCTCTTGGACAATGCTTGCTTTGTAGAAGTTTACATTATAAGTCCAGGGAGTATTGTAAAAAAAAAATATATATATATAAAAATAAAGCCTTGATTATTTTGACATATTTTACCTCTTGGACAATGAACCATGCGCTACATGAACCATTTAGAAGTCCGCCATCTTCTTCTGATACTTACATTCCTTGCTGTCGCCCTGTGTGCAGAGAGAGTGTTTATTGCTTCAGATAAAGTCCATAACGATTTTTATTTTAAATCCAAATGATGCACTTAACAGACTTCTACCGCATTCACATCCACGCAAGCACACACACACACACACACACACACACACACACACACACACACACACACACACACACACACACACACACACACACACACACACACGAGCGCGCGCGCGCGCGCACACACGCATGCACGCACGCACGCACGCAAGCAAGCACGCACGAAAGCATGCACGCACGCACGCACGCACGCACGCACATACTCACGCACGCACGCACACATATACGCACGCACGCACGCACACACACACACACACACACACACACACACACACACACACACACACACACACACACACACACACACACACACACACACACACACACACACACACACACACACAGAAACACGCACACACAAACTACGTGTACAGAAATAGAAGTCCAAGACGGGTCGGCCCGGCCCACAATGTTTTATGTGACGTACCCGATATGATAATACCGGCGACTTCCCTCTGGCTCGCTGCTTTGATAGCTGTTTTCCTTTGGAAGCAGTACCGACAGAATGGCAGAGGACGTCTTCATTCTTCCGACAATGGCCCCTAGACAAGCTGGCAGCGTTTTGAAGTTATTGAGGAAGAGTCGTGGTTTAAAAAACAGAAAAGAAAAGAAAAAAGATATATAAAAAAAGAAGAAACAACAACAAAAAAACAACAAAAAAACAGGCATCAATAGTCTTTCTGAATTTTTCGCCTTTGTCCTAGGATTTATTGCCTTCAAACCTTTCTGTATTGAAAAGGACCGGCACTTCACGATGTTTGGACATCCGAACCCACCAATCGTTACTCACGGAACTGGGTTTGTTTTTTTTTGTTTTTTTTTTAATCGACATAATATCAGCGGATTATTTCAAAGCTACATTCGTAATTTCCAGCTTTTAAAGGTGACCAAACTCTCAACATCTAACTGCCAATTGTCACTCAGTGAACGCGTGTTTTTTTGTTTTTGTTTTTGTTCCTCTTGCTTCTAATTCTCTCCAGTGGCTGCCCTGTGATTCACGATTACAGTACAATCTCGCTTCTCTGTGCTTCAATTGCTTCTACTCGACCGTTCCCGTCCACTTGACTGAACTGAAAGTTTACAAACCAGCCCACCAGCTACACTTGATCTTCTGATAATTCCATTTTTTCTCTCCCCTCTTTGTGCACGCACTCACTTGGTCAGAGATCTTCTGCACCTTCTGTCTGGAATAGTCTCCCTTGCAACGTTAGATCATCAAACACACACATATCTTTTAAATCATCTTTGAAATCTCACCTCTTCAAGCTATCCTACTGCCTGTGTGCGTTTGTGTTTCACATTCTTTAGCTGTGTCTGTATGCTTTGCAAAGAGCCTGCTGTCAGTCTGCATACGGCTTTGCAAAGAGCCTGCTGTCTATCTGTATACTTTGCAAAGAGCCAACTGTCTGTGCGTATACTTGGCAAAGAGCCCGCCGCTGTCTGTGTGTATATTTGGCAAAGAGCCCTCTTACTGTCTGTATACTTGGCAAAGAGCCCTCTATCTGTCTGCGTACTTGGCAAAGAGCCCTCTATCTGTCTGTATACTTGGCAAAGAGCCCTCTGTCTGTCTGTATACGTGGCAAAGAGCCCTCTATCTGTCTGTATACTTGGCAAAGAGCCCGCTATCTGTCTGTATACTTGGCAAAGAGCCTGCTGTCTGTAAACTGATGTTAGAAACTGCATGTCTAAGAACTGCACGCTGAACTGCGCTAATGCTTATAGCCATCCGATGGAATCAAACAAATGCCTCCTGAAACTTTACTGTCTAACTCGGACGCAATGCTGGCAAAACTTTTCTCTTTTTTTTACACACAGCGCGTACGTGTTCATGCACGTTACCTCCGTGTAGTGTAACGTGTGAGGGAACTGATTGTATGCTGAATGGAGCCAGTCTAATGGATACAATACGCTTTCGATCTGCAATGATTATGTGGATGTATGCTCGTGAAGGCTTGAACATTGTTTTAAAAGGCTGCTGAATTTTTGAGCTTGGGCAGGTTGTCATGGCAGACAGCGGTCTTGGCGTGCAGGCGGAAGT
>JABMCL010003699.1:432500-435000 GCA_018857735.1 Alviniconcha marisindica | reverse complement strand
GCCCCTTTCTGCATGGAGAGGCCATCTTGGTCCTCCTCCTCCTCCTCTCTCTCTCTGCCTCTGTATCTCTCTCTCCCTCTCTTTGTCTCTCTGTCTGTCTGTCTGTCTGTCTGTCTGTCTCTGCCCTCTCTCTCTCTCTCTCTCTCTCTCTCTCTCTCTCTCTCTCTCTCTCTCTCTTCTCTCTCTCTCTCTCTCTCTCTCTCTCTGTGTGTCTGTCTCTCTCTGTGTCTGTCTCTGTCTTTGTCTCTCTCTCTCTCTCTCTCTCTCTCTCTCCCCCCAACGATTTAACACCAACTTCCAGCCCACTTATTCACGGGAGTTGCTCGATGCTAAAAGTACACCGAACTACACTCAAAGCAACTTTACTGCGAAGTAAGGAGTGTAATACGTTTCATTTAAAAAAAGAAGTCAGATACCGAGTTCAGAAAGTTGCTAACCCAAGGATCAGTGCGAGTGGAGTGAACAGAAGGCGGCGAAGAAGCGAATCATTAAGTCAGTATCGGCGACATGTTTACTCCCAGAAACTGTGAGATTGCGACAGGCTCGTCGAGAGCTCGGGTTATTTATAGACACAGCTTGGGTTCTCATTTTCTGCGCCGCCTGTACGAATAAAAGTAGTTCAGACTCAGTTTTGCATTACGGCCACAGAAACCATCAGGCGTATTAGGGAGTGGACCAATGAAAGTAGCCTATCATTCTGACCAATGAAAGTAGTCTATTATTCTCCGCTTATAGCCTCTAGGCTACTTGACAGCTCCTTTGAGAGCCGGTTTGAATAAGCCTTATGGTTTCTGTGGACGTTAAGCACCATGTTTATTAGCCGGTTTGGCCTAGCGGTAAGGCGGTAGGCTGGTAAGCGGAGGGACCTCGGTTCGATGCCGCTTCGGCTCTCCTTTCTCTTCAAAAGTTGTGGTTTGTGAACACGTCTTGTGACTTTGTCCCTCACAATTTAAATAAACTTTAAAATGGCTCTCATCGCTGCCCCCCTTTAATGCAGGTCGTTCTGGTGGACAGCGGTGTAGCGATAGGAGTATATACTCTCCCTCTTCCCCCACCTCCCTACCCCCTTCCCCCCAGGCTTCTCCCCGTCCCTAAGAAGCCTTATGGTTTCTGCGGACGTTGAGCACCATGTTTACTTACTGACAGCTCCTTTCAGGGTGGGTAGCGGAGCGGTTCGTCCAAAGGATTGCTTGTCTCGCTCTTTGCCTGAATCCGGTTTCAGTGGCGGGTGCGCCGAGGTTTGCAGGCTTAACTCAGTGTTGTCTCGCGTGACCGGCTCTGTTTCCGGTTGCCGTCCCAGGGTGATTAGGACAATTAGGCTGAGGGCACGCTGTCCCCGTCGCCTCAGTAACTCTCCCCGGTCTGTCCCAGCACGTGACTCTTGTGCAGAGTCTGTGTCTGTCCGGTGAGTGCCGGCAGGAGCATTCGACTTAAGTGCCGCCCAGGCACAGTTCAAGTTGAGCATGATTTATTATTATCACATGCACCGCACTTTTTGAACTGACTTTGCACGTGCGCACACGCGGCTCACCCGGCATTCCAGTTGAAGGACCTGAAAAGGGGCACACAACACCATTCACAGAGAGAGACAGAGAGACAGAGACAGAGACACAGAGAGACAGACAGAGACAGAGACAGAGAGACAGAGAGAGACAGAGAGAGAGAGAGGCACACACACACACACACACACACACACACACACACACACACACACACACACACACACACACACACACACGCGGAGACACAGAGAGAGACTGACTGAACAAAAATATAGGCTTAGGCACGAGTACCTGTGCTTGAAACAATTACAAATACTTATATATAAGCATGGAAAATTTTACAGAGAGACAGAGGTGGGGGGGGGGGGGGGGGGGGGGGGGGGGGGTCGGAAGCTTTTATTTTAAAAAGATCCAAACCAAAAAAATTCAATAGAACGCTATTTATTAGGTCAAAAACACAATCGCATGAAATAATTCAGAGACGGGTGGGAGCGGGGGCGGGGCAGGGGGGGGGGGGGGGTGCAAGAGAACTCAAAGCTCTATTTTACCAGATCCAAACACATGAATAGAACGTTATTTATCAGGAAAAAAAACACAATCTGCAAATTTTCAAAAATTTTGTAAAGCAAAAACGACAAAAACCAGTTAAACGGGAAAAACGATGAAAATGGTCCAAAAATGTCTAACAACTAGGGAAACCGGGACATACAAAAAATAAAAAAAAAATAATGAATACGACATCTTTTAAAAAATCCCGAAACAGAGAAAGGAAAAAAATTTCATGAAGCATGAAACTTTTCCCCAAAAACCGTTTTTTCACAGCGTCAAACCTAATTTTCATTTCAAAAAATATATCATTTAGATGTTCATGGATTTGCATACAACCAAAGGGGGAGAAATGGGTAAATTCCCTATATGTTTTTAACAACAGTAAGGGGGAAAATGGGGGGTGGGGGGAAAAGGGAAAACTGGGCCGAACTGGGAAAGGGTAGAAACCA
>JABMCL010003699.1:382500-405000 GCA_018857735.1 Alviniconcha marisindica | reverse complement strand
AAGGTGGTGGTGGTGATGGTGGTGGTGGTGGCGGTGATGGTGGTGGTGGTGGTGGTGGTGGTGGTGGTAGTTGTGGTGGTGGTGGTGGTGGTGGGTTTATTTCCGTAGCATTGCGGTGTCCACTTTTCTCGGCTATTTGGGTTCTGATGGTGTCCTGAATGGAGGCCAGGGATGTCTGATTCCCCCTCCCCCCCCTCCCCCCCCCCGCCCCCTTGTTGGCACTTGTTAGGGTTGTGTTCCGATTCCACTTTTCAGTCTTCTCTCTTGTCTTTCTGTCAGTCAGTTTACGGTTTCTCTTCTTCCTCTTTTTTTTTTCTGCCACTGGCCCGGTATTCTGCGTACTGTCCAGAAATGTTTTGAATGTTTTCAGAAGATAGTCTTTTTGAATGCCTCCCTTCTCTCTCTGCTCTCTCTCTCTCTCTCTCTCTCTCTCTCTCTCTCTCTCTCTCTCTCTCTCTCTCTCTCTCTCTCTCTCTCTCTCTCTCTCTCTCTCTCTCTCTCTCTCTCTCTCTCTCTCTCTCTCTCTCTCTCTCTTTTTAGTTTTTTTTCTCTTTCTTTCTTTCTTTCGTTTCTTCTTCTTCTTCTTCTTCTTCTTCTTCTTCTTCTTCTCTTCTTCTTCTTCTTCTTCTTCTTCTTCTTCTTCTTCTTCTTCTTCTTCTTCTTCTTCTTCTTCTATACGGCTAAATCACAATATAATTCAAGATTCAAGATTACTTTATTATCCCATCTGAGAAATTAAAATGTGGCTGAACATTGAGTTAGTGTACACCAGAGAAAAGCGCTATACAGAAGTTATCTATTATTATTATTAACATTAACCACATCACATAACAATAACATATATTGTATATTTTAGAACTTAAAGAGCAACTGGTCAGTGATATGTGCTGCATGCTGCCATATGGCACTGGTGCTAGTCATTTTGCGAAGGAAACAATATAATGTTGATAACTATATTGTTTTTTAATAGTGTTAGGTATCTATTGTGCATGTCGGACACATCTTTTGAAGCGCGGTTTGTCGGCCACATACAGCCCTATGTAAAATGACTGCGATTCGTTTTGTACTTCAAAGCAAATTGTATTATAAACATGTTTATATATATATATATAGAGAGAGAGAGAGAGAGAGAGAGAGAGAGAGAGAGAGAGAGAGAGAGAGAGAGAGAGAGAGAGAGAGAGAGAGAGAGAGAAACAAACATGTTTACAATACAAAATATAACTATCGATATAACAATATATATATGTATGTATAGATATATAACATGTTTACAGTACAATATATATATTGTTATATCGATAGTTATATTTTCCCCCATTAACAACAACGGGATTCTTGTTGTCAACCAACGACATCAAACTGTTCAGCGTTAACCTTTGACAACAAAAAAGTTCTGAGTGTCAACCATTCACAAGGTTTTTGGTGTCAAACTATTGACAGCAACAAAGTTCTCGGTGTCAGCTATTGACAGCAACGAAGTTCTGGCTGTGAACCACCGACAACAACAAAGTTCTCGGTGTCAGCTATTGACAGCACCGAAGTTCTGGCTGTGAACCACCGACAACAACAAAGTTTTCGGTGTCAGCTATTGACAGCAACGAAGTTCTGGCTGTGAACCACCGACAACAACAAAGTTCTCGGTGTCAGCTATTGACAGCAACGAAGTTCTGGGTGTGAACCACCGACAACAACAAAGTTCTCGGTGTCAGCTATTGACAGCAACGAAGTTCTGGGTGTGAACCACCGACAACAACAAAGTTCTCGGTGTCAGCTATTGACAGCAACGAAGTTCTGGCTGTGAACCACCGACAACAACAAAGTTCTCGGTGTCAGCTATTGACAGCAACGAAGTTCTGGGTGTGAACCACCGACAACAACAAAGTTCTCGGTGTCAGCTATTGACAGCAACGAAGTTCTGGCTGTGAACCACCGACAACAACAAATGTTCTCGGTGTCAGCTATTGACAGCAACGAAGTTCTGGCTGTGAACCACCGACAACAACAAAGTTCTCGGTGTCAACTTCAAAAGGCCCCCGAGGACCAAGGAGAAAGAGCTGAAACACCGCAAAGTTTTGGCGAAACTTGCTTAACGACAATTTATGTCCCAAGAGATACCGGCGGGAACCAAGATCCCAGGAGATTTCAGGGAGCAAGACCCAAAGCCGCACTGTCACAGTCAAATAATTCTGCTTTAGAATACGCAGCGATGTCAGCCCGAGTGCTGGGGGGCCCGGTTCTCACAGTGACAATATATTAAGTCCATAGCCCCTTCTTCTGAGAGTGGACGCAGCTCTAACAGTGGCAATTAAGCCACAGCTCCCTCAACTGAGAGTGGTTCCATCTCGGTCTCACAATAGGAAGTCACAGCGCCTTCAACTGAGAGTGGAACCAGCTCTCACAGTGGTAATTAAAACCACAGCCCCTCAACTGAGAGTGGATCCATCTCATTCTCACAGCATAATGCCATATAGCTCCTTCAACTGAGAGTAGGTCCATCTCAGTCTCACAGCATAATGCCATATAGCTCCCTCAACTGAGAGTGGATCCATCTCAGTCTCACAGCATAATGCCATATAGCTCCTTCAACTGAGAGTGGATCCATCTCAGTCTCACAGCATAATGCCATATAGCTCCTTCAACTGAGAGTAGGTCCATCTCAATCTCACAGCATAATGCCATATTGCTCCCTCAACTGAGAGTGGCTCCATCTCAGTCTCACAGCATAATGCCATATAGCTCCTTCAACTGAGAGTGGGTCCATCTCGTCTCACAGCATAATGCCATATAGCTCCTTCAACTGAGAGTAGGTCCATCTGTCTCACAGCATAATGCCATATAGCTCCCTCAACTGAGAGTGGATCCATCTCAGTCTCACAGCATAATGCCATATAGCTCCTTCAACTGAGAGTAGGTCCATCTGTCTCACAGCATAATGCCATATAGCTCCCTCAACTGAGAGTGGACCCATCTCAGTCTCACAGCATAATGCCATATAGCTCCTTCAACTGAGAGTAGGTCCATCTCATTCTCACAGCATAATGCCATATAGCTCCCTCAACTGAGAGTGGCTCCATCTCAGTCTCACAGCATAATGCCATATAGCTCCTTCAACTGAGAGTGGGTCCATCTCAGTCTCACAGCATAATGCCATATAGCTCCTTCAACTGAGAGTAGGTCCATCTGTCTCACAGCATAATGCCATATAGCTCCCTCAACTGAGAGTGGATCCATCTCAGTCTCACAGCATAATGCCATATAGCTCCTTCAACTGAGAGTGGGTCCATCTCAGTCTCACAGCATAATGCCATATAGCTCCCTCAACTGAGAGTGGACCCATCTCAGTCTCACAGCATAATGCCATATTATAGCTCCCTCAACTGAGAGTGGACCCATCTCAGTCTCACAGCATAATGCCATATAGCTCCTTCAACTCAGAGTGGGTCCATCTCAGTCTCACAGCATAATGCCATATAGCTCCTTCAACTGAGAGTGGATCCATCTCAGTCTCACAGCATAATGCCATATAGCTCCTTCAACTGAGAGTAGGTCCATCTGTCTCACAGCATAATGCCATATAGCTCCCTCAACTGAGAGTGGATCCATCTCAGTCTCACAGCATAATGCCATATAGCTCCTTCAACTGAGAGTAGGTCCATCTGTCTCACAGCATAATGCCATATAGCTCCCTCAACTGAGAGTGGACCCATCTCAGTCTCACAGCAGAAAGCCATAATTATAGCTCCCTCAACTGAGAGTGGACCCATCTCATTCTCACAGCATAATGCCATATAGCTCCTTCAACTGAGAGTGGGTCCATCTCAGTCTCACAGCATAATGCCATATAGCTCCCTCAACTGAGAGTGGACCCATCTCAGTCTCACAGCAGAAAGCCATAATTATAGCTCCCTCAACTGAGAGTGGACCCATCTCAGTCTCACAACAGAAAACCATAGCCCCTCGGTTGACAGTAGGCCTATTTCAGTCTCACAGCAGAAAGCCATAATTATAGCTCCTTCAACTGACCCATCTCAGTCTCACAACAGAAAGCCATAGCCCTTCAGTTGACAGTAGGCCTATTTCAGTCTCACAGCAGAAAGCCATAATTATAGCTCCCTCAGTAGAGAGTGGACCCATCTCAGTCTCACAACAGAAAGCCATAGCCCCCTAACCTAATAAAAGTAGAACTAGCTGCCACAGCGGTAAACCATACTCCATTGAGAATGAACCCTGCTCAGTCTCACGATGGTGATTACGTCATAGCCCCCTCAGCTGAGACGTTGGTGGCTGGCGTTAACTGGCAGTGGTACCCAGCGTCATCCGTCAACTGTCGTGTCATGACCTCCAGGGACTGTATGTATGTAGGTCTAGAACTCGTGTGTATGCACATAATTCATTGGACCCAAAACTCTCCGCTCTCGATTGTTGGTTTGATCATTCTTTCGGCAAGCACTGAACACAACAACAAAAAAGAGAAGTTACTTCACCTCTCATATACCTTCTCATTGTTTTTAACCCTTTCACTGCTGTTTAAGTGTCATTCTGTGGCCCGAAGAAGGGGATTTCCCTGAAAATGTGCATCGTGCTGTCTATGTCATAATAAAATAAGCGTTGTTTTGAATCTTTTATGTGTTGGTTTGATCACTGTCCATTTCTTTCTTTCTTTCTTTCTTCCGTTCTTTCTTTTTTTTCTTTTTCTTTTCTTTTCTTTCTTTCTTTCTTATTGTTGTTGTTATTGTTGTTTTTGTTTGTTTGTTTGTTTGCTTTTGTCTTTTGGGGGGAAGTAGGTAGGTGTTGTCCTTTTTCCCTTTAAAAAAAATCTTCTTTTTTCTCTAGATCCAAACACATAAACGGTTAAAAGGAATGCTAATTTAATATGACAAATCAATAACGGGCGAATTTTCGCGATAAGCTCCTTTTTTAAGCGACAAAGGAACATCTAAACAACAACTTTTCTCTCTGTTTCCTGCTTCTGGCGTTTCTGTTTGTTTTTAGCTTTTCCGGATGAATCGAGGGATGGACTAGCTGCCATACGTTTTTGTTTGTTAACATAGATGTATCGACAACACTGTCTTAAAAAGAAAGGAAAGGGGAAGAAAATAATTACATTAGCAAGACAGTGAACAAAAAACAAAATAAAACAAACAAAAACAAACAAAACTGTTCCATTATATGAACCCAGCGCCGTATCTAGAAGAAGAAGAAGAAGAACCAAAACTCTGAACTGAAGTGTAATTGAAGATTGGGGAGAGGTGGGGGGGGGGAGAGGGGGGGGGGGGGGGAGAGGGGGGAGGGTATGAAATGTCAGTCGGGTTGTGTGAGCACCTTTCTTTGTCAAGTCAGGAGGAAATTGAAGACAAAGTAAGAGGAGAAAAACCGCAGTTAGTTGAAATGTGGTGATTTTCGCGTCCTCCATCTCTTCTCATTTAATGTTTAAATTGTTGTTTATTTAACGCTTTTTTTTTTTTTTTTTTTACACAAGATCAGCACCGGAAGTCAGAAACGAGAGCTGCCTCGGAAGTTAAGTTCCGTTTCCCTGTAGCACAGTAACTGGGCAGGCACCCTCGTCGTGTCCACTGCCTTCCTGCTGGCAGTCTTCTTTCACCGCATAGGACTCCTTTTAGAGACGAGTAGATAAAAACGGCGTTTAGCCTGATAGGTGGTGAGGACGGAGGGAAGTAAACACGGTGCTTAACGTCAACGGGAACCATCAGGCTTATTAGGGACGGGGAGAACGGGGGGGAAAGGTGGTATGGAGGTGGTGGGAGAGGGAGATTATATACCTATCGCTACACTGTCACCACCGGAATGACTTCTGCATTAAGGTGGGCAGCGATGAGAGCCACTTTGATGTTTCATAGTTGTTAGGGACAAAGTCACAAGACAGTGTCCAGAGACCACAACTTTTGAAGAGAAAGGAGAGCCGAAGTAGATTCGAACCGAGGTCCCTCTGCTTACCAGCCTAACGCCTTACCGCTGGGCCAAACCGGCTCACACGGAGGGAAGGAAGCAGGGAGGAGACTTAAGGCGCCGATACACGAACCGTTACTGCCGCACGGTTGGATCGTGTGTCGATCAGCATGGCCGTACGGTTGAATCGCCTCAGAGCATCGGTTACAACCTGAGCTGGTCGACGTCCGTGAAGTAAGGGAGAGAATCGTATACTTCGCGCGATGCGTGACGTCATGACGTCAGCGCCAATGAGTCTGTCTCATTCGATTAACCAGTCGCGGTGAGTTTGAGCGACAGGCCGTTCCAGCCAATCAGAGGCCGTAAATCGCCGATAACGCGGGAGGTTCGCGGAGAACGAACTGGGTCAAAGTTTTCCTTCGGCAAGCGCGCCTGTGTGGAAGTACTCCATGACTGTAAACAGCATGGTACGGAAAGGTGCATGGAGCCTCTGTAAGTCGGATTTACGGTACCCAGAGCGACAGGCTGGTGGAGGAAGGTTCCTTCCTTCCCTCAAACATCGCTGCCACGAGCGAAAATGCTTTAAATGCAATAAAGCGTGTGGTTGGCGGCAGGAACAGCTGAACGTAAACAGGGTCGATTACCGCTATCATCGCTACTTTTATACGAAGGACTGTGCTTTAATCTGTCTGTACTTCGTTTGGTGTGTGCATGTGATGGTGGTTTCTTGCAATAAGGCGATTGTGTGAGGATGCCTGGTAGAGAAATAAAGTTGCTGAGCGCTTATGATTGCAGTAGGTGTGGGATCTACGTAGTGGCCGGTAGTAGATCTATCATCATTTTAAACGTACCTTCTTGAGTCTGGAGGCCATGTGTCAAAGGGAAACTTTCGTTTTTATGCTTTGTATATTAATGAATACTAAAGTTTATTCGATTGATCACAGAGCCCACCGCATTAGTGTAGAGTTCGCCCACAGACTTACAAGATAGAAGATGAAAGCAGTTTTGTGTTCCTTGAACTCAGTACTAAAAACTGAACTAATCGACTCTCTCTCTCTCTCTCTCTCTCTCTCTCTCTCTCTCTCTCTCTCTCCTCTCTCTCTCTCTCTCTCTCTCTCAAATCTTTATCTTTGTGTATAAAGTATCATCATCATCATCATCACTCACACACACACACACACACACACCCCGAGACCGGGCATGTCTGATGTGTTTCCATTGTCTGCAATATCATGCCGGACATTGATTTCCATTTTTCTAGCGGGTCTCCCTTTGCTATGTCCAATCTTTTTGCTATTTCTGCTTTCTACTTTCTCTGCTGTTCTCCGCATTCTCCTGGCTACGTTCCAGAATTGTCCTCAGGTTTCGGTTGTTTTTATTTTATATTTTACGCAAACGAATAGGCCTTTTTTTGTTCTTTCCATGAAGCAGCTAGGAGTCGAAAAATGATCCGTGATATCGGACTGGAAGGGCCTTACCTGTTGGGAATGTGTGTATAATTGTTACGTATGCATTACCGGAAGATGAAGATGATGATGATGATGATGATGATGATGATGATGTGTGTGTGTGTGTGTGTGTGTGTGTGTGTGTGTGTGTGTGTGTGTGTGTGTGTGTGTGTGTGTGTGTGTGTGTGTGTGTGTGTGTGTGTGTGTGTGTGTGTAGTTCTACGACTTAACTTTTGCTGAAGTGATGGCATACTACCGGGATGAGCACGAGTAGAAATAGCAGTGATAAATATTTTAACTTTGTTGAAGTGAAAACAGTAGCAGTGATACACATTTTAACGTTGTTGAACTGTAAACAGTAACAGTGGTAAAAAAATTTTAACGTTGTTCAAGCGAAAGCAGTACAGGCAAAGGTAAGAGTAGTAGTGGTAAACAGTTTAACGTTGTTGAAGTGAAGGCAGTATATGGTAAAGGTAAGAGTAGTAGTGGTAAATAGTTTCATGTTGTTGAAGTGAAAACAGTCCAGGCAAAGGCAGCAGTAACAGAAGCAGCAATGGTAAATAGTTTAACGTTGTTGAAGTGAAAGCAGTACCAAGGTAGGAGTAGTAGTGGTACATAGTTTAACGTTGATGAAATGAAAACAGTCCAAGCAAAGGTAGCAGTAGCAGCAGTAAATAGTTTATCATTGTTGAAGTGAAAGCAGTCCAAGCAAAGGTCCAAGCAAAGGTCCAAGCAAAGGTAGCAGTAGCAGCAGTAAATAGTTTATCGTTGTTGAAGTGAAAGCAGTCCAAGCAAAGGTAGCAGTAGCAGCAGTAAATAGTTTATCGTTGTTGAATCTTTGTTCTTTTGTTTGTTTCAAAGGCAACGTTGGGGAAACTTCTGAGAGACGGGGCTGGAGCGCGTATGGACCTTTCCGAGCGCATAGATACCATCTTTGAACTGAACTGAACTTAACTGAACTGAACTGAACTGAAAGCAACACAAGCAAAGGTAGGCGTAGTGGTAGTAAATCAGTTTACGTTGTTGAAGTGAAAGCAATAGCAGTGGTAAATAGTTTAACGTTGTTGATGTGATTGCAGTTGTTGAAGTGGTTGCGTAGCAATGATAAATAATTTAACGTTGTTGGTGTGGTTGCAGTTGTTGAAGTGGTTGCAGCTGTTGATGTGATTGCAGTTGTTGCAGTAACAGTAGAAAGTAGATTAACGCTGTTGTAGTGAAAGTAGTCTTGGGAATTGTAGCAGTAGCGAAAAACTCGGTTTAAGTTTCATTTTGTTTCACCATGCTGTAACCGAAATGGTTGCCTGGGCTTTAAAAGTCTCTCTCTCTCTCTCTCTCTCTCTCTCTCTCTCTCTCTCTCTCTCTCTCTCTCTCTCTCTCTCTCTCTCTCTCTCTCTCTCTCTCTCTCTCTCTCTTCTCTCCTGTCCTGTCCTGTCTTTCTCTTCCTTTCTCTCAAGGAAACAAAGAATCTCTCAAATCTACGGAGATGCGAGAAGGAGGGGGTGTCGGGTCGGGTCGGGTCGGGAAAGAAATTTGATTTGCAGCAGATTCAATTTGTGCAGACGTCTAACAATCAAACAATAATTTCCCTGGGATGAGTTTGTAACTTAGCTTCTTTTTTTTTCAAAATGGCACTAAACACGCAAAGTTAATTGTCCGAGGGAGAAGGCGGGACGTGCAAAGCCACTTTCAGCTGACGACCACACTTTGTTTTCTTTGATTAGGACAACACGCCCGGTGTTGGGAAAGAACTATCAGACAAAAGGCTTGACCCGAGGGACCGACGTTGACAAGGGGGCTGGGGATGGACGAGGCAAATGGCTTGCAGAGGAATTAGCAAGCTATCCATTCTTTCATCAAGTGTCGTGGTGTTGAGCTCGTCTGCAGATGCCAGCCACTCCTCTGACAAGTAATGAGCACCTTACCTTGCTCGCCGTTTTTCTTCTTCTTCTTTTCTTCTTCTTCCCCGATCCAGTCCGGGGAGGGAAGGTTTGCGTGTGCGCCTGACAAGTCCCATGGACGTTCTGTTCTCTGAGATCTTGCCCTGGGTGAACTGCCTGCCGACGCTGAGACAAGTACAAACGACTTTTTCCTTGGGGACTTGTTGATGCCATGTCCACCTGCTCGGCCTTGGCGCCTTTTTTTTCCAAAGGCGGCTCCTGGCCGCTTCATGTTCTGGTCTTAGTATGGTCCTGGCCGCTTCATGTTGTGGTTCGAGTATGGTTCTGATCGCTTCATGTTGTGGTTCGAGTATGGTTCTGATTGCTTCCTGTTCTGGTTTTAGTATGGTTCTGATCGCTTCATGTTCTGGTTTTAGTATGGTCCTGATCGTTTCATGCTCAGGTCTTAGTATGGTCCTGATCGCTTCATGCTCTGGTCTTAGTATGTTCCTGATCGCTTCATGCTCTGGTCTTAGTATGGTTCTGATCGCCTCATGTTTTGGTTTTAGTGTGGTTCTGATCGCTTCATGTTCTGGTTTGAGTATGTTCCTGATCGCTTCATGCTCTGGTCTTAGTATGGTTCTGATCGCCTCATGTTCTGGTTTCTGATCACTTCATGTTCTGGTTTGAGTATGGTTCTGATCGCTTCATGTTGTGGTTCGAGTATGGTTCTGATCGCTTCATGTTGTGGTTCGAGTATGGTTCTGATCGCTTCGTGTTATGGTTCGAGTATGGTTCTGATTGCTTCCTGTTCTGGTTTTAGTATGGTTCTGATCGCTTCATGTTCTGGTTTTAGTATGGTCCTGATCGTTTCATGCTCAGGTCTTAGTATGGTCCTGATCGCTTCATGCTCTGGTCTTAGTATGTTCCTGATCGCTTCATGCTCTGGTCTTAGTATGGTTCTGATCGCCTCATGTTCTGGTTTCTGATCGCTTCATGTTCTGGTTTGAGTATGGTTCTGATCGTTTCATGTTGTGGTTCGAGTATGGTTCTGATCGCTTCATGTTGTGGTTCGAGTATGGTTCTGATCGCTTCATGTTATGGTTCGAGTATGGTTCTGATTGCTTCCTGTTCTGGTTTTAGTATGGTTCTGATCGCTTCATGTTCTGGTTTTAGTATGGTCCTGATCGTCTCATGCTCAGGTCTTAGTATGGTCCTGATCGCTTCATGCTCTGGTCTTAGTATGTTCCTGATCGCTTCATGCTCTGGTCTTAGTATGGTTCTGATCGCCTCATGTTCTGGTTTGAGTATGGTTCTGATCGCCTCATGTTTTGGTTTGAGTATGTTCCTGATCGCTTCATGCTCTGGTCTTAGTATGGTTATGATCGCCTCATGTTCTGGTTTCTGATCGCTTCATGTTCTGGTTTGAGTATGGTTCTGATCGCTTCATGTTGTGGTTCGAGTATGGTTCTGATCGCTTCATGTTCTGGTTTGAGTATGGTTCTGATCGCTTCATGTTCTGGTTCGAGTATGGTTCTGATCGTTTCATGTTGTGGTTCGAGTATGGTTCTGATCGCTTCATGTTCTGGTTCGAGTATGGTTCTGATTGCTTCATGTTATGGTTCGAGTATGGTTCTGATCGCTTCATGTTTTGGTTTTAGTATGGTTCTGATCGCTTCATGCTCAGGTCTTAGTATGGTCCTGATCGCTTCATGCTCTGGTCTTAGTATGTTCCTGATCGCTTCATGCTCTGGTCTTAGTATGGTTCTGATCGCCTCATGTTCTGGTTTTAGTGTGGTTCTGATCGCTTCATGTTCTGGTTTGAGTATGGTTCTGATCGCCTCATGTTTTGGTTTGAGTATGTTCCTGATCGCTTCATGCTCTGGTCTTAGTATGGTTATGATCGCCTCATGTTCTGGTTTCTGATCGCTTCATGTTCTGGTTTGAGTATGGTTCTGATCGCCTCATGTTTTGGTTTGAGTATGGTTCTGATCGCCTCATGTTCTGGTTTTAGTATGGTTCTGATCGCTTCATGTTCTGGTTTGAGTATGGTTCTGATCGCCTCATGTTTTGGTTCGAGTATGGTTCTGATCGCTTCGTGTTCTGGTTTTAGTATGGTTCTGATCGCTTCATGTTCTGGTTTGATTATGGTTCTGGTTGCGTCATGTTCTGGTCTTAATATGGTTTTGATCGCTTCATGCTCGGGTCATTGTATGGTTCGACTGCGTCATGTTCTGGTCATAACATGGTCCTGATCGCTTCATGTTCTTAGGATGTTTGAGTCATTTTAAAGGAGTATCACTGACAGTTTTATATCTCTCTCCATCTACTTGATCTAGTAACAATAATCATGTACTCTTTAATGTGCTATTTCTTCATATTGGAGCACACAGTCCATTACAAAGCAAACAGCCAAAACGCGTGTTTAATGCCTGCATCATAATAGTGACGTAATATGCGGCTGCCGTTTTTGTTGTGCCGGAAGTAGGCTTTGCCCCCGACATTACATGGATCTGTGCGGGAGAAAGGGGGGGGGCGGGAGGAATTAACGTTTAATGCTTGCATTATAATAATGACGTTTAATAACAACTGCAGTTTAAATCTGTAACACAATGGTGTTATGCCCGCTTTAACTATCGCGATGAGCGCCCTGCAATTAAGGCCCCATGATTTATCGATCGTCGTTGGGTTTTATTGTTGTTGGAGTGATTGTTATAATGGTCAGGGACGGCCGGACAGCGGTCACCGGGAGCGCGACGGGGCTCGTCGACAGATGGACCGGACTTAGGGAACCTCCCTCGGACAAAGAAACGTGCTTCTTTTGATGTCGAATTTTATGGGCAACTGGAGGGTGCCACGAGTCGTGGCGGGGGAAATAACCCCGGAGATACGGCGAGAGTGTATATCTCGGGCCGTTTTGGTCAGGGTGGGCAGCATTAGGCTCAAACTCAAACTCAGGCTCAGCATAGAATAGGGTTTCATTTACGGTTCGGATGGCATTAAGGAATCAAGCTACGGCTCAGCATAGGACAGGACTGGCTATGGGATGGTAGTTAGAGCAGGAGCTACGGCTCAGCATAGGACAGGACTGGCTATGGGATGGTAGTTAGAGCAGGAGCTACGGTTCAGCATAGGACAGGACTGGCTCTGGGATGGTAGTTAGAGCAGGAGCTACGGCTCAGCATAGGACAGGACTGGCTATGGGATGGTAGTTAGAGCAGGAGCTACGGTTCAGCATAGGACAGGACTGGCTCTGGGATGGTAGTTAGAGCAGGAGCTACGGCTCAGCATAGGACAGGACTGGCTATGGGATGGTAGTTAGAGCAGGAGCTACGGCTCAGCATAGGACAGGACTGGCTATGGGATGGTAGTTAGAGCAGGAGCTACGGTTCAGCATAGGACAGGACTGGCTATGGGATGGTAGTTAGAGCAGGAGCTAGGGCTCAGCATATAGAACAGAAGCTAGACTGGTCGAGGTAGTGAAAATAGAAGCGCAAGTTCGGCATAGGCTATAGGGACATGAATAGGACTGTTGGTGATGTTCCTGTTGTATCTGATTCTCTTAAGTTGGAAATGTTGGGACTATTGACTGTTAATTTTATGTAAGAAGAAACGGAATAGAAGACCAGGAAAAATAGACTATTGCGTTTGATTCAATGTTGTTTGAGTGCCTGTAACTGTTTCATATGTCTGATGTGTTGGCGGCTATGTTACAAATCACATAGAGCAAGAGTCGCTGAAGTTAAGCAAACATTAATTATTTACCTTTTCATTGAGGAGGAACCTAGCTATTACAAGCGGTTCTGGAATTCAAGTACTGAGACTCGCTATTCTGATTAATGGCGATCCGTATCAAGACGTTTGTATCCGTAATCTGACAGATATCGTATTCTCTCTCTCTCTCTCTCTCTCTCTCTCTCTCTCTCTCTCTCTCTCTCTCTCTCTCTCTCTCTCTCTCTCTCTCTCTCTCTCTTTCTCTCTCTCTCTCTCTGTGTGAGTGTGCGTGTGTGTTATTATTTATTTATTTGGGGCTGGGCTTAAGCCACAGAGTTCGTTTGCGTGAACAAGAGCCCGTTTTCCCGTACACCGCTTTCGGTTTTGTTTGCTCCAGTTTTCATTCCACCTCAGAAACATTTCTACCATTAGAGAGGCAGACGACGTGCAGATAGAGCAGATAGGAATCTGAAGGCTGGCTAATCAGAGCCGCAGACACGTTGGCCAATCAGAGCCGCAGACACGTTGGCCAATCAGAGCCGCAGACACGTTGGCCAATCAGAGCCGCAGATACGTTGGCCAATCAGAGCCGCAGACACGTTGGCCAATCAGAGCCGCAGATACGTTGGCCAATCAGAGCCGCAGACACGTTGGCCAATCAGAGCCGCAGACAGGTTGGGCGTTACCAGGCTGTTCGCAACCCCTGGCCCAAACTCCAAGTACTGGTTTGTGCCACCCTTCCTCCAACCACTGCCATAACTGATTACGCCATAGGTCTCGATAAACTGTCAGCTAAAGGACAGTTTTTCATTGGTGCTCAAATGGCAGCAATTTTGTAACGGACAACTCAAATTATATCAGGCATTTCCTTTATAATCGCTCACATTGCTTACGCCAGCACAAATAAAACCAAAACTTTTTGAATCGAGACGGAACTCTGTTTTCTACCCGGGGTGGACGCGCCTCATGTTTGTGAGCGTGCTCAGACGCTATGTTGCTTCCACAGTCTTATTAGAATCCAGACCTTTCGCAGGGTCCTGACAGCGTCGGTGGACAGCTGCGCGGAGATAAAGGGTACCCCTTCAGTGGTGTACGTAACCAGTTCTGGCAGAATTTGGAGGATGGTGCCGGAAAGCGATGCTCGGAGTGTGCCCCTGGTCATGGGTAATGGGTACGAGGATGGCTTTGTGGTGTTATGTCAGACTGCGAGGAATAATTTGTAGGTTAAGTTATATGAAATCGTTTAAGAAGAGGTAAAAAATGTTCCTTGTTTGTGGTTATTTTCAGCAGTGTGAGAATGCATGACCTAACCATGTGTGGTCTTTTCGTTCATGTCTGACTACAGGGAATAAATTGCAAGTTTACGTATACGAAATCGGTTAACTATGGGTCAAAACTGTCGCTTGTTTGGGGCTATTTTTGAACTGTGTGAGAATTAATGCATGACTTCCATGGGTGGTCTTCTTCTTCTGCTGCTGCTGCTGCTGCTGCTATTACTTCTTTTTTAACATCCAGGTCCAAGATTGATGCTAAAATAATGGGGTAATTTTGGGTGAAATTGGACTGGGGGAGGGAGGGAGGGAGGGGGGGTGGATCACTTTGGAACAGCGCATGTTGATTGATTGCATGGGTGTTTGTGTTTTGAGACCGGCGCGGGGATTTTAATGGAGAGGTTCTGCAAGTATCTGAACATTGTTAAGACATTATTGGATTTGTTTTTCATTTTAACCGTAGCCCTGATATAACCTATGGTGTTGACTGGGCTCAAAGCATCAACTTGTTGTTGAGTTTTTGTTTAATGTCCTCAGATGCTAAAAGCATATTAGGGACAATCTATAAAGTAAGCTTGACTTGGATATATCATAGTTAGATCATGGGGGAGACGGGGGGATGGGGAGCGAAGAAAGCTTGGTCCACTTGCGGATCAATATTTGGATCGGGATATGAGGTCGCTGGAACAAAGGGGGAATGAGGGGTGAGGGGAGAGATGAGATGTGTCCACCTGCGGATCAATACTGGGGTCAGGGTGCTGGGTCGTCTTGGCTGTACTGGGGCATTCACT
The DNA here is from genome assembly GCA_018857735.1 of Alviniconcha marisindica. NCBI lineage: Eukaryota > Metazoa > Mollusca > Gastropoda > Provannidae > Alviniconcha > Alviniconcha marisindica. Next base: position 389,992 of record JABMCL010003699.1, on the reverse strand, counting down.
CGTAGAACTGGGCAGCACGCTAGGGGTCCGGTTAAAAAGATCGTCGTCCACTATTTACAGTTAAAAAAGCATCAGCTAACTAACTGCCTCTTTTATAATCAGCCAGGGCACGACGTGTCTTCGGATGCATGAGCCGCTCTGACCAAACGGCAAACCTAGTCAGCAGATGGTATGACGTCAGTCCGAGTCCGTCTCGGTTCTCATGACTCTGCAAGTTTGTGGACACTGTCTCGTGACTTTGCCCCTCGCAGTTAATGAAACGTGTGAAATGCCTCACACTGTTTCCCGTCACAATGCAGAATCATTCTGGTGGTGGCAGTGCTCTTCCTCGCCATTCATTCCTTTTTCCGTGACCTTGCCTTTCCTTGGTCTTCCCTTGCCCTTTCTCGCCCTTCCCTTGCCTTTTCCATGCCCTTTCATTCCTTGCACTTCCTTGCCATTCTCTTACTTGCCCTTCCTTGCCCTTCCTTGCCTTTCCTTGCCTTTCCATTCTTTGCCCTTCCATTGTTTGTCCTTCTCTTGTTCTTCCATAATTTGCCCGTCTTTTGCCCTTCCATTCCTTGCCCTTACCTTGCCCTTCCATTCTTTGCCCTTCCCTTGCCTTTTCCATGCCCTTCCGTTCCTTGCCCTTCCTTTGCCCTTTCCATGCCCTTCCATTCCTTGCCCTTTCCTTGCCCCTTCCATGCCCTTCCATTCCTTGCCCTTCCCACGCCCTTCCACTGCCCTTGCATTCCTTGCCCTTCTCTTGCCATTCTTGCCCTTCCCTTGCCCTTCCATTCCTTGCCCTTCCCTTGCCCTTTCCATGCCCTTCCAATCCTTGCCCTTCCCATGCCCTTCCACTGCCCTTCCATTCCTTGCGCCTTCCCACGCCCTTCATCGCCCCTCCCATGGCGAGACTTTCCCTGCCCTTCCTCTCCCTTCCCGTGCCCTTCACTTCTTTTGCCCTTTTCTTGCCCATAGTTGCACTTCCTATTCCCATCCTTGTCATTCCTTTGCCCTTGTTCACCCCGCTTCCCCGTAAAGATGGAGTGCGTACAGCAATCACAACAACAGGAACATTGCGTGCGGCGGACACGGCAGTAAACCGGCGGCAGGTTCAACTGTCTGGCCCCGTCACCGAGATTGCCAGTGGAGTCAACTGTGTGCTTTAGTAAGCGGGCGGAACGTTGCTGGCCTGGTTATTGCTGTGCGTCGTCACGGCGACCCGCAGGCAGGGCCATCAATGGCGTTGTATTACTACTAATAATACCAATAACGGGAGTTTGCAACGCGCCTGCCTTGTGGCTCAAAACGCTGAACAATACAAATACATAATAGAACACACACACGTGCATCGCGATAAAAATCACATTGTCGATTTAACATAAATCTAACAGATAATAATAATGCATATATCCACGCCGGCAGACAAAGTTATTCTGACGTGAAATAACTACGATTATGCAACACAGACGGGTACACCGCGCGCGCGCGCGCGCGCACACACACACACACACACACACACACACACACACACACACACACACACACACACACACACACACACTACCACACACACACACACACACACACACACACACACACACACACACACACACACACACTTACTTGACGTCCACAGAAGCAAAGATGCTTATTAGGGACGGGGCCACGAGGGAAGGGGGCGAGAGAGTGAAGGCTCGACCGCGCGCACCGACCCGGAAGACCGAGGAGGCCGTGGACCGCCGCCAGAACGATGGCAGTGTTAAGGCGGTGTCCCCTCGCCATTGCGCAGCAACTAGTGCACTGAGCAATTGCTGTTTCAACTGCGGACGGAGCACCTATATATGTATACATAGGCAGTATGTATACATACGTAACAGGTGTGAGGAAGCGGTTGCACACGCTGCCCTCTCTTGGGTGAATCTTTTCTCCTTTTTTTTCTCTTTTTTTATGGGGGAGGTGGGGGGAGAGGGGCTTGGAGGGAGGCGGGGGGGTCGTGGGGGTGCTGATCGAGTAACGCTAATAAACAATCACACACGCCGCGAAGCGTGGCATCTTTGGCCTGAAGGCTTCCCGCACAGGGGAGCTAACCCAGCCTCTCCGCCGCTTATTTAATTGTTACCGTTAAAATGTTTAAAGAAACTGTATTAATTTTGTAGATCAATATATAAATGTATAAAATATATATAAATATAGTATACCCATCATCCCACCGTGGCCACATTTTTGTAGCTTTATAAACATGACTCAAAACCTAAGAATGTAAAGTTTGCTACATTTATTAGTTGTCCTTCTTCATTTATTTTGATTCAACCAATAATAAGCAAACCGAAACAAACAAAACAAAACAAAACAAGCATTTTTATGCTTCTCATTAGGTTTTCTAGGTCTTTCGCCACAGCTTTGATTTGTGTTTGAACAATCTGAAACAGAAAGAGGCGCCGAGCGCCTGTGGCGCAGAATCAACACACAAGGGAGATAACGTCATACAAACACAACAAATACCTGAGTCAGCTACTGTAACTCTCACCAGGCATTCTAGTAAATACAAGGTACATAAACCCCACCAGAGTACATCCTCTACAGGGTACCAGGCGAGATCAAAAGATCAAGAGATCTCACAGGAGGGAGGTGGAGCTGGACCCTCAACGGCTTAGCCCAGAAGAGATCATGAGTAGGGAGGTGGAGCTGGGCTAAGAAGATTGGACTTCCTTTGCTTGAGTTGTCCAAGTTGTTCGTCAACAGCAGTGCGACGGACATTGTCTTTGTGACTCTGGCCAGGCACATCAGTTGAAACAGCAATTGCGCAGTGCACAAGTCGCTGGGCAATGGCGAGGGGACACCGCCCTAACACTTCCATTGTTCTGGCGGCGGTCCACTGTCTCTCCTGTCTTTTTCGGGCGGTTTCCGCGGTCGAGCCTTCACTCTTTCGGCCCCTTCCCACTCTGCCCCCGTCCCTAATAGGCCATCTCGCCTCCGTGGACGTAAAGCACCATGAATCATCAAACATCCTCTAATTTGATGGTTTCTGTGGACGTAAAGCACCATGATTCAACTGTGATACCCTCAAAAGAACACGCATTCAGAGCTTATTTGAGCGCCTGTTCTTGTCTAATGTATGAAGTGCTGTAGTATAATGTATGTTTAGTACTTACGTACTTGTTTATAAGGAATGTATTGTGTGAATGTAACGTTTCCTTTCTAGCCCCCAGGTGCCAGGCTCAGTACGTTCGTTCTTTTTGTTTAATGTCCTGAGATGCTAAAGAGCATAGTAGGGACATGGTGGGTGTGAACGCGGGTGTGAGTGAAGGTCATTGTGACAGCTGATTGTCCGCCTTCAAGCCGTTTTTTTTTTTTTTTTGAGTGCCGCCGGATGCGCCATTATCCAAATGTGGAAAATGTTTCCGAAGAGGAAATACATGCGCAATTCGCATTGACGTGAACGCCCTCTCAGAAACACCAGGCTGTGCTGTTGTCGTTGGCGTGGTTGATATTGTCAACGTTTTATGTGTATTTTTTTTTTATTGAACAACAATGCGACTTTCGCACAAATGACGCTAAATGTCATCACCGTGCTCAAACACGATCGCCATTACTCGCAGAAACAGCAGTCTCTTGATCTCAGGAAAGCTCGTCACGTTTCCAGTTCTTTCGAGCCTCCCCCGCCCCATTCCTGAACTGCCCCTAGCAATGCCCTCCCCGCCCTCCCCGCCCTCGCCCCCGCCCCCGCCCCGCCCGACATCCACTCGCCCCGTGTGCTTTTCCACCAAACGTCTTCTTCATGACGAGGGGAGATAGTAAAGGGTTCGTAGCCATTGCAATAATTCGGCTGGTTATGGAGTCGGCGCGCTGTGACCAAGTGGTCTAATCACGATTGTTGTTGGGCGACGGGTCCATCTTGCAAAAGGATCCGGAGCGGTCAGTTTTCGCCTCTCACAGTGTGCTACCGATTTGGGGGCAGTCTGCTGAGGGTTTTTCCGGGTACTCCAGTTTCTCCCCCTTTCCTTTCTCTTAGGCAAATGTCCATTCACGTGCTTTTTGAAAAATGGTCAGTTATGGACAAAATTGTCAGGATTATGGTTATACATAAGGACAAATCTGTTAAAGGTGTCTTGATTATGATCACTTAAGGACAAATCTGATAGGACTGTGGCTACACAAGGACAAAACTGTCAAGATTATGGTTACATCAAAGCTGTCAAAAGTGTCATCATTATTGTTACATAAGGACAAAATTGTCAGGACTATGGTAACCATACGAGATTAGGACAAAGCTGTCTGGATTATAGTTACATCAGGACAAAGCTGTCCAAAGTATCATCATTATTGTTACATAAGGACAAATTGTCAGGACTATGGTAACCATACGAGATTAGGACAAAACTGTCTGGATTATAGTTACATCAGGACAGAGCTGTCAAAGTGTGATCATTATTGTTATTTAAGGACAAAGTATCATGGTTATGGTTACGTAAGGGAAAATTGCAATGATTATGGCTACGTAAGGACAAAACAGTCACGCAAGGAAAAACTATCAAACGTGTCATGCTTATTGTTACGTAAAAACAAAACTGTCAAAGGTGTCGTGGTTAGGGTTACACCTTCATATTAAAGTACCGGTGCTTACATTTTGTCAAATAAACAAAGTATGATAATGCACACAACTATAATACTCTCTCTCTCTCTCTCTCTCTCTCTCTCTCTCTCTCTCTCTCTCTCTCTCTCTCTCTCTCTCTCTCTCTCTCTCTCTCTCGCTCTCTCGCCGCAGACCCCCACCCCACCCCACCCATCAAGGGACGCCGGGGATATCTGATGTTCCACTCTTGTCTGGACTAGCAAGGCTGTCCCTTGATTCATCTCATGTTCTACTTAGAGCTGTTGCTTTTTGTGTCTTGTTATGTTTCTGCTACCTTTTCATTCTCCTGACCTTTTCTCCCAGAAAGGTCTACACGATTTTTCAATATGAAAGAGCTTTTTTCTATATCTCCTGTTGAACAGGTACGAGACAATATTTGGTACGAGTATCAGGTTGCTCCAGTGTCGCGCTGGTATTTGCCAGGATGCATTTGTGTGTATATGTATATGCCTTTTTTAAAATTGTTTCTGGCCATTCGTTTTGTGTGTGTGGGATGTGTGTGTCTGTGTGTGCGTGCGTGCGTGCGTGCGTGCGTGCGAGCGTGTGTGTGTGTGTGTGTGTGTGTGTGTGTGTGTGTGTGTGTGTGTGTGTGTGTGTGTGTGTGTGTGTGTGTGTGTGTGTTGTTTTGTTATGCTTTCTTTTTCTTTAATCTGGTATCTATAAATCAGACGGAATGGTCGAAGGTAGCAGAATGCCCTAGCTATATATACTTTCTTTCTTTTTAAACATGGCCAATATTGAAGGCACTAACGTTTGGAAAACTTGTGTATATTCTTTGTGTATGTATAGTTGCTTTATATTTGCGAGTGGTTTTACGTATGAGAAGAGGTTTGAAATGTGCATTAGCGTTAGACAGCGTTTGATCTTCCTGAGGTGACCTGTGTGGACGTTTAACAATCAGTTATTAACTGTCCTGAGGTGACCCTGTGTGGACGTTTAACAATCAGTTATTAACTGTCCTGAGGTGACCCTGTGTGGACGTTTAACAATCAGTTATTAACTGTCCTGAGGTGACCCTGTGTGGACGTTTAACAATCAGTTATTAACTGTCCTGAGGTGACCCTGTGTGGACGTTTAACAATCAGTTATTAACTGTCCTGAGGTGACCCTGTGTGGACGTTTAACAATCAGTTATTAACTGTCCTGAGGTGACCCTGTGTGGACGTTTAACATTCAGTTATTAACTGTTCCTGAGGTGACCCTGTGGGACGTTTAACATTCAGTTATTAACTGTCCTGAGGTGACCCTGTGTGGACGTTTAACAATCAGTTATTAACTGTCCTGAGGTGACCCTGTGTGGACGTTTAACAATCAGTTATTAACTGTCCTGAGGTGACCCTGTGTGGACGTTTAACAATCAGTTATTAACTGTCCTGAGGTGACCTGTGTGGACGTTTAACATTCAGTTATTAACTGTCCTGAGGTGACCCTGTGTGGACGTTTAACAATCAGTTATTAACTGTCCTGAGGTGACCCTGTGTGGACGTTTAACAATCAGTTATTAACTGTCCTGAGGTGACCTGTGTGGACGTTTAACATTCAGTTATTAACTGTCCTGAGGTGACCCTGTGTGGACGTTTAACAATCAGTTATTAAGTGTCCTGAGGTGACCCTGTGTGGACGTTTAACAATCAGTTATTAACTGTCCTGAGGTGACCCTGTGTGGTTTAACATTCAGTTATTAAGTGTCCTGAGGTGACCCTGTGTGACGTTTAACAATCAGTTATTAACTGTCCTGAGGTGACTCTGTGTGGTTTAACATTCAGTTATTAACTGTCCTGAGGTGACCTGTGTGTGTTTAACATTCAGTTATTAACTGTCCTGAGGTGACCCTGTGTGGGTTTAACATTCAGTTATTAACTGTCCTGGGGTTGACCTGTGTGGACGTTTAACATTCAGTTATTAACTGTCCTGAGGTGACCCTGTGCGGATGTTTAACATTCAGTTATTAACTGTCCTGAGGTGACCCTGTGTGGACGTTTAACAATCAGTTATTAAGTGTCCTGAGGTGACCCTGTGTGGACGTTTAACATTCAGTTATTAACTGTCCTGAGGTGACCCTGTGTGTGTTTAACATTCAGTTATTAACTGTCCTGAGGTGACCCTGTGTGTGTTTAACATTCAGTTATTAACTGTCCTGAGGTGACCCTGTGCGGATGTTTAACATTCAGTTATTAACTGTTCTGGTGTGACCCTGTGCGGACGTTTAACATTCAGTTATTAACTGTCCTGAATTGACCCTGTGTGGATGTTTAACATTCTGTTATTAAGTGTCCTGAGGTGACCCTGTGTGGATGTTTAATATTCAGTTATTAAGTGTCCTGAGGTGACCCTCTGTGGATGTTTAACATCCATTTATTAAATGTCCTGATGTGACCCTGTGTGTGTTTAACATTCAGTTATTAACTGTCCAGAGGTGACCTTGTGTGGACGTTTAACATTCAGTTATTAACTGTCCTGAGGTGACCCTGTGTGGAAGTTTAATATTCAGTTATTAACTAACTGTCCTGAGGTGACTCAGTACGATGTTTTAAATTCAGTTATTAACTAACTGTCCTGAGGTGACTCAGTACGATGTTTTACATTCAGTTATTAACTAACTGTCCTGAGGTGACTGTGTGTGAGTATTTTAAATCCAGTTACTAACTGGCCTTCACATTGCCGGTCCATTTTCTCCCCACGACTACATAGTTGTTGAAAAAGCCCAGAGAAACTTTAATGTGAGTGAGACAGGATTAGACAAAATAGAATCACGACACCTAGATGGCCTTAATTACATCAGGTACATACCCGCGGTCTGGCCCGATGACGCACACTCACCGTTTCTCTCTCTATTTCTCCGTTCCCCCTTCTCTGTCTCTGTCTCTGTCTGTT
>JABMCL010003699.1:375000-380000 GCA_018857735.1 Alviniconcha marisindica | reverse complement strand
GAAAAAGCCCTCCTCGCTCTGTGGTTCGAATCCGCGACAGCATTACGCCTGTTTTGTTGTTGTTGTTTTCTCCGTCAGACGCTCCGTCCACTGATCCACTCCGCTGCATTGTCCGGAAGGTGCGGGCCACCCCGCGGCTAGGGAGGCTAAGTATGTGGTCGGCTAGTGTGAGCACGCACGTGCCACTCGTATAGCCAGCTGGCCTCTGTTTTTGTCTCTGTTACTTTGCCGTCTGTCCTCCTATTCCCCACGCGGACAGTGAAGACAGATCCCTAGGCAAGTCTGACCGTAAACATAGACCGCTGGACAACAGTGACCGTAAGCATAGGCCATAGGATAACGTTGACTCTGAACATAGACCCCTGGACAACTCTGACCGGAAACACTGACCGCCGAACAAAAGTGGCGGTAAACATAGGCCACATGACAACGTTGACTGCGAACGCAACCCCTGAACAACTCTGACCGGAAACATTGACCCCTGAACAATATTGACCGTGAACATTGACCCCGAACAACAGTGACCGTGAACATATACCTCTGGACAATTCGAACGGTGAACATTGTGCTCTGGACAACAGTGGCCGTAAATGTAGACCATTGGACAACAGTGACCGTGAACATTGACCTCTGAAAAAGTCGGACCGTGAACCAATGACCACTGGACAATAGTGTCCGTGAACATAGGCCATAGGACAACACTGACTGTGAACATTACCCCTGAACAACAGTGACCGTGAACACTGACCCCTGAACAACAGTGACCGTAAATATATACCCCTGGACAACTCTGACCGGAAACATTAATCCCTGAACAACTGTGATCGTGAACATTGTGCCCTGGACAACAGTGGCCGTAAATATAGACCACCGGACAACAGTGACCGTGAACATATACCTCTGGACAGGTCTAACCATGAACACTGAACCCTGGACAACAGTGATCGTGAACATTGTGCCCTGGACAACAATGATCATGAACACAGGCCCCTAGACAAGAATGATCGTGGAGATGGTCTCCTGGACAACTCTTCCCTTTCTTCTCCGAAAGAAAACTTTTCCGGACTCATTCCAATCTCTCTCTCTCTCTCTCTCTCTCTCTCTCTCTCTCTCTCTCTCTCTCTCTCTCTCTCTCTCTCTCTCTCTCTCTCTCTCTCTCTCTCTCTCTTTTTTCTTCTTTTTCTTCGGTTCTTTTTCTTCCCAAAACAATAGACCTGCCATGTTTTCCGCTCCGCGCTCCTATAATTATATCTTCCTCTGCCGCAAGTCCCTGTTTGTAATTGTCTGTATATTCTTTAAGTTGGTTGAAAATTGTGTCTAGCCTTTATACTCGTGTGCGCCGATGCCTGTGTGTGCGTCACACGCTCGGAATAGTCTCTGCTGACACGATTTTGCGCTGTAGAAAATTAATACTTTGAGTGATAACTACCGTTATTATCACCGACCCCTGGACAACAATGACCGTGACGCGAGTGTGAACCTTCCTCGATAGCGCAGTGGACATTTCTACTTTGCTGCCCTGAGAGTCATCGTTGGACTGGCGGGTGATTGCTGCATGCAGCTCACCATCTGCTCCGGCTCCGGCAGAGTTTCTGACGCGCGCGGCAGTCAGAATGGGGAGAAGAAAAAAGAAAGAAAAAACAGGCAGTCGGCGTGCTTATTTTTCTGTGCTCTCTGCAATTTGAAGGCGAGCCGCCCTCAATAGCTGATCTCATTCTGAACACGAGATTGTCGCACGATTTGATTTGTTTCCTCCACAGTGATAGCTGGCCAGACAAGCTTGCGGAGGAGAAGGGGGTTTGGGGGGGGGGGGGGGGGGGGGGATGGAAGTGGCCGGGGGGAGGGGGTTCTTAACCTGGAGAACAAAACAAACAAAAAATGAAGTTGAATTAACCGTAATGCTCGAAACACCGACCGAGACGAAAGCAGGGAGGGACGCAGGAATCGGGAAGAACCTCCTGGTGATTATTATGTTTGCTCCCGACGTACGGTGCTGCTGGAACGAGCGCCTTCTCATATCTCCAAACGATTACGTTGACCGGTCCGGGGTTCGTTTCTCCGGCTTCCATATCTCTGCTGGTGGTCGAGTCACTGACCCCGGCTTGAGGAGGGAAGGTTGCGTGCAGTCAATTAATATCGCGGCGCACCGAACTACTGGAGGCTTAAATGTTTAGCTGTGGATCGTCAGAGCCTCATCTCTCGCCGTGTGCTGCGGGCTGTGTTTGTTGCTGCGTGTCCAGGACTTTGTGGACGATGTGCAACGTCCCTCGGTGTGTGCTGGTACCCAGGTGATCTCTCCCGCTGTTTGATGTACCTAGGCACGCGATGGGCATGCAGCAGGCGCGTCCAGCCACAGCTGGGGCTGTTTATCAGCATCTGTGAGTCTGGTCTTCCGCACAGAGACGGTCTGAGCAACGGGGCTACAGTGGTGGGTGTGGTTTCAAGTCTCGGGGAATTAGACAGCGATGGACATACACACACACACACACACACACACACACACACACACACACACACACACACACACACAACACACACACACAACACACACACACACACACACACACACACACACACACACAATCACACAATCACACATACACACTTGGGGGCGATACAGAAGTGAATAGTCTCACAAGGAACAAATACAGCTGTAGGGAGTCTAACCGGGGAAAATACAGCTGTAAGGAGTCTAACCGGGAACGATACAGCTGTAGGGAATCTAACCGGGGAAAATACAGCTGTAGGGAGTCTAACCGGGGAAAATACAGCTGTAGGGAGTCTCACCAGGAAAAATACAGCTGTAGGGAGTCTCACCTGGAAAAGTACAGCTGTAGGGAGTCTCACCTGGAAAAATACAGCTGTAGGGAGTCTCACAAGGAATACAGCTGTAGGGAGTCTCACTGGGAACAATTAAGTCGGTGGGTATAGTTTCACTGAGAACAATACAGCTGTAGGGAGTCTAGCTCACAGGGAACGATACAGATGTATGGAGTCTAACCGGGAACAATACAGCTGTAGGGAGTCTCATTGGGAACAATACAGCTGTAGGGAGTCTCACTGGGAACAATACAGCTGTAGGGAGTCTCACTGGGAACAATACAGCTGTATGGAGTCTAACCGGGAACAATACAGCTGTAGGGAGTCTCACAAGGAATACAGCTGTAGGGAGCCTCACTGGGAACAATACAGCTGTAGGGAGTCTCACTGGCAACAATACAGCTGTAGGGAGTCTCACTGGGAACAATACAGCTGTAGGGAGTCTAACCAGGAACAGTACAGCTGTAGGGAGTCGTATCACACTCACAGGGAACAACACAGCTGTGAATTGATACTCTCACTGGAAACGATACAGCGGTGAATTAATAGTCTCACGGGAAATGCCTGTCGGAAGCCAGCATGGCTACAACTAGCTCTTTAATTCCCTGGTCGTGTGTTAATTACAGACATGAGGTAGTCTTCCCACGTCCTGTGTTTAAAATATTCGGGCCTTGGGTCTTCCTCTTCCACTTTCTACTTCCGCCTTGGTAACTAGCTGCAGAATGTGAGCTTTTTTGGCACAGTTCTTCAGTAGTCCCCGTGGCCTGGGAATTAGACATCCTTTCCGTAACCTCGCCGCCGTGGGCTCCTGTGTACGCAGACACTGAAGTCCCCAGCCTGGAACTGTCGAATTAAATGTCGTCCCTTTAAAGCTTAAAGCTGTTCAGAATATAGCCATGTTTGCTTTGTCCACTGCCAGGATAAAAAAAAATGTTTGTTAATGGTATGTAATAGTATTATGTATTAGTAGTGGTACACAAACTGAAAAATTATGTCATACGTTTATAAACGACATGACACTGCATGACCATATTATGAGTCTGATGATGTGTATCTCATGATGTGTGTCTATAGTACCTGAGATTGATGAAGCCAGACTGCAAACAAAAGATTGCCACTTTTGAAAGTATGATGTATCAACAGTGAATGACACCAGTAGTGGTTCTGCGCTTTTTCGCATCCACAGTATATAAATTATTATATATACATTTCCACCAACATACGGACGCCGACGATGCAGCGAAAAGCGAGGGGCTTCTTTGTTTTGATGCCTTTGACTTGTTTTGACAATAACTGAAACTCCATCTTACCATCGCAAATGTGTATGTGACTAATTTTATTTAAATTTTTATTTATAAGCAGGTTGCTTTTTTGTTTCCTATACCTCTTGTTGGATGACTTTATGACGATGATGTATGAGTGAACTTTCTTTGAAGCAAAGCTAAGGGCTCTTTTCAGAACAGTCCTCGAAACTGCGCTGTATGCGATGGGTGACGCTGATGGAGGTTGTGAACTGAGTGAGGCCGTTAAATAAGTTCGGATTAATGAAGGTGGTGTGTGGTTTTCAAGCGGCTGGCTGACAAAGCTTCTAATGTCGTGAGTCCTGCGGAGTCGTGGTTGTTTATGAACGGCCGGGGGTGATGGAGATGACGTGAAGCAATCGAGCTTGGTCTCCCAGGAGACCTTATATAGCGTAAACAGTGCCGTTTGTGGATATAGTCTCTCTCTCTCTCTCTCTCTCTCTCTCTCTCTCTCTCTCTTCTCTCTCTCTCTCTCTCTCTCTCTCCTCTCTCTCTCTCTCTCTCTCTCTCTCTCCTCTCTCTCTCTCTCTCTCTTTCTTCTCTACTCTCTCTCTCTCTCTCTCTCTCTCTCTCTCTCTCTCTCTCTCTCTCTCTCTCTTCTCTCTCTCTCTCTCTCTCTCTCTCTCTTCTCCTTCTTCTCTTCTCTGTCTGTCTCTCTCATCTCTCTCTCTCTCTCTCCTCTCTCTCTCTCTCTCTCTCTCTCTCTTCTCTCTCTCTCTCTCTCTCTCTCTCTCTCTCTCTCTCTCTCTCTCTTCTCTCTCTCTCTCTCTCCTCTCCTCTTTTTTCTCCTCTCTCTCCTCTCTGCATGGATCGATTCGAGTTTGCTCTTGGTTACGACGACGAGTGTGACAAGTGACATACATACCAATCAGCAGCAGA
>JABMCL010003699.1:355000-370000 GCA_018857735.1 Alviniconcha marisindica | reverse complement strand
CAGCGATCAGTGAAGCTGCCAGGACCCACCATACACGCCTTGCTGCAGAACGGGAAGATATTAAAATCAAAGAAGCGAATTTGAAAATCATTGACGACGCTACCTCATTTTCTAATCCCCCACACACCGGTACACACATGGAATAGGAATGTAGCGTGCACCCGTGGCAAGCCTTGGGTGGAAGACCCCGTGATGATCGCAACGGAGCTGTTGGCTCGGCATACGAACTGCCTTGCTTATACTCGGTTCCTTCGACCACATCGACAGTTGGTCGGCCGGCCAGGAAGTAAGGCTGGGTAATCCAAACTTGACAAGTACGATTTTCTTTGTGTGCTGTTTTCTTTACTTCCCCTTGCGGGGTTTTGTTTGTTGTTTTGTCTGTTGTTTCGTTGTCTTCTTTTTTTCTCTTTCTTCTTCTTCTTCTTCTTCTTCTTCTTCTTCTTCTTCTTCTCTCTCTCTCTCCCCCTCTCTCTCTCTCTCTCTCTCTCTCTCTCTCCTCTCTCTCTCTCTCTCTCTCCTCTCTCCTCCTCTCCATCTCTCTTCTCTCTCTCTCTCTCCTATCTCATCTATAAACACACACCACGCACACACACTACACACACCTACTACACACACACACCTACACCACCCCACACCACACCACCACCACACACCGACACACACACACACACACACGACACGCACGCACGCACGCAACGCACACACCACCACGCACGCACCACGCACGCACGCACGCACGCACGCACGACACGCACGACACGCACGCGCGCACGTACGCACACACAAACACGCACACACAAACGCGGCGTCGCCAAAAAACCTCCGCTGTTGACAGCATCCAGCATATCTAGAAATGCTGCCGGGCTCTGGCAGGGTAGGGGGTAGGCTGGGGGTAGGCTGGGGGGTAGCCTGGGGGGTAGGCTGGGATGGGATAGGGGGGGGGGGGTCAAAAAACGATCGCATTTCACACAATGCAAACAACACGTAATGCTATATATTACGGAAAGACAGAACTCAAAACACCATTAACCCTTTTACTGCCATGAAGCCACTTGAAAACGACCGATAAAAATATGAAATTTAAAACCCTGAAGCGTTTTTAGTTTTCTCTTTCGCATTAGTGTGTGGAAGGAACTGCATCGAAAAACGCACAGAATTGAAAGCATTTTTTTTTTTTTTTTTTTTTTTACTGGACAATATACTGCTTGCGGGCGTGTGCGTGCACTTTTCAGCCTGGACATTTTTACAGGCTGGGGTTAATAAGGCGCATTCAGCCACGCGTTTTCTTCCTGTGTCAGCGCGGTTGGCAGACCGTTCAAATACAATTACTGCTACTATAGACCACTCCTGCGTCAGCTTAACAAGTTCGGTGTCAACAAAACTACCATGGCCACATTCTACGGGTTTGAGAGTCAGTGATACGACCTTTTCAATCACAGTTTGGCAGGCCTCTGTACCAGCGAGACAAAAACAAATTGAAGAGGCTCGTACGCACGTCTTTTAAGATCATAGGGTGTGAATTTCCCATCATTAGAATCGATCTTCTCCACGCCACACGTGCGGTTGGCTGGTTGAGGTCCATCCTCGCCGGTGAGCATCTTTCCGCTCGCCGTCTCCTCCAACCTCTGCCCTCCGGCAAACGTTTCCGGTTTTCTGAAGCTCAGCTGAAACCGTCAGATTTTAGGACAGGTTTCACCAGACGGCAGGGGAAGGTACAATGTCCAACGTATCTTTTAAATCTGGATTTATCTTGGAATGGTTCTGTCTTTAATGGTTTCACTTGGGAAAGTGGGGGGAGGGTTTTCGAATATTTTTTATTTCTTTTTTTCCTTTTTTTCGATTCGATGGTTTATTGTATATGAGCAACATTGCTCCTTGCAATGAGAAAAAAAAGTGGGGGGAGGGGGAACGGGGGAGGGGGGGGTTGTGTTTGGGTAGGTAGGTGGGAGAATGGTGGGGGTTGGTGGCAGGGATGGTATAGGGGACAGCTGAGGTGGACAGTGTTTAAACTAGTGTTTTAAAGGCTTTTAGACTGTATTCGCTTTTGTGTATGAATGTGTACTTATGTACGTATTTAATAATACTAAATTTTATTTATAATGCGCCTGACCCAGTTCTAAACAAACCAAAAATAATAATAACACACGCATATAAAAAAAAGGATATAAGTAATACAATTGCATCTGACAAAACAATGGTTATAACCAATTGATTTTTTTTAAACCTATATTTATGTATATGTGCATGCATGTATGTATGTGTGTGTGCGTGTGTGCATTTGCGTGTGCGTGTGTGTGTGTGTGTGTGTGTGTGTGTGTGTGTGTGTGTGTGTGTGTGCGTGTGCGTGTGGGTGTGAGTGTGTCGGGGGGGGGGGGGGGGGTAAGTGATACCATGATCATCTCAATAGAGTTGTTATACGTACTTCTGATTATATTTTAGTTACATATGTATTATTTACTTACCCGATGTGGTTTGATCTCCTAGTTTGTCACGGCGAATTTTAAGAGTATACGGAAGGTATGAATGGTTATATACGAACAAAATTATGACGAACAAAAATTATCATGGACGAACAAAATTATCCAACTTTCCTTGTGAATTTATATGTATAATTGTCACTTGGCACGAATAAGGTATCTTATTTTACTTAATCCTATCTCAGTATATTATAATAATTAAAATATTTGTAAGGCGCAAGATCTTGTCCATAAAGGCTATTCTAAGCGCAAACATCATCGCCATCACACAGCTATCTAACCAAACACACACAACAACACCACAACACACACACACACCACACACACACACACACACACACACACACCACACACACACACACACACACACACACACACACACACACACACACACACACACACACACACACACACACACACACACACACACACACACACACACACACACACACACACACACACACACACACACAAGAGGATGAGAGTGAGAAGAGAATCGAACTCGAAACAATTCAAAGGGATAGTAGCGTTAGTCCATTTGGACCTAGTAAGCCAGTCCTTGCTAGCTACAAACACAATAAGCACGATATACCACAAACAGATTTATAGTACGAAGAGAGAGAGACCCGCAATACGGCTTTTGGGACTATACAAAGCTAATCTACAAACAAGTTTTAAAAAAATACATATAACCAATATTATATAATACGTAAGCTCGTTCACACAGTCTAATTCCTCGCTGCATCCCCGGCATCCTACTATCACACACCGCTAACATCCTCAAAAAAGCTTTAAAACAAAACATTAACCCTATTAATAATACTGAACCTCGTTCCCGCAAATTCCTCCTCATCCCCGCCCCCGCCCCCCCCCCCCCCCCTCCCCTCCCCCCCCCCCCCCCCCCCCCCCACCCTTCCACCCCCACCCGTTGATATTGCTGATCCATTCACCACCACAAGCGTAGCGTTTAAAACGATGAAGATGGAGTTGCCCCTTGTGGGATGAATAAAGTGAGACTGAATTGAAATTGAATTGAATCCCCGCCACCGCTACCCTCCTTCCTCCTCTGCCCTCTCTCTCTCTCTCTCTCTCTCTCTCTCTCTCTCTCTCTCTCTCTCTCTCTCTCTCTCTCTCTCTCTCTCTCTCTCTCTCTCTCTCTCTCTCTGTCTCTATCACTTTCTTTTGTCTCCCGTCTTTTGTTTTAGTACTATGCTATGCGAAAGAGTATTTATCCTGTGCCTTCACCGTGCGCACAATCGTATTAACTTAACTGACTGGTCCTTTATAGTTTTCGTGGGCTGTATTGCAACCCTCAGACAAACAATAGTGGGTTTTGTTTTTTGTTTTTGTTTTTTTATTCTTTCTTTACTGTGCTACCCTCCTCCGGAGTGGAGAGATGTTGTTAACTGATTGAGCGTTTCACTGTCTGGTAGGCTTGTAGCCATTCGTACTTGTCAGGAATTAGACCAGCGTCTTCTACTTTCCAGTTGATGAATTGTTTCCTCTTCCATTCCCGTGTGTGTGAATGTGTGTGTGTGTGTGTGTGTGTGTGTGTGTGTGTGTGTGTGTGTGTGTGTGTGTGTGTGTGTGGTGTGTGTGTGTGTGTGTGTGTGTGTGGTGTGTGTGGTGTGTGTGTGTGTGTGTGTGTGTGGTGGTGGTGCGTGCGTGCGTGCGTGCGTGCGTGCGTGGTGCGTGCGTGCGTGCGTGCGTGCGTGCGTGCGTGCGTGCGTGCGTGCGTGCGTGTGTGTGTGTGTGTGTGTGTGTGTGTTGCGTTGTGTGTGTGTGTGTGTGTGTGTGTGTGTGTGTGTGTGTGTGTGTGTGTGTGTGTATGTGTGTGTGTGTGTGTGTGTGTGTGTGTGTGTGTGTGTGTGTGTGTGAGTGTGTGTGTTGTGTGTGGTGTGTGTGTATGTGTGTGTGTGTGTGTGTGCATGTGCGTGTGTGTGTGTGTATGTCTTTGTGTGAGGGCGGGCGTGCATGTCTGTGTGTGTGTGTGTTTGTGTGCGTGCGTGCGTGCGTGCGTTCGTGCGTGTGTGTGTGTGTGTGTGTGTGTGTGTGTGTGTGTGTGTGTGTGGGTGGGTGGGTGGGTGGGTGGGTGGATGCGTGCGTGTGGGTGTGTTTGTGTGCGTGCGTGCGTGCGTGCGTGCGTGCGTGCGTGCGTGCGTGCGTGCGTGCGTGCGTGCGTGCGTGCGTGCGTGCGTGTGTGTGTGTGTGTGGTGTGTGTGTGTGTGTGTGTGTGTGTGTGTGTGTGTGTGTGTTCGTATGCGTGTGTACAGTGTGTGTGTGTGTGTGTGTGTGTGTGTGTGTGTGTGTGTGTGTGTGTGTGTGTGTGTGTGTGTGTGTGTGTGTGTGTGTGTGTGTGTCTCAGTGTTTTGTCATTGACGAATCGAGCCCTTTAGTAAACAGCTGCAGTTGAGCATGACTGAAAGCAGCACTACGTTCTGTAACTGTCGATGCCGGAACTGAGGGTTCCCTCCCATCAGTTGTTGTTTTTTCTCTCGGGGTTTTGATCTGAACACAATGATGCAATGTTTTCTCCTCTTGGTCTTGACAAGTTACAAACACACAGAAGGTTCAAAATAACATTCTTCCAAGCACTGGACATAGCTCAACCCAAAAACGATAAGTGGTTTAGCTCTCCATTTGATTTTATCATCGTTTTTCGCCGTTTAATTGTTGTTTAAGTGTCGTTTTGTAGCTTGATAAAGGGGATTACCCCGAAAATTCGCATGTTGTGTGTTGGCCTAATAACAAGCGTTCTTTTGAACCTTTCATGTGTTGGTAGCTTGTTTAGAACGCTAGCATGCAGTCATTCTTGTTTCAGATTCTTGACCTGATACGTTGGCAACGCCCAATTGTGGTACAAACACCGGCTGAAAAACGGGGACAGCACTCTGGAGAAGAAGAAAAAAAATCAATATATTTTTAGACTGGACCTCCCCAGTCTAAAAAGTAACTGATATTTTTTTTTCTTTTTTTTTCTTTCAAAAGTGCTCTCTCAACTGTCTCAGCGCAGTTTGTTCTGTCTTCCATATTTTGTTCCAGCCTACGATTAGGTTATCCTTGGAAAATCTCTTTCTGAAGATGGCTGTCTTGGTGGTTTCTATTTTTATACAGCACAGCAGCGAGTGTCCTTTCTTTCTGGTCGATCTGCGGTGTTTGTCAATTGTCCTGACGTCTTCTGATCGTTTAGGCCTTGCTTGTCCGTTGTTTTCCAGCGGTATTAGGTAGTTGTCAAGTGGAACGGCAGCGGGGATCATCCCCCTTGCTACCGTATACATAAAGATGAGTCGCTGGATTTGTCTTCTTTCAGACAGAAGGGGAGTGTGGAGGTAGGTGAAGGGGGGGAGGGGGGTCGAGGTCTTTTAACATATAAATAATACAGCCTGATTGTCTTGCATTGTTGTCCTGTTTGATGAAGCGTGCAACAGGGTGATGGAGACGGTCGATGTCATTCTGTTGGTATTGATCCCTTACCGCTGCACTGTATTCAATGGCTGAGCGGAACAGTGACACGTAGGCTGCCCTTCTGCAGTCTCTAGGGTGAAAACGGAAATTCCTCCGAATTAAGCCTAGGCTGAAGTTCGCTTTCCTGCATATGCCAGTTGTCACTGACGTGTATGGTCCCCTGGAGGAGAGAGGCGTTGAAAGAGGAAGCGCTAGACGATCTTCCTCGAAAGGACGAGAGAGGGCCACCGTCAATCAGACGAACATTGGAACCGTTGTAAAGGCAACGTTTGGGGAAACTTCTCAGAGACTAGGTAGAGCGCATATATTATGGGTTTTTCCGAGCGCATAGATACCACCTTGAACTAAACTGAACTGTATGGTCCACTCTTACATTCTGAGCATCGCTTTCCGACACCTTCCTCCAGACTCTGCCAGAACTGGCA
Organism: Alviniconcha marisindica; assembly: GCA_018857735.1. Taxonomy (NCBI): domain Eukaryota; kingdom Metazoa; phylum Mollusca; class Gastropoda; family Provannidae; genus Alviniconcha; species Alviniconcha marisindica. Next base: position 363,633 of record JABMCL010003699.1, on the reverse strand, counting down.
ATGCCACTGAAGGGGCACTCTTTATCTCCGGGCGGCTTCCACCGATGCTGCCAGCGCCCTCCGAAAGGTTTGAGTAAAAATAAATTAAGACTGTGCAAACGAGATAGCGTCCAACAGCGCAAGTAAACACGAGATGCGTCCGCCCCAGGCAGAAGAAAAAGAAGAAGAAGAAGAAGAGGAGGAGGAGGAGGAGGAGGAGGAGGAAAAAGTTCATCTCGATTCAAGCAATTCTGGTTTTATTTGTGCTGGCGGGCGGTTATAAAATAACCCCTGATATAATAGAACAGCTCTAGAGAAATGTACTCACCTATACGACGACGCACGAGCGACAATTAAACACAAGCGCTGTATCTATTCTTACACCCGACGAAGACTCTCTGTCGAAAGTGCTTGTGTTTAATTGTTCCTTGTGTGTCGTCGTATAGGTGAGCAAGGCTTGTGTGTAAAGCTAAGAAATCTGACCACATTCATCCTATTCTTGAAACTCTGCACTGGCTACCAGTAACACATCGCATTCAATACAAAATTTCAACTATCTGTTTCAAATCCATCTCTGGAACAGCCCCTGAGTATCTGTCCGACTCCTTCAACCTTATACTCCAGCAAGACAATTACGATCTGCATCTGACACACGAACCTTTGTCACCCCCATGTAAACACAAACACATTTGGTGAAAGATCTTTTTCTTATGCCGGCCCATCTGTCTGGAACAATTTGCCTCAAACACTCCGCCACTCTGATTCTACCTCCTCTTTCAAAGCCGCCTCAAGACGCACCTGTTTAATAATTATTTCTAAACTGTTTTTCACAGCCCTGCCCATCTCCTCGTTCGACGCTGTGTGTGTGTGTGTGTGTGTGTGTGTGTGTGTGTGTGTGTGTGTGTGTGTGTGTGTGTGTGGTGTGGTGTGGTGTGGTGTGTGTGTGTGTGTGTGTGTGTGTGTGTGTGTGTGGTTAGTGTTATTGTAAAGCGCCCTGTGCTGCCACCTTGTTTGATAGATCGGCGCTCTAGAAATCCTCTTTATTATTATTATTATTACATTTCTCTAGAGCTGTTCTACTTTGTCAGCCTCACCAGCAGTTGTTCACTCGTTCCTTGGAACCCCCTGATATACTTTGAGCTGCCTGTTACAAACTTACTGCCAGCTGAGTACCAACGAGACCTATGGCGTAATCAGTTGTGGCAGTGATTGGAGGAAGGATGTCGTAAACCGGTGCCTGGAGTTTGGTCCACTTCAAGTACTCTGGTATCTGGATAACGAGGTATGGCTTGGAGGGAACTTTTATTTGTTGGAGGAGCTGGGTCTGCTTCAGCAGTCATTGAAAAGAGTGTAAATTACCTCATTTGATTGCAAGTGGTGTTTTGTCGTCATCAACTATTTGCGTCATTAGGGTAAAGTGATCGTGAGTCGGACACGGTCTTTCCTCTTTTGTAACAAGCTGCACAGGATCTAGGTCACCGTTTAGCGATCTCATTGTCTTGTCACCCGAAATATTTCTTGAGTATTTTGAGCGCGCGCACGCTCACTCACACACCACACACACACACACACACACACGCACGCACGCACGCACGCACGCACGCACGCACGCACGCACGCACGCACGCACGCACGCACGCACTCTCTCTCTCTCTCTCTCTCTCTCTCTCTCTCTCTCTCTCTCTCTCTCTCTCTCTCTCTCTCTCTCTCTCTCTTCAAGGACAGGTTGAACGACAGGCATTCGTGCCTAAACCTTTATCCTTGTGTAATAAAGTTCAATCAATCTCTCTCTCTCTCTCTCTCTCTCTCTCTCTCTCTCTCTCTCTCTCTCTCTCTCTCTCTCTCTCTCTCTCTCTCTCTCTCTCTCTCTCACACACACACACACGCACGCACGCACGCACGCACGCACGCACGCACGCACGCACGCACGCACACCCACACACACATCCATCTTTGAGATGTTCCCCGATGCAAATGTTGTGCCAGTCGCATGAATGGTTTCTCGTGCGTCGTCATTTCGTATTGTTAATCTTGTTTACGTCGCCAGTTGCACTGTGTCGCAAAAGGAACGTCTCTGACGGTATCTCGTGATTAAAAACGTCGAACTTGCTTCAGTGATTAAAGAGCGACTACAGTTTGCCAAAAGAATAACTACTAAATGTGAAATATTCCTAAAACGTGTTGTTCTCAGTTTTACATGTGAAATACTCCTAAAATGTGTTGTTCTCAGTTTTACATGTGAAATACTCCTAAAACGTGTTGTCAGTTTTACATGTGAAATACTCCTAAAACGTGTTCTCAGTTTTACATGTGAAATACTCATAAAACTTGTTCTGTTTTACATGTGAAATACTCCTAAAACGTGTTGTTCTCAGTTTTACATGTGAAATACTGCTAAAACTTGTTGTCCTTAGTTTTACATGTGAAATACTCCTAAAACGTGTTGTTCTCAGTTTTACATGTGAAATACTCCTAAAAACTTGTTCTCAGTTTTACATGTGAAATACTCCTAAAACGTGTTCTCAGTTTTACATGTGAAATACTCCTAAAACCTGTTGTTCTCAGTTTTACATATGAAATACTCCTAAAACTGTTGTTCTCAGTTTTACAGGTGAAATACTCCTAAAACCTGTTGTTCTCAGTTTTACAGGTGAAATACTCCTAAAACGTGTTGTTCTCAGTTTTACATGTGAAACACTCCTAAAACGTGTTGTTCTCAGTTTTACATGTGAAATACTCCTAAAACGTGTTGTTCTCAGTTTTACATGTGAAATACTCCTAAAACGTGTTGTTCTCAGTTTTACATGTGAAATACTCCTAAAAACTCTCCTTCTGCACGAACTTCCACGGGGGTCGGTCTTCCGCCCATACTCCAGGCACCGGTTTACGACATCCTTCCTCCGACCACTGCCAAAGCTGATTACGCCACAGGTCTCGAAAACCCGTCAGCTAATAGACAGGTTTTTTTGGGGGTTTTTTTTTTTTGTGTGTGTTTTTTTTTTTTTTGGTGCTCCTAATAGCAATAAGTTTGTAACAGACAACTCAAATTGTATCAGGCAGTTATTTTATAACCACCCACGTTGCTTACGGCAGCACAAATCAAACCAAAATCGTTTGAATCGAGATTGGAACTCTCTTTTTTTCTTTTTTTTCTTTTTTCTTTTTCTTCTTTTTTTTCGACCCTGGGCGGACGCGCCTCATGTTTACGCGCTTGCTTGGACGCTATGGTGCTTCCACAGTCTTATTAGTACCCAGACCTTTCGGAGGGCGCTGACCGCGTCGGTACATGGACAGCTGCGCGGAGATAAAGAGTGCCCCTTCAGTGGCGTAACCAATTCTGGCAGTGTTTGTAGGCAGGTGCCGGAAATGTTCGGAGTGTGTCCTCGGCCCACTTCTCTTCTCGATCTGCGCCAGGCAGCTTGCTGAGTTCATCCAGGCACTCAGTTGATAATTGCTACCTCTTTGCACGCGCTTCTCTGTTGCATTCCCACCTAAAGGTGCAACGGGAATCTGCTCTTTTGGGCAGTCCGCGCGACATGGAGCCATAATGAAGTGCAAACAAGCTGAAACTCAATGAGCGTAAGACGGAGGTTGGTGTCTCTGCGTGTGTGGACCTTCGTGTAGGAGGTGCGTGCGTGTGTGTGTGTGTGTGTGTGTGTGTGTGTGTGGACCTTCGTGTAGGAGGTGCGTGTCTGTGTGTGTGTGTGGACCTTCGTGTAGGAGGTGCGTGTCTGTGTGTGTGTGTGTGTGTGTGTATGTATGTGTGTGTGTGTACCTTCGTGTAGGAGGTGCGTGTCTGTGTGTGTGTGTGTGTGTGTGGACCTTCGTGTATGAGGTGCGTGTGTGTGTGTGTGTGTGTGTGTGGACCTTCGTGTAGGAGGTGGGTGCGTGTCTGTGTGTGTGTGTGTGTGTGTGTGGACCTTCGTGTAGGAGGTGCGTGTGTGTGTGTGTGCGTGTGTGTGTGTGTGTGGGGTGTGGACCTTCGTGTAGGAGGTGCGTGTGCGTGTGTGTGTGTGTGTGTGGACCTTCGTGTAGGAGGTACATGTGTGTGTGTGTGTGTGGACCTTCATGTAGAAGGTGGGTGTCTGTGTGTGGACCTTTGTGGGGGGGGGGGGGGGGGGGCGGCATTCCCGTTGACCCACTTGCAGTCGGTGATGTGCGCATTCAGCTTTCAAGTGTGGTGGAGTTGTTAGGGCTACATCTTGAGTCTGATCTGTCTGTGGGGAAGCAGTTGAGTTTCCCCGTTTGTCAAAGCCTGTTTGCTCCAACAGGGGGGTGGGGGGGGGATGGGGGGGGGATGGGGGGGGGGGGGAGGCTTTGACCACTGTCCGCTCATTGCTCACACGCAAAGCTGCTAATAATAATAATAATAATAATAATAATAATAATGGACATTTGTAAAGCGCCTACCCTGCGGCTCAAAGCGCTAAACAAGCATACACACATAATGTACATCGAGATGGAAAATGTTATCAAAAAGAAAATCAAAGAATATCGACAAGGTGTCACGCATAACTATGCAAAACACACACACACACACACACACACGCACGCACGCACGCACGCACGCACGCACGCACGCACGCACGCACGCACGCACGCACGCACGCACGCACTCACGCACGCACGCACGCACGCACGCACGCACGCACGCACGCACGCACGCACGCACGCACCACACACACACACACACACACACACACACACACACACACACACACACACACACTGTATAGACTAATAGGAGTGAAGGACAATGTGGCTTAACTGAAATATTCTGAGAAAAGAAATGTCTTGGTTTAAACAAAATTTTATTCATTCATCGTAATCATAAGCTCAACAAATAAGTACAGGAAACACAAAAGCAATATGCTTATTTGAGTGTTACCTATAGATAAAATGATAATCACACAGACATTTACGATGGCAAGATGGCAAATTGTTGTCAAAACGTCAGAGGTAACAAAACCAACAAAGACCAAAATGTCAACAAAAACAAACAAACAAGCAAACAAAACAAAAAGCAAAACAATAACGGGGTTAAAAAATCAAATAACTAACCGAGAAATGTCTTGAGTTGGCTTTTGAAGGAAGAGAGAATAGCAGAGTGCCTGATGTCTTGGGGGAGATTGTTCCAGATGTGGGAGCCAAAATGTGAGAAAGTGCGAAAGCCTGTATAGCTAGATATAGCTTTATATATATATATATAGTCGCATTTTCGCGAAGAGGTGGGTGGGTAGGGGCTGTTTATGCTTCATTGGTATAAAGGTCTTTTGGTGGTTTTAGCTTGTGTGCACCTAGATGTATGCACTGTTGTGTGTATCTGGGGCTGTGAACACGCAAAGTGATGTGTAACAGTTTTGTATGCGCTGTGTAGACCCTTTCAGTCATTCATTTATTCACAGCATGCAGTCTCTCCGATTCTGCCGAAGTCGGACCGTTGCAGTAGTCCTTTAGCCGGACTGCCACCAACGCAGATCTTGAGGTTGCTGCCTACAGAACGCAGGTGCTGTGGTCGTAGCGCATCACCCACACTCTCTGAGAGCTGCACTGGCTGCCTGTGCATGACCGAATTCTCCGTAAGCTGCCGATTTATGTCAGTTATTGTTCCATTCGTGAAAACCGACTGCTCTATCTCTCTGAACTCATTCTGCCATACCCTCCATCTCGACCTCTCCGACCGGCCTGCCAGTTGTTTCTTGATGTTCTTGGACCCAAGGACTGTACCGAGCTTTGATATAATTATCTCTAATATCCTGCATCTGTACTCTGCTTCTCGATCTCTTCGCTCCTTAAACGTCCACGCTGTAAAAGTAAAGAACGAAAGGTGATCGTGCCTTCACTCTTTTTGGTCCTTTTATTTGGAACTCACTGCCACCATACATTAAAAAAGCTGCAACAATCACTACTTTCGAGTTCGCTCTGGAAACGTGTATCTCTTCAACCTGTATCAGCCTGACTAAATGCAGGAAGGAAGGAAAGGAAGAAAGAACGAACGGATGAAGGAAAGACAAAAAGAAGGAAAAACGGAAGGGAAGAGAGAAGGAAAAAAAGAAGGACAGAAGGAAGGGAGGAAAGAAGCAAAAAAAGAAAGAAAGAAGGAAGGGAGGAAGGCAGGAAGGAAGGAAAGAAAGAAAGAAGGAAGGGAGGGTGGGACAAAGGAAGGAAAGAAAGAAGGAAGGAATGGAGGAAGGAAGGAAAGAAAGAAAGAAGGAAGGGAGGAAGGAAGGAAAGGAGGAAGGAAATTGGTTTTTAGCGTTCAGTCTGACTATCTATCGTGTTCTTTGTAAAGCGCTCAGAGCTTCTTTTCTTCTTCTTCTTCTTCTTCTCTTCTAAAGCCAAACTGAAAACCTTCCTCTTCTCACAGTATTTCCGCCCCAGCTAATATCAATACCCAGTTTCTGCTACAGTCATTATGTGTGTGTGTGTGTGTGTGTGTGTGTGTGTGTGTGTGTGTGTGTGTGTGTGTGTGTGTGTGTGTGTGTGTGTGTGTGTTTCCGTATAATGGCTTATGTAATTTGTTTTAGTAGGACTGTCCTCTACGTTAGTATAGAATATGGTATTAAATTTAGGTTAATATGTATGATGTGAGCGCTCAGGGCGTTGATGAGCGCATGATAAATGTACATTATTATTATTATTATTATTATTATTATTATTATTTCTCTTCTTCTTCTTCGTCTTCTTCTTCTTTAATTTACCTTAGATAGCATGTATACTATATATATATATATATATATATATAATATATATATATATATATATATATATATATATATATATATATATATATATATATATATATATCGCCCCTCCCCAGCGGAATGCGCAGCCCGGGAGCATCAGGAAGACGGACTATTCATTCTTTTCTTGCTTACTCTGAAGACGCACTTCTGTCATTGTGGCATCCCAGAGATAGCACAGGCGTCGTATGAAGCGTGCGTGCAGGAAGTATTGATGTCCTGAATGACGCAGGAGAGCTGACAAGACCCTTCACGACGTCCGACATTCGGCAGGCCTACAGGATACAGGATCAACGGCAGACGTCGCCGAAATGAACCACGTCTTTTGACTGTCGAGTTCACCCATTGGTGTGACAAGCTGGGGATATTAATGAACAGAGACATACGAGACCAAACGGCTTGATGAGAAGACAGTCTTAATTCCCAGCTAACCGAGACCAGACGTCAGGGAAAGGATGGTTACTTTCTGAACGGAAATCTGAGTGACAGGTCGACAGTCTCGGGTCTCGGAAAACGACAATGATTCCTTTGATGACTGAGAGAGTACGTAACACAAGCAACCAACCGTACCAGCACTACGGGAGCCTCGATCGTGCCAGTAACACACCGCCACGCAGCAGAGAACCCACTAGGTAACTACTGCCACTACTTCGCTGAGAACACAATGGACCACGCAGCAAAGAACCCACTGGGGAACTACTACCACCAGCTCGCTGCGAACACAATGGACCATTCAGCAGAGAACTCACTGGGTAACTTAATTACTACCACCACCTCGATGAGAACACAGTGGACCACGCACCTCGCTGAGAACACAGTGGACCACGCACCTCGCTGAGAACACAGTGGACCACGTACCTCGCTGAGAACACAGTGGACCACGCAGCGGAGAACCCACTGGGTAACTACTACCACTACCTCGCTGAGAACACAATGGACCACGCACCTCGCTGAGAACACAGTGGACCACGCAGCAGAGAACCCACTGGGTAACTACTACCACGCACCTCGCTGAGAACACAGTGGACCACGTAGCAGAGAACCCACTGGGTAACTACTATCACCATCTCGCTGAGAACACAGTGGACCACGCACCTCCCTGAGAACACAGTGGACCACGCACCTCGCTGAGAACACAGTGGACCACGCACCTCGCTGAGAACACAGTGGACCACGCAGCAGAGAACCCACTGGGTAACTACTACCACCATCTCGCTGAGAACACAATGGACCACACGCCTCGCTGAGAACACAGTGGACCATGCAGCAGAGAAGCCGCTGGGGAACTACTATCCCCGCCTCGCTGAGAACTCAGTGGACCACGCACCTCGCTGAGAGCACAGTGGACCACGCACCTCGCTGAGAGCACAATGGACCACGCACCTCGCTGACAACACGATGGACCACGCACCTCGCTGAAAAGCACGATGGACCACGCACCTCGCTGACAACACGATGGACCACGCACCTCGCTGACAACACGATGGACCACGCACCTCGCTGAGAACACAGTGGACCACGCACCTCGCTGAGAACACAGTGGACCCCCAGCAGGATCCCAAGCGGTGGGCGGTGCATCCTCAGACAACAGACAACGCGACTACAGCCACTACGGTGCGGAGTGTACTGCAAAGAACGGCAACGCACGTCAACGTAACATCGTAGCCTACAGCAGAAATCGACTAGTTGATGCCTGCACTAAAAGAGACGATGTTTGTGAGCCGGTTTGGCCTAGCGGTAAGGCGTTAGGCTGGTAAGCAGAGGGACCTCGGTTCGAATCTGCTTCGGCTCTCCTTTCTCTTCAAAAGTTGTGGTCTGTGGACAGTCTTGTGACTTTGTCCCTCACAATTATCAAATATTAAAATGGCTCTCATCGCTGCCCACCTTAATGCAAGAGTCATGCTGGTGGTG
>JABMCL010003699.1:337500-345000 GCA_018857735.1 Alviniconcha marisindica | reverse complement strand
GAACAATTTGATCTCATCGTACTAAATGGCCTTATGCCAGGTGACGAAGATGGAAAGTTTACATATATTGCTCATAATGGCTCAAGTACCATTGACTACTTTATTATGTCGAGGAGTCTTGTTCATATGATATCGCATTTAAACGTGGTATCTAGAATCGAGTCGAAACATATGCCAGTTGAAATGAAATTTAAACTTTTAAATACGTTTTACGACGTTGCCAACAAACCAAGAAAATATAAGCTCCAGAGGTATGTATGGGATCAAACAAAAGCACAAGAGTATTCTGCTATGTATTCCTCAGAAGATATTTCCGCGCTGTTTGAACATGCTGTTAATCTAATTGATACTGACATTGAGGCCGCTCTTCAGAAATTTAATGAGGGAATTTACTGAGCGGGTCACTGTATGCAGAGAATTGTTGTAGTTGGTAACGATAAAAATAACCCTTGGTTCGATCATGAGTGCAGAGTAAAGCGGCGTTTGTTACGACAAACTTTGAGAAAATACAACAAAGCTTGCAATACGGTCGAAACTGCGGATCTAAGGAAGAAATATTCAGAACAGGGGGGGAAAAAAATACAAAAATACTTTGAAAGAGAAGAAATCCGAACATAAAAAACTGATTCTAAAAACTCTCGAAGACAGTGCAGTGGATTCCAGAAAATTTTGGAACACTATCAAATCAGCCACGTGTAAGGATGCTTCTGTGCAAAACACGATTACCACCGTGGAATGGTTTCAGCATTTTTATTGTGTGTTTAATGGCGATACTGTTACTGGTATTGACGTTGATGCTATTGGTGACTCTTCAGTTAACCTGGAGAGTGTATCGGCTACTTTAGATGAAGATATAACAGCATTAGAGGTTCAGGATGCAAACAGAGCTTTAAAAAGTAACAAGGCCCCAGGTCCGGATGGTTTATGTGGAGAATTCTATAAATATTCTGATGCATGTGTTGTGAATTTTCTCACGAAATACTTTAACGAACCTTTTGAGTCAAGAATGTTTCCGTTAGCCTGGTCTGAATCCGTGATTCAGCCGTTGCACAAGAAAGGTGACAAAAACTCTGCTGATAACTATCGAGGTATATCGCTTTTGAATGTCGGTGGAAAATTATACGGCTATATTTTAAATAAACGCCTGACAGACTGGATGGAAGAACACGGACTAATTAATGAGGCTCAGGCTGGATTTAGACGAAATTATAGTACGATCGACCATATTTTTACTCTTCTAGCTCTAGTCCAGAGGCAGCTCCTTAACCACGGTAAAATATATGTTGCTTTTATCGACTTTAAAAAAGCATTTGATTTGGTCGATAGAAGCTGCCTTTGGGCTGTCCTCAGGAACAATGGCGTAAGAGGAAAAATGTACAGAGCTATACAAAGTATGTATGATGCTGTCAAAACAAGAGTTCGTGCAGGTGGCGACCTTACGCAGGATTTTATGTGTCCTCGTGGTCTAAAGCAGGGCGATATATAGAGCCCGATTTTGTTTTCTCTCTTCGTCAACGAACTTGCTATTGAACTTATAAAAAATGGCAAACATGGGATTATTTTGTCGCCTGAATTAATTCAAATGCTTATCATGCTTTTTGCTGATGATGTGGTTCTCCTGTCATACACTGTTATTGGTCTTCAGCAGCAACTCAACATTTTGAGGGATAATGCTAAAAAGCTGGGCCTTGTTGTAAACTCAAAGAAATCAAATGTGATATTGTGTTCAGAAATGGTGGGCACATTGCAGCACGAGAGAAATGGTTCTATGACGGAATGAAACTAGAAATTGTAAGCCAGTATAAATATTTAGGGGTGATTTTTTCTACAGGGTTAACATTTTCATACGCTCACGAAGATATGGCCAACAGGGCAAAAAAGGGCGTGGTCGGTATTTTAAAACTTCTATGGACATTGGGTTATCAATCCCCTAAACTCTTTTTCAAATTGTTTGATTGCCAAATTCAGCCTAGGCTTACTTATGGTTCTGAGGTTCGGGGTCTGATAGCCGACAACAGAATCATTGAAAGAATTCATTTATTTGCTATCAAAAGATTACTTAATGTTAGTCCAAGAACGCCGAATTCGCTTGTTTGTGGAGAAACGGGTAGATACCCATTGTATATTTCCACGTACACGAGATGCATTAAATATTGGTTGAATATTCTAAGAAAGCAAGAAGACCGAATACCCTTGAAATCGTACAAAATGCTTTATAATATGCACTGTAACAACAAAAACAACTGGGCCTCCTCTGTTTGCTTCACATGGTATAGATACGGATATGGACATGTTTGGGAAAACCAGGGTCTTTGTGATATAAGAGCCTTTTTGTGTGAATTTAAACAGAGATTAATTGATTGCTGTCTCCAAGGATGGAATAGTGACATTAATTCCAAGGATCGTTATGCCTTTTTCCCCTCTTTTAAACAAACACATGGATTGTCGCAATATTTGTTGACGGTCAAAAACGTCGTTCTAAAAAGGAACCTAGTGAGACTGAGACTTGGTGTGTCTTTTTTGAAACTGCATCGGCTACGTTTTCCAAAAACAGCACAGGAGAATTTTGACTGCCCTTTTTGCGAAGATACGTATGAATCAGAAATACACTTTGTTGGTATGCCCGAAATATTCAGTGTTAAGAGAAAAGTATATACCCGCTAAATTCTACACTCGCCCACCAGCGTACAAAATAGCATTTCTCCTAGCAGACACAAGACATACAACAACTCTTGCGATTTATGTATCCAAAGCATTGCCCTGAGAACTGACCAGAAGTAGTCCGGGTTCACGATATGTGTAGAAACCATAAGGACTGTTTTGATGATTATATACGTTTGCGTGTTTGGGTATTTAGTAAATCGTTAAACTCTGCTGTGTGAAATGAACATGTATGTCGACCAGGGTGTATGTATTTGTAACTCATTTACCGCCCCCTCCCCCCCCCCCCCCCCCCCTTCCTCCCCCCCACCGCCTCACCACCACCCTTCCCCATTGGTTCGGGCAGACGGCCTAGCTCAATAAATATTCGTATTCGTATTCGCTCTCTCTCTCTGTGTCTCTGTCTGTCTGTCTGTCTGTCTGTCTGTCTGTCTGTCTGTCTCTCTCTCTCTCTCTCTCTCTCTCTCTCTCTCTCTCTCTCTCTCTCTCTCTCTCTCTCTCTCTCTCTCTCTCTCTCTCTCTCTCTCTCTCTCTCTCTCTCTCTCTCTCTCTCTCTCTCCCCTCGACTATGCCAGCTGTTTATTATCATCAGCTTATTTGATAAGATGGCGTCAGAGAAATTGTGGTGAATTCCTCTACATAATTTTTTTTAAAACTCTGTATATGTATTTCTACATTTAACTACTATTTATATACACAGTTTCTGCGCTTTCTGCTGTTGTGTACTTTATTGGCATGAATGTCTTTGGTAGTTTTAGTTTGTGAGAGCGTATGTGCTGTTTGCATCTGGCTATGTGAACACGCAAGGTCTTGTTTTATCTGCCTTGTATAAATGTCATTCATTCATAAGATCTCTCGGCCATATTTAAAAACAAAAACAAAACAAACAAAACAAAACTAGTTTTACATATGCCGGGAGGATCAGACAGACTTGTTAAAAGGGTGGTCAGTAGTGGGGATGGTTGGTGACAATTGCTTGTGCTAGATCTTGCCGATTTCATCATACGTAACAAGAAAAACGGTCCAAACATATAAAAGGTTCAAAAGAACGCTTCTTCATTAGGACACAAAGACAATATGCAATAGCAAACTCCCGTGTTTGTGTCCTAAAAAATAGGCGGTGTTTTGAACCTTTTATGTGTTTGGATCTTGTTTTAGAACCCTAGCAGTCAATCTTGTTTCAGTTTGTTGTTGTTGTTGGTGGTGGTGGTGGTGGTGTGTGTGTGTGTGTGTGTGTGTGTGCGTGTGCGTGTGCGTGTTTGATTGTTTTGTTGTTGTTTGTTTGTTTGTTTTGTTTTATTTTTAACCAGCAAAAAAGCTTAACATTATTACACTCCCTCTAGTCAGATCTCAGCCGATGAATTAATTAACTGCCACCACTGATGTGAAAACACTCTGTCTGTGGCGGACAGGTAACTGACAGACCGTGCACGTGGCAACCGGCCCCAGGAGTGTCCGGCCCCAGCAGTGTCTGCGTGTCCTTCCTGCACAGCGGGCGCCGTCGAGCGGAGAGCTGGGCGTTGAGCTGTCCTAGCTGCGCCCATCGCCGTGGAATCAGCTGCGGCTGGCGCTACTCACTCCCGCTGCAGGAGGCTAGCTGCAGTGGCTCGGTCGTCTGCTCTGCCGCTTCCAGTTCCTCTGGCCTCGCCGCGAAGGCGAGTGAAACTTCGTCCGTACTGCTGTGTTCCCCCGCGTGACGCGTCAGGGACAGGCTTCGTTCGTCTACCTGGCACTGCCCCACTTAGTCGTCTTCTACGTCTACACGTCACTGTTCTACGTCATCTAGGCGTCACTGCCTGCCACACTTCGTCCGTCCGTCATTTCCCACGTCATCAATACGTCACTGTCCGACGTCATCTACACGTCACTGACACATTTAGTCTTCTGTTACGTCACTGCCACGCGTCATCTTCCCGTCAGCACCACGCTTCAGTGACACGTCACCACCGCGACGCGTCAGCACCACGCTTCAGTGACGTATCGGCACCGTGCTTCAGTGACGCATTGGCACCGTGCTTCTGTGACGCGTCAGCACCGCGCCAGCGCCACGCTCAGAGAATTAGCGGTAGGCAGGAAAAGCTGATCACCTCCGTCACTCGCCCGGAACAAGTCGAGCTGTAGCAGGCTGTTGCGGCAGCGTCTGGTTCAACTTTTAAGAGACCGGCGGTGTTTCAAAACGTGAAGAAAGTGTTGTTCTTTGGTTGTTTTCTACAATTGTTAAGAAGTGAAAATAATGACCTAAGTCAAGCTTGTTGAGTGAGATTTGTGACAACGTTTGCGAGAGATGCAAGTCAGTGTGGTGTTATTGGTTTTTATTTGCTGTTATTTTTGTAGTCTGTGAGACAAGCTGAAAGAAAGCAGTATGCCTGTGACTACGACGACTGTGTGAAATTGTGAAACTCAAGTTAGCTGATCGTCGTGAGAGACAGAAGTGAGAGGCTAAAACAAGGGACTTGTTGTGTCGAGTCGTGTCGAGTCTGAAACGTGGACACTGCACACGGAAACCTTCAATAAACACTCCAAACAAGGTGAATACAATCCAATCCATGGACCGTGTGGGCGGTCGCGTCCAAGTTAACAGGAAACTCATATAATGTTTGTGACTGACACCACGTGGGAGTTTATGTCAGTATAAAACGTCGGGGTAATGAAATCGAAAGTGACAGGTACAAGTTCATTATCAGGTATCGCTGGCAATGATCTGCTGGGAACAACTGTGCGGAAACCGTGCTTTGAAGTTTCTGCTGAGGGCCGTGTGGAAACATGGGGCAAGGACTGGACCGTTTCGTAAAACACGACAGTCATAAACTCTTAATTTTAGGTCGAAGTGTAGAAGAAGAAAAAACAAGTGATTAAGTGTCGAGGCGTAACAACGTTATCGTCCGATTGCTATAAACTCTTGAGAAATTAGAGTGTTATTATCTGAACGAACTGCAGACAGGTGATACGGGTGTGTCAGTTTTGCAGCCGCGAGGCACGCAGTCTCGTCACTGACTCTTTTCTGTTTCCTGGGGGAGGGAGCATGTACCATACCGTCTTCTCCACAACTACCGTTTGTCATGACGTCATCCACCCCCTCCACCTCTCCGCCGTGCTGGTCCCACCTCGTGACCACCAACAACCCCGTCCACAACTCCACCAGCGCCATGACTGTGGACGACGACGCCAGGGGCAAGATCATCATCGCTCTGGCCATCGTTCGCCTCTGCCTCGCCATCTTCGGCTGCATCGCTAACGTCGTCGCCGCCGTCGTCTTGACCAACCGCAAGCTGTGGTCGCCGACGTCCATGTTGCTGCTGTCGCTGGTCATCTACGACGCCTTCTACCTGGTGCTGGTTATCCCTGTGGGAGCCACCAGCATCAGCGTCAACCTCCACTTTACTGCTGCCAGGTATGTACTTCACGGTCCCGGGAAGGAGGGAGGCGTGGGTGGGGTGGTGATGATGGTTATTGTTAAAGTAAGTAAACATGGTGCTTAACGTCCACAGAAACCATAAGGCTTAGTAGGGACGGGGAGAAGGGGGGGGGGGAGGGGGGGGAAGAGGGAGATTGTATACCTATCGCTACACTTTCACCACCAGAATGATTCCTGCATTAAGATGGGCAGTGGTGAGAGCCATTTTAATGTTTCAGTAGGAAGTGATGGACAAAGTCACAAGACTGTCCACAAACCACAGCCTTTTTTGAAGAGAAAGAAGAGCCGAAGCGGTATCGAACCGAGGTCCTTCCGCTTACCAGTCTAACGCCATACCGCTGGGCCAAACCGGCTCACGATTATTGTTATTACTGTTGATCGCTTTTATACAGTGCTATTCTGTGCCGCCGAGCAAGACTCAATAATTATGCTCATGTCGCATGAGATCCTGAATGAATGACTGTTTTAGTCTTTCATGGCGCGTTTTTGAATCTCCACCGAAGTGGTGTACTTACAGCGCTATTAACATTTTGGTTGTTACATGGCTGGTGCCACGCGAAACTGCTGCCATCTTGGCGTACGTGCTCTGTACAAACGACTTATATCTTATTGTTTCGGCTTGCAGGCACTTCACGCTTCATCACACCGGTGTGCTTACCACTTCGCCACACGGTCCTGTCTCCTGCTTGTTGTGGTTTCAGATACTCAACGCTGCGGACCATCATGGCGCTATGCTTCCCACTTTGCCACACAACTCTGTAGTTTTTACTCGTTGTCGTTTCAGGTACTCCATGCTACGCACTATCATGGCGCTCTGCTTCCCACTTTGCCACACAACTCTATAGCTTCTGCTCGTTGTCGTTTCAGGTACTCCACGCTACGCACTATCATGGTGTTGCGGTTTCAAATACTCCTCGCTACGCATTATGGTGGCGTGTGTGCTTCCGACTTTGCCACACAACTCTAGCCTCTGTTCGTTGCGGTTTCAGGTACTCCACGCTACGCACTATCATGGTGGTGTGGTTTCAAGTACTTGCTACGCACTATCGTGGCGCTGTGCTTCCGACTTTGCCACACAACTCTAGCCTCTGTTCATTGCGGTTTCAGGTACTCCACGCTGCGCACGATCATGGCGCTGTGCTTCCCGCTGCGCAACATGGCGCAGATGGCCTCCACCTACACGACGCTGACGGTGACGGTGGAGCGCTACCTGGTCATCCTCCTGCCGCTGAAGGCCAGCTCCATGTGGACCTACGGCAAGACCCGCCGCGCCATCATCGGCGTCCTCCTCTTCTCCGTCATCTTCAACCTGCCCAGGTGCTTCGACAGCATCCTGTCCAACCCCTCCCCCACCAGCGCCTCGTCCAGCGCCGGGTCCCTGTCGGAGCCATCCGCCAGGAGGGACGGGAGAGACTCGCTCTTGC
>JABMCL010003699.1:322500-332500 GCA_018857735.1 Alviniconcha marisindica | reverse complement strand
TCGTGTTTGGCATCACCTTCTGCTACTTCGTCTGCTGCATCCTCCCCACCGTCTACATGATCTCCGCCATCGCCAGCGACACCTCCAGCGACCAGACCTCCATCTTCATCTTCAATGCAGGGGAGACCACTCTGGTCATCAATGCCGCCACGGACTTCTTCTTCTACTGCCTGCTGGGACGAAAGTTCCGCCGAGTCTTCATGAGGACTTTCTGCCCGCAGAGATACCTGAAAAAGACCAAGGTCCTCACCATGAGAACCACTGTCAGTTACAACTCAGTGTAACGCCGCGTGTGTGGGTGGGTGGGGGGTGGGGGGTGGGGTGGGTGTTAGGGGGTAGGGGTGGATGGGGGGAGGAGGGGGTTAATTAGCTTGATTGTGTACACCCTGTGTTTGGGTTAGTTTATATTTATAGCCTATGTGTGGTGTGTACGTGATTAGTAAATTTACAGTTCGATCATCGCGTTTTTAATTATTCATCTGTATGTTGTGATAATTAATGAATTTGCATTTCGATCGTACGTTTGTTGTTTCTTCTGGGTGGGGTAGATGGGTGGGGGTGGGGTGAGGATGAAGATTGATGATAGAGGTCTGGCGGTGGTAGGTGAAGGGTGGTGGAGGAAGGGGGAAGGGAGGCATTATTGTTTTGTATGGCGTGCGATTTTGGTGATAATTATATTTGATTTACGTTTAGGTCGCATGGGTTATTTTTGGACGCTTATGAGGTACAATATTTGTAGGTGGTTATCTCTTCTTCTTCCTTTTTTCTTTTTTCTTTTTTCTGACGTGGTTCCTTATGTGCCCCTAGGTGTGTGTGTGTGTGTGTGTGTGTGTGTGTGTGTGTGTGTGTGTGTGTGTGTGTGCGTGCGTGCGTGCCTGCGTGCGTGTATGTGATTAGGGCTAGGAGCTGGAAAGTAGTGTGGCGTATTACCTGATATACACAGCACTAATTCTGTGTAATGTCTACACGCCTGAGATCGCAATAACTTGCTCATGCATTAGGCACATATTTGGGAACAACTGTGGAAAGAAACTCTCCCAAAGAAGAACAAAAAAGCGACAACTACAGTTGTGTGTGTCGGAAACAAGCACAGATGGAGGACCACTCCAATGCAACGAGTGTCTGTCACGCTGATGTGTATTGCGAATAAGCAACGAGTAGAATAACGCTACAAGGACAATAGAAATAGCTGTGTGCATAATTAATTGCCTATTGGGACAAATTCTCTGTGTTGGTCATCGGGAAATGACACTGACGTGTCTCACGTGCCACCTGTCTTGGTTCATGGGAATCGGCCGCCATGTTTGACCTTGATTCACTGAATCAACACATAAGCGAGTTAATTAGCGCTCGAAAGACGCCACACAAACACAACAACTAAGACCTGAGTCGCCTAAGGTAACTCTCACCTGGCATGCGTGTAAATACAAGGTACATAAACTCCACCAGAGGTACATCTTGGCAAGGTATGCGTGTAAATACAAGGTATGAACTCCACCAGAGGTACATCTTGGCAAGGCATGCGTGTACATACAAGGTACATAAACTCCACCAGAGGTACATCTTGGCAAAGCATGCGTGTACATACAAGGTACATAAAGGTCCACCGGAGGTATATCTTGGTAAGGCATGTGTATACATACAAGGTACATAAAGTCCACCGGAGGTACATCTTGGCAAGGCATGCGTGTACATACAAGGTACATAAACTCCACCAGAGGTACATCTTGGCAAAGCATGCGTGTACATACAAGGTACATAAAGGTCCACCGGAGGTACATCTTGGCAAGGCATGCGTGTACATACAAGGTACATAAAGGTCCACCGGAGGTACATCTTGGCAAGTCAGATGTACATACAAGGTACATAAACGCCACCACAGACATACATCTTGGTTCACTGAGTTCAGCGGTGTTTGCGCTGAGTTGGTTTCAGCTCTTCTCGTTCGACTATTTTCACGGAAGTATCACCCGGAAGACTCGTCTGCATCATTTTTCAAAGCAGTTCTTTGCTCAGCATCATGGCTCACCCGACTGGGGGGAATAGTGCCATGTGTAGAAGAAAACATCCAAAGAGTGAATGGTATTCGCGGCTGTCACAATTGTGTGTATTGGGAGTAAGAATGTGCAAGACACTCTGTCACAACTGTGTGTATTGGGAATAAGAATGTGCAAGACACTCAGTCACAGTTGTGTGTATTGGGAATAAGAATGTGCAAGACACTCTGTCACAAATGTGTGTATTGGGAATAAGAATGTGCAAGACACTCTGTCACAACTGTGTGTATTGGGAATAAGACTGTGCAAGACACTCAGTCACAACTGTGTGTATTGGGAATAAGAATGTGCAAGACACTCAGTCACAAATGTGTGTATTGGGAATAAGAATGTGCAAGACACTCTGTCATAACTGTGTGTATTGGGAATAAGAATGTGCAAGACACTCAGTCACAGTTGTGTGTATTGGGAATAAGAATGTGCAAGACACTCTGTCATAACTGTGTGTATTGGGAATAAGAATGTGCAAGACACTCAGTCACAACTGTGTGTATTGGGAATAAGACTGTGCAAGACACTCTGTCATAACTGTGTGTATTGGGAATAAGAATGTGCAAGACACTTAGTCACAAATGTGTGTATTGGGAATAAGACCGTGCAAGACACTCAGTCACAGTTGTGTGTATTGGGAATAAGACCGTGCAAGACACTCAGTCACAACTGTGTGTATTGGGAATAAGACTGTGCAAGACACTCTGTCACAACTTTGTGTATTAAGGTTCACAGGTCTGTGTATTCAGAATAAGACTGTACAAGACATGCAATTACAACTGTGTATTGGGAATAAGACTGTGCAAGGCACGCGGTCACAACTCCGTGTATTGGGAATAACGCTGCACAGGACATGCAGTCACAACTGTGTATTGGGAATAAGACCGTAAAGGTTACGCAGTCTGTGTATTGGGAATAAGACTGTACAAGGCACTCAGTCACAGTTATGTGTATTGGGAATAAGACTGTACAAGTCACTCAGTCACAGTTCTGTGTATTGGGAATAAGACTGTACAAGTCACTCAGTCTTAGTTCTGTGTATTGGGAATAAGACTGTACAAGCCACTCAATCACAGTTATGTGTATTGGGAATACGACTGTACGCGACGCGCAGTCACAACTCTGTGTATTGGGAATAA
Source organism: Alviniconcha marisindica (assembly GCA_018857735.1). Taxonomy (NCBI): domain Eukaryota; kingdom Metazoa; phylum Mollusca; class Gastropoda; family Provannidae; genus Alviniconcha; species Alviniconcha marisindica. The sequence continues at coordinate 329,313 of JABMCL010003699.1, read as the reverse complement.
GACTGTACAAGACACGCGGTCACAGCTGTGTATTGGGAATAAGACTGTACAAGACACGCGGTCACAGCTCTGTATTGGGAATAAGACTGTACAAGACACGCGGTCACAGCTGTGTATTGGGAATAAGTCTGTACAAGACACGCGGTCACAGCTGTGTATTGGGAATAAGACCGTACAAGACACGCGGTCACAGCTCTGCATTGGGAATAAGACTGTACGAGGATCTCAGTCACAATTCCATGTATTGGGAATAAGACACGCGGTCACAGCTGTGTATTGGGAATAAGACTGTACAAGACACGCGGTCACAGCTGTGTATTGGGAATAAGACTGTACGAGGAACTCAGTCACAATTCCATGTATTGGGAATAAGAACGCGGTCACAGCTGTGTATTGGGAATAAGACTGTACAAGACACTCGGTCACAATTGTATGTACTGGGAATAACCCTATACAAGACACTCAGTCATAACTGTGTATTGGGAATAAGACTACACGACGCGCATAACTCGTATAACTCGTTCGCCATAACTCGACAGCATAACTCGTTCGTTGTGTCACCAGGTGGCAACAGGAGAGTTCGCTCAGTGTGGCATCAGGTGGCAACAGGATAACTGTTTGTGGCACAAATCGGCAACAGAACAACCGTTGCGCAAGGTGGCAACAAAACAACTGTTTGTGGCACAAAGTGGCAACAGGACAACTGTTCGTGGCACAATGTGGCAACAAGACAACTGTTTGTTGCACAAGGTGGCAACAAGACAACTGTTTGTGGCACTAGGTGGCAACATGACAACTGTGGTATACCGTGGCAACAGGACATCTGTTTGTTGCACAGTGTGGCAACAGGACATCTGTTTGTTGCACAGTGTGGCAACAGGACATCTGTTTGTTGCACAGTGTGGCAACAGGACATCTGTTTGTTGCACAGTGTGGCAACAGGACCAGCTTCTGTGGCGCAAGGCAGCAACAGGATAGATAACTCGTTCCTTGTGACCACTCGGTGGACAGAGGACGGCTCGATATACTGCATGAGCGGACAACGGGACAACAACTTACTGTTTAGCAGTCTGTTGACCCACGACCATCGTCATTCAGAGCGACTGCCGCGGTGTTTCTCAGTCACTTCAAAAACTGCTGTGGCCGACGTCGCGGTGAACCTGTCCTTCATTGTTCATCACGTCGCTGACTGCTGGCGCTGATGTCTCGTGAATCCCTTTCATCTTTCATCATGTTCCTAACTGCTGTTGTACAGTTCTGATCAGCAAAGGATCTTTGCGAGCATGCCTCATTCATCAGCCATGATGCCCATCCTGGATCAGCAGGCGAGTTTATCACAAAACAACAAACAAACCAAATTTAAAAGAAGAAAAGAAAGAAATGTATGCGGCGCCTATTCTATGGTCTGCACAAAATCTACGGTTATGTAAAAAGAAAGAAGAAAAAAAAAGAGAGAGAGAGAGAGAGAGCTTTGGCTTAATCCATTAAGCTGAAACAGAACGAGGCCCAAAGCACTCGTGCAGAATCAACACACAAGGGAGTTAATTAGCGCTCGAAATAAGTACCACAAGTACAACAGCAAAGACCTGAGTCGCCTACGGTAGCTCTCACCTGGCATGCGTGTAAATAATATATAAGGTACAAGAACTCCACCAGAAGTACATCCTCTCAAACCTCTGGTGGAGTTCTTGTACCTTGTCTTTACACGCATACCAGGTGAGCATTACCGTAGGCGCCTCAGGTCTTTGTTGTTGTACTTGTGTTACGTATTTCGAGCGCTAATTAATTCCCTTAGTGTTAATTCATTAAGACTTATCGTCTGTGGACTTGCCATCGATTAGGGTATTTTCAAGGGAACAGAACTTGCATCAGCAGTTTAAAAAAAAAATCCAGCAGGTTTTCGTTTCTGTGATGTTGGAGCATAAAATGTGCACACATACTTCTATGTCTTACAACATGCACACACTTGCTGGCTTTACTTATAATCATGTTCACACAAACGAAAAAGAATAGCATGCAGGGGTGTCCGCAGGGTAACCGACTTGGAAAAAATTCCAGTTCGAATCTCCCCTTGCACAAATACACGCACACCGGCCTAAGCACGCACGCACGCACACACACACACGCGCGCATACACACGCACGCACGCACGCACACACACACACACACACACAGCCAGCCCCACCACCACAACCACGCACACACACACACTTACAGATTTACGACGGGCGATGGTCTGACTAACTGATGAATGTTGTCATGCTGCTGCACATGTACGGGTTTTCATTGATACGTGCCTGTCTATTGGAACTTTTCTGATTTTCCTTTCTAATTTTCTGTCGGTTACAACTTTCATGTATTTCTCGATGTAAATGTTCTGACTATTGAAACTTCTTGAGATTCTCGTTGTAAGTGTTCTGCCTGTTGAAACTTCTTGAGTTTTTGTTGTTCTAAAGAGCTCTGCACACCTCCAAACTTCCAGGGTGGAAACATTTCGCGGCGAGCATTGCTGGGTGCGTTTCGCCAAAGCTTTTTTGGTTGGTTGGTTGGTTTTCTTGTGTAGCCAGCAGTATTTTCTAGTATCAGCTAATTAGTTGCCATTCACGGACGAAATATATTTCTGACTTTTCCACACGGAGGTCAAACAGCGGGGTGGGACAGCCTTCAACAGTCTGCGTGTGCGGAGATCGTATCGTCAGGCAAGCAGAAATATGAGGAAACGAATCATTGCTCCTGGAAACGTATGGTCGCCTCATAAATTTGCTGTCTGTCGCAACCTCTTGAGTTTCTTGTTCCTGATGTTCAGTTTCTTGTTGTGACTTTCTAGTATATACCGCTAGTTCCAGGACTTTGTCATTGTTACTATATAATTATAATAATTATGATAATAACAGCTAATAAACAGCTAACACATGATGTACACATCAACACGGGTTCAAACACAACTGACTTTGTGAAAGATGTGCACACACACGAATAAACATACACGTACACAAACACATACACGCACGCACGCATGCACGCGCGCGCGCACACACACACACACACACACACACACACACACACACACACACACACACACACACACCACACACACACACACACACACACCGTACAGACTGATAGCGAATGAAGGACAGTGTTGCTTAACTAAAATATTTGTAGAAGGCATGTCTTGAGTCTGCTTTTGAAGGAAGAGAGAGTAGCAGAGTGCCTAGTGGCTTGCGTGAGATTGTTCCAGTCGTGAGGACCGCAGTGTGAGAAAGTGCGAAAGCCATGGATTTTAAGGTCAGAGCGTCAGACTTTGAGCACGCGTGCGTCTGTATGATGAAGAGCGAATCAGAGAATGGGAATTAAGGACTGTAAATGTGCAGTAGTTCAGAAAGATAATAGGGGCCGGAACTTGTGATTGCTTTGTAACACATGCAAGCTGTGTAATTACCATTTAATTACTTGCCTGTCTGCAGCTAGTTCTTGAGTTGTTGTCTTTTGTTTGTGTGTTTGTTTGTTTGTTTTCTAAATAGTTGCCTATCTTTAGGAAGTTCACGATTTTCTCATTGTTACTAATTTCTTCTCTGTGTGTAGTAAATGTTGTTAGTATTACTAATTTCGCGGCTAACTGTATGAATTTATTTTATTGTTATAATACTTTTTGCCTGTCTGTACCTGATTTTCTGGTTTTGTTGTTGTTACAAATTACTTGCCTGTCGGGAGTGCTTGATTTTCTGTTCTGTTTGCCCGTCTATTAATCACCGCGTGTCATTTTCTCGACATTTTCCTAATGAGAGTACGACGTAGGGTCGACCGGGGCAACTTTGACCCAGTACCTGCCCTGCTCTTTGACACGATGATTTGTCCTCCTCCCTCAGCTGACAGGCGGAAGCATTTCACTTGCGCACTTGACCACACTTCCGGTATAATTATCATTAGCGTGCTTTTTAAACTTTGTAAAAGCGCGCTCGGAATTTAAATGAAGGGAATACAAAAGCTCATGCTATATTTGAAGAGAGAGAGGAGAAACAGACAGACAGACAGACATACAGACAGATCTCTCTCTCTCTCTCTCTCTCTCTCTCTCTCTCTCTCTCTCTCTCTCTCTCTCTCTCTCTCTCTCTCTCTCTCTCTCTCTCTCTCTTCTCTCTCTCTTCTTATCAGTCTGCATCTCCCCCTCCCCCCTCTCTTTCTCTCTCTCTCTCTCTCTCTCTCTCTCTCTCTCTCTCTCTCTCTCTCTCTCTCTCTCTCTCTTCTCTCTCGTCTCTCGCTCTCTCTCTCTCTCGCTCTCTCTCTCTTGTTGCACGTGTGGTGTGTGTGTGTGTGTGTGTGTGTGTGTGTGTGTGTGTGTGTGTGTGTGTGTGTTCTGTTCTTTTCAGTGCATATAGCCTAATTACCTCCTCACAGATGTATTCCGAAAAGCAACTTAAGTTTTTAAAGTGAAAGCCCATTTGGCGTTGGTTCATGAAACATTTTCAAACTTGTTTGTTCGCCTTATCATTAAAGGTCGGCCTGAAAAGATAGAAATGTGCACTGATTTCCACTGGCAGTTTAAGCTGTGGGTGGTTGTTCTAGCAATATCTATACCAAATAAATACCTTTTTTTTTTGCTCCTAATTAAGCCGCTGCAATGCTGGTTGCTTGTTCTAGCAATATCTATACCAAATAAACACCTTTTTGTTCAGAATTGGAGCTCCTAATTAAGTCGCTGCAATGTTGGCAATTCGCTCTTTACCAATGGAGAGCAGAAAACGTTGAAAAGTGAAGTGACTGGGTTTTCTCTCTCTCTCTCTCTCTCTCTCTCTCTCTCTCTCTCTCTCTCTCTCTCTCTCTCTCTCTCTCTCTCTCCACACAGATGCCCTTTTTTATTCACGTCAATAGGCTACTACAGACTAAAGGGTACAAAATACTCACGGTCGTGTTTTTGCGACTTTTAAACGTCGGCTTTTAACAAACTGCCCCAGAAACCGATTTGTTTTCTATTCCTTTCTTCTTCTTCTTCTTCTTCTTCTTCTTCTCCTCCTTCTTCTTTTATGAACACATGTTGAGCGCCTCATCTCGAGACGAGCCATAAGTGCTCAGCAATGGCTATTATAGCGCTATTCTCTACTTCCGAGCAGACCCACTGCGCTCTAATTGTATGTGACTCCAAATGAGTAGACTGCTTTTTACACTGCGCGGTCTGAGTATTCACCAAAGTGGTTGCAGCGCTGTTTAGTTGTTACATGGCTGGCGACACGTGAAACTGCTGCCGTCTCGGCGCAAGATCTGTGTACACCATACAATCACGTACCAGTTTACAGTGTCACATTTTCGAAGCCACACACGGAGGATGCATGTGTGTTTAGCTGTAACCTGACACCCGCACTTTTGGCAGAATGACCGGGATCTTGTATGTGCTACTGCGGTAACATGGGGGTGGACAAAATAAGAGTCAGCACAGAAAGTTGACCCTGAAAGAAAAAAACAAATCCCGACGAATTCGAGACTCGAACCCGAGACCTTTCGAGCACGAGCTATCCCCGCTCCCCACTATGGCTAGATAGTGCCCCTTACCCATCTTCGGCTCGCTTCTGCTTTAACGCATTTTTTGTAGTTTTCTTATTCCCAGGGCAGTGAGGTCCAAGCGGATTTGCTCCAAGTGCCATGAGCCAATTTGCCCAAATTGCCGTGCTCTCAGTGTAAATTCTCTTGTGCATGTCAGGGTTTTTGTTTTACTTTTACTTTTCTTTTTTTTGCTTGTTTGCCTGTGTGTGTGTGTGTGTGTGTGTGTGTGTGTGTGTGTGTGTGTGTGTGTGTGTGTGTGTGTGTGTGTGTGTGTGTGTGTGTGTGTGTGTGTGTGTGTGTGTTGGTTTTATTTTGTTGTTCTTGTTTTGTTTTTGTTTTATTTGATTGATTTTGTTGTTGTTGTTGTTGTTTTGTTGTTTTGTTGTTTTTTAGTTTTGTTTTTTGTTTGTTTCTTTATTGTTTTTGTTTTTGTTTGTTTGTTTTTTCCTAATTGCTGTGGGAGAGACATATGGTTTAAGTAAAGTTTATTTACATTCATGAAAATATGGAAAATCAAAATCATCGCATGAGCATAAACAAGCTAAGCTTATAATATAGTAAACGCTCACAGAAAAACATATATCGGCAACACACTGTTACGTCTTCTGCAAAACCGCAATTAAGCTAAGCAAACGTCAGAACTACTTTATGTTCTAAACATTTTCTTTAAGCGGTATGCTTTGGCCACATTCTGTTTTGTCCACTACCAGGGCGGGTTACGGTCATTGGCACACACACATGAAGCGGTTTCCCCCAAAACGCGAAAGAACAATCGCTCTGATTGGCTGTTGTAAATAACACAGCTAACACTGTCCCAAGTTGGACGACGAGTTCATTTTAAAAGAGTTACGGGCAGCGGTTTCGATCTGGTATCGATAAATTAGACGGAATGGTCGACGATACCAGCATGTCCTGGCCTTATGTGCTCTTTTAACAGCGGTAATACTGAAGGGACTAACTCTTTAAAAAATTATGTTTGATGTTTGTGTATGCATGTATGTTTTGTTTTATGTTTGCGAGGGGATAGGTTTTGTGGATTGACTTGACAAAGGGTTTATATATATGAGAAGAGTTTAGAAATGTGTATTTGCTTATGACCTGGGTGTGGCTGTCCTGGGGTGTCCTGAGGACATTAAAATCCAGTTACTAAACAACTAACTCGAAAATTTGAGTGGGTGAAATTGCTCCTCCGACCTTACTTGAGTTTTCTTCTTTTCCTTTCGTACCCAGTGTGCTGATGTCTCTATTTCTCTCTTCTCGCCCTGCACCTTTCTC
>JABMCL010003699.1:315000-320000 GCA_018857735.1 Alviniconcha marisindica | reverse complement strand
TGATTCATAGTCTCAAAGCGCCACCAGAAACAGCAGGTTTATCCCTAGTCTCAAAGCGCCACCAGAAACAGCAGGTTCATCCCTAGTCTCAAAGCGCCACCAGAAACAGCAGGTTTATTCCTAGTCTCAAAGCGCCACCAGAAACAGCAGGTTTATCCCTAGTCTCAAAGCGCCACCAGAAACAGCAGGTTTATCCCTAGTCTCAAAGCGCCACCAGAAACAGCAGGTTTATCCCTAGTCTCAAAGCGCCACCAGAAACAGCAGTCTCAAAGCGCCACCACAAACAGCAGGCTGATTCCTAGTCTCACCGAGTCGAAAACTTGTCGGGAGGGACTTACTTAAAGCTTGGAGCGGAACCCGCTATGAAGCTCTTGCGTGTCTTCTTCCTGGGCATTCCAATTCAACGGTCACGCCAAACGCCAAGTTCATCCGTAAGTACCACGTCTAGTACGTACGGCATATGCACCCAACCGCCACTGGGAAAATAGCACAGTTCCCTTACTCCACTGTAATACATCTCGCCCCACATCCCTCCCTTCAGTCCCCTCAGGACACCCTCAGTGACCCCCCTCCCTACTACCCTACTCTCCCCCTCTTTTCTGCCCCCCCGCCACCCCCCCCCCCCCCCCCCCCCCCCCCCCCCCCCCCACCCCCACCCCCGGCGTCGGCCAGGGCTAGGCCAGTAGGGAGGACTGTCTGGTCTGACCCGCCAATGACACAAGCGGCATCGGTTCTGGCCCAACCAAGATAACGTGGTAATAATGACTCGGTTTCGCAACGCTGACTTAGCACAAGTTCCTCCCTGAGGACCAACAAGCGATCGACTGCGCCTCCCAGAGACAGAGAGAGCGAGAGAGAGCGAGCGAGCGAGAGGTGGGGGGGGGGGGGGGGTAGAGAGAGAGGTAAACGTAGGGAGTGACTGTTGCAGTCAAGATTCAAGGCTGAGCAAATTAGTGCTATTCGGTGTTGGTCCGCCCCACCCCGGGACAGCTCCCAGGATAGTTATAATATACCGCCCTGTAGTTACGTAGTTAGTTCTTGCTTACGTTATCACGGGAACAGGAATAGCGTTGGCAGACGCCGCTACTGAGCGCGACCACAATTCGCCGCTAGTTGGACTGAGCTGCAGAATCGCTGCAATCAGAAAGCCGGCACCTTTGCGGCCAAATAGACAAAAATTACAGCTGCAGGCAGAGCCGCATTTTACAGAGACAATTCTGCCAAAACTGAAACTCAGTTTTCCAGAGAAGGAATCAACTTTTCATCCACATGAAATGGCCTCTCGTTTTGTTAATGCTACACGACCTGCAGCACGAGAGAGAAGAGTTTGGTGGCTGTTACACGACCTGCAGCACGAGAGAGAGGAGTCTGGTGGCTGTTACACGACCTGCAGCACGAGAAAGAAGAGTTTGGTGGCTGTTACACGACCTGAGACGAGACCGAAGAGTCTGGTGGCTGTTACACGACCTGCAGAACGGACAGAAACTGGCGGGCCCTTTCGCCAAAAGAAAGAAATTTGGTGGCTGTTACACGACCTGCAGCACGAGAAGAAGAGTCTGGTGGCTGTTACACGACCTGCAGCACGAGAAAGAAGAGTCTGGTGGCTGTTACACGACCTGCAGCACGAGAAAGAAGAGTTTGATGGCTGTTACACGACCTGCAGAACGAGAAAGAAGAGTTTGGTGGCTGTTACACGACCTGCAGCACGAGACAGAAGAGTCTGGTGGCTGTTACACGACCTGCAGCACGAGAAAGAAGAGTCTGGTGGCTGTTACACGACCTGCAGACACGAGACAGAAGAGTCTGGTGGCTGTTACACGACCTGCAGAACGAGACAGAAGAGTCTGGTGGCTGTTACACGACCTGCAGCACGAGAAGAAGAGTCTGGTGGCTGTTACACGACCTGCAGCACGAGAAAGAAGAGTTTGGTGGCTGTTACACGACCTGCAGCACGAGACAGAAGAGTCTGGTGGCTGTTACACGACCTGCAGAACAAGAAAGAAGAGTTTGGTGGCTGTTACACGACCTGCAGCACGAGAAAGAAGAGTTTGGTGGCTGTTACACGACCTGCAGCACGAGACAAAGAGTCTGGTGGCTGTTACACGACCTGCAGAACGAGAAAGAAGAGTTTGGTGGCTGTTACACGACCTGCAGCACGAGACAGAAGAGTCTGGTGGCTGTTACACGACCTGCAGAACGAGAAAGAAGAGTTTGGTGGCTGCTACACGACCTGCAGCACGAGAAAGAAGAGTTTGGTGGCTGTTACACGACCTGCAGAACGAGACAGAAGAGTCTGGTGGCTGTTACACGACCTGCAGCACGAGACAGAAGAGTCTGGTGGCTGTTACACGACCTGCAGAACGAGACAGAAGAGTTTGGTGGCTGTTACACGACCTGCAGCACGAGAAAGAAGAGTTTGGTTGCTGTTACACGACCTGCAGCACGAGAGAGAGGAGTTTGGTGGCTGTTACACGACCTGCAGAACGAGAAAGAAGAGTTTGGTGGCTGTTACACGACCTGCAGCACGAGACAGAAGAGTCTGGTGGCTGTTACACGACCTGCAGCACGAGAAAGAAGAGTCTGGTGGCTGTTACACGACCTGCAGCACGAGAAAGAAGAGTTTGGTGGCTGTTACACGACCTGCAGAACGAGAAAGAAGAGTTTGGTGGCTGTTACACGACCTGCAGCACGAGAAGAAGAGTCTGGTGGCTGTTACACGACCTGCAGACGAGAAAGAAGAGTTTGGTGGCTTTACACGACCTGCAGCACGAGAAAGAAGAGTTTGGTGGCTGTTACACGACCTGCAGAACGAGACAGAAGAGTCTGGTGGCTGTTACACGACCTGCAGAACGAGAAAGAAGAGTTTGGTGGCTGTTACACGACCTGCAGAACGAGAAAGAAGAGTCTGGTGGCTGTTACACGACCTGCAGACGAGAAAGAAGAGTTTGGTGGCTGTTACACGACCTGCAGAACGAGAAAGAAGAGTTTGGTGGCTGTTACACGACCTGCAGCACGAGAAAGAAGAGTTTGGTGGCTGTTACACGACCTGCAGCACGAGACAAAAGAGTCTGGTGGCTGTTACACGACCTGCAGCACGAGACAGAAGAGTCTGGTGGCTGTTACACGACCTGCAGAACGAGAAAGAAGAGTTTGGTGGCTGCTACACGACCTGCAGCACGAGAAAGAAGAGTTTGGTGGCTGTTACACGACCTGCAGAACGAGACAGAAGAGTCTGGTGGCTGTTACACGACCTGCAGCACGAGAAAGAAGAGTTTGGTGGCTGTTACACGACCTGCAGAACGAGAAAGAAGAGTTTGGTGGCTGTTACACGACCTGCAGCACGAGAAAGAAGAGTTTGGTGGCTGTTACACGACCTGCAGACGAGAAAGAAGAGTTTGGTGGCTGTTACACGACCTGCAGCACGAGAAAGAAGAGTTTGGTGGCTGTTACACGACCTGCAGCACGAGAAAGAAGAGTTTGGTGGCTGTTACACGACCTGCAGCACGAGAGAGAGGAGTTTGGTGGCTGTTACACGACCTGCAGAACGAGAAAGAAGAGTCTGGTGGCTGTTACACGACCTGCAGTACGAGACAGAAGAGTCTGGTGGCTGTTACACGACCTGCAGCCCGAGAAAGAAGAGTTTGGTGGCTGTTACACGACCTGCAGCACGAGAAAGAAGAGTTTGGTGGCTGTTACACGACCTGCAGCACGAGAGAGAGGAGTTTGGTGGCTGTTACACGACCTGCAGCACGAGAAAGAAGAGTCTGGTGGCTGTTACACGACCTGCAGCACGAGAAAGAAGAGTTTGGTGGCTGTTACACGACCTGCAGCACGAGACAGAAGAGTCTGGTGGCTGTTACACGACCTGCAGCACGAGACAGAAGAGTTTGGTGGCGCAGAGCAAGTAAAGGGTGCTCGGTCTCCAAAGCCAGACTAAACAGGGTGGAGCGCGCATGCATCATGGCCACCGCATGGACGGATCGCCGTTACGTGCTGGGTCCTCTGGAGCCAGCATTCTGTGCAGATTGTATTACAAACGTCCTTCGGATGCGACCATAAGCCGAGGTTCCACTGTGTCAAACATTAAGTCACATAGGCACAGAGAGAGGGAGGGGGACTGACGGAAAGAGAGAAGTGGGGGGGGGGGGGGAGAGAAGAGGAGGAAGAGAGAGGGATGGCGGGGGAGAAAGAGGGTGCGGGGGGAGGCATGCGGGAGGGGGGCGATTGAGAGAAAGGGCGTGGGAGAGAGAGGGAGGAGGGAGGGGGGCAATCGAGAGAGAGAGAGTCGGGGGAGAGAGGGGGAGGAGGGAGGGGGGCAATCAAGAGAGAGAGAAGGCGGGGAGGGGGGAGGGAGAGGGGCAATCGAGAGAGAGAGAAGGCGGGGGAGGGGGGAGGGAGAGGGCAATCGAGAGAGAGAGAAGGCGGGGAGAGGAGAGGGGGGAGGGAGGGGGGCAATCAAGAGAGAGAGAAGGCGGGGGAGGGTGAGGAGAGGGGCAATCGAAAGAGAGAGAAGGCGGTGGAGAGAGAGGGGGGGGGAGGGGGGGGGCAATCAAGAGAGAGAGAAGGCGAGGGAGGGGGAGGGAGAGGGGCAATCGAGAGAGAGAGAAGACTGGGGAGAGAGAGGGGGGAGGGAGGGGGCAATCAAGAGAGAGAGAAGGCGGGGGAGGGGGGAGGGGAGGGGGCAATCGAGAGAGAGAGAAGGCTGGGGAGAGAGAGGGGGGGAGGGAGGGGGGCAGTAGAGAGAGAGAAGGCGGGGGAGGGGGAGGGAGAGGGCAATCGAGAGAGAGAGAAGGCGGGAGAGAGGGGGGGCGGGAAGAGAGGAGGGAGGAGAGAAGGGCGATCGAGAGAGAGAGAGAGAGAGGGGAGAGAGAGAGAGAGAGAGAGAGAGAGAGGGGCAGGGGAGAGAAAGAGAGAGAGAGAGGGGGGAGGGAGGGACTGGTGTGGAGAGAGGGCGGGGCAGAGAGAATTCGCGGGGGAGAAAGATATGGGCAATCGAGAGA
>JABMCL010003699.1:305000-312500 GCA_018857735.1 Alviniconcha marisindica | reverse complement strand
GGAAGATGAAGTTCTGCACATCGGCCACGTCCAGGCCCGGGATGCCCACCTCGTTGGGAAGGTCCCCGACCTTGGCCACAGGCGGCTTGGCCAGCAGACCGTACTTGTTGATGATATCCTGTCGTGACAATCGGCACACGGAACTGACAGCAAACCCAGGCAGCTTACACAGCTAGATGATGTCAATAATGTCCGCTTTGACAACAGACACACAGAACTGACAGCAAACCCAGGCAGCTTAGACAGATGATGATGATGTCAATAATGTCCGCTTTCACAACAGACACATGCAACTGACAGCAAACCCAGGCAGCTTAGACAGATGATGATGATGTCAATAATGTCCGCTTTCACAACAGACACATGCAACTGACAGCAAACCCAGGCAGCTTAGACAGATGATGATGATGTCAATAATGTCCGCTTTCACAACAAACATAAAGAACTGACAGCAAACCGAAGCAGCTTAGACAGCTAGATGATGATGTCAGCAATGTCCGCTTTCACAACGAACATAAAGAACTGAGGCAGCTGAGACAGATAATGATGTGAACTATGTCCGCTGTTGACATCAACACACAGAACTGACAGCAAACCGAGGCAGTTTGGACAGATGGTGACGTCAATAATTTCCGCTGTTGACAACATATGCATGGAATTGACAGCAAACTGAGGCAGCTTAGACAGATGATGATGATGTAAACAATGTCAGCTGTTGACATCAACACACAGAACTGGGAGCAAACTGAGGCAGCTTAGACAGACGATAATGTCAATAATGTGCACTGCTGGCAACAGACACATCGAACTGACAGCAAACTGCAGCTTAAACAGATGATAATGACCGACGGAATGACAAATACCGAAGGTGCCGTGATCCAGCAAGTGACTGCATAGAGGGGCCAATGGAATGAGAAATGCCTATGAGAACGCCCCGTGATTCAGCCGGAATGACAAATACCTGTGAGAAGGTGCCGTGATCCAGCAGGTCATAGCCCATGGGAGTGAGGATGTCCAGCAAGGTACGAAGTCGCTCCCTCAGCATACGCTCCGTTCCTCGGCTGTAGTTGTCTCCCGCTAACGCCTGCCATTGGACACACAACACGCTTCGTGAAGTAAGACCTCTACGGGCGAGATCAAGAGGGGGGAGGTGGAGCTGCGTTATCAAAAGAACCCAGAAGAGATCAAGAGCAGGGAGGTGGACCTGGACTCTCACAGCAGGATGGTTTGTCTTGCTGCAAAGGTGTTCCTCAACGGTTGCTTCTCGTACGCCGTCTTTGTAACTTTGCTCCGCGCGGCTGTTGAAAAGCAATTAGCGAAGTACATAAGCTGCTTCGCACTGGCGGGGTCCCCACCTCCTTAACATCGTTGTTCTGGCGGTGGCTGACGGTCTCTTCGGTCTTTGAGGGTCGGAGCGCGCGAATGAGCTATTCAGCCCTCCCCCCTTCCCCCCCTCCCCCCACCTCCCCCTTTCCCCGTCCCTAATAATCTGTATGGTTTCTGTGGGTGTTAAGCACCGTGTTTCCTACGACCTCCGCTCCCCTTCACACTTCCAGGGAAGAATCAGGCATGGGGCTGGGGAACACATTGCGGGAAGAACTGCTGGATGCATTTCGGGAAAATGTCCCGGATTGACGCGCGTTTTGTTTACTTATTTATTTATTTTCTTACCAAGCCGGCAATATTGATGGTATAAGCCAATCAGAAACGAGATGAGATTTCCGAAATGGCATTGTCGGACGAAGACAAAAATTTGCCTTCGCTGAAACGCTCATTCATATCATTTGGGATTTGGGACTGCTCTATGGAGGCCCAGCACAACAGGCACACAGCTTCCGAGAGCTAATCTCTACAACCAGTCAAATGGGCAATGGTATGGCAGGTGAGCTTATTTATAAACTTGATCCCGAACGCACCTAAACATCATACTCAGGGCACAAATGGCGCGGTCAGGTACCTGGCTTTCAACTCCGCCTCTGTGCGGAGATAATAATTATTGCCAAGCAAAGGGAAAATGGGGTAAAACGAACTATAACTGCCTTGAAACGTGTGCGCGGCGCTTAAATAAAAACTCGACCATTCCTGAAGCCAGCTGTTCACAGTGCAGAACTTCATGTAAGCACTGCCTGGTGTATTGCAGTCACGGTCAAACTGCCTGGTCTGAAATTCCAATCAGAATAAAACGTTCGTCCGACTTGCATAACGTCTGAGTTGTCTCTCCGGAGAGGTGCTCGCGAAAATCGAGATCCCAGGAGGTAGGGAAACAGGGAGACGATACCTAACGTTACACGGTAGCTGTCAGCACCAGAATGATTGTGCATAAAGATGGGCAGCGGTGTCAGCCGTTGTAATGTTTTATTCACTGTGAGGGGCAAGATCACAAAGACAGTGTCCATAAATCACCAACTTTTGCAGAGGAGGCAGAGCCGAAGCGGGGAACCGAACCGACGTCTTCCACTTACCAGCCTAACGCCTTATATACTTACCGCTAGGCCAAACATGCTCACTCCCAGGGGAACCTTGCACACTGTCGCTTATGAAGTGAGCGACGGACTTAAAGCGTGACACGATGACCACAGACCTATTTACCAGTAGCAGGCACCTGGGTGCTGTCTGGACATGTACACTGTGTCATTTATGAAGTGAGCGACGGACTTAAAGCGTGACACGATGACCACATAATTATCTTTTACCAGTAGTAGGCACCTGGATGCCGTCCGGACATGGTGACACGTACTAAAGCTGAAGCGACTTCCCCCCGTTTTTTGTTTTTGTTTTGTTGTTTTTGTTTGCTGCCCCTCCCCCCCCCCCACCCCCACCCCTCCCGCCCCATCCCCCCTTTCTCACTGATCGTTAATTTTAAGAATTTCTTAAGTCTGTCCCTAATATGTCAGCCCAACATCTGAGGACATTAAACCCCACATCATCATCATCATCATCTTAAAGCGTGACAGTCATCGCCAAGCGTTTTACATAGTCGGGGTCCGAGGTTCCTTCGTTTCGGCCCAGTGCTGTACGCTCTGTCCTCTGACCCGGTGGGGTAGGGCAAAGGTCGACTAAATGTCTTATAGTCCCTCGGATAAGGACGGAAAACATGCCGCTCTTGTGTGCTTCTGGCCGCGCACGTTAAAAAGATAATTCAGCAATTGCCGAAAGTCAAGGAAGTATATTAACACACCCAGTCTGCTGTCACAAAATGAATATAGCTATTCCTTACTAGATCACGACGGATAAACAGTCAATATCGCACGCACCTGGTACGGCTGTGTAACAGTGCACGCCTAGGCGGCTGCTCCATACCGTCATAGTTAAAGGTAGCTTCGAAATGTTCCACAGACAAGTAACGAAGACCTAAAGAGTCGATTTTTGGTGGTGTTGCTGTTAGAACTGCCATTACACACTCCGAGCATCGCTTTTGGGCACCCAGCTTCCTCCAAACTCTGCCAGAATTGGTTACGCCGCTGAAGAGGCACTCTTTATGTCCGCGCAGTAGCGCCCTCCGAAAGGTTTGGGTCCTAATGAGACCGTGGAAGCAACATAGTGTCTAAGCATGCACGTAAGCACGAGGCGCGTCCGCCCCGGATAAAAAAATATTTTAAAAAGTTCCGTCTCGACTTAAACGATTCTGGTTTTATTTGTGCTGGCGTAGGTAGGTAGGTAGTGTTGTTTAATGACCTCAGATGTCAGTTGACATATTAGGGACAAGCTGAGACCAATGCCGAAGCATGGTTCAGTATAGCTTTACGTCCACGGAAGCCAGAAGGCTCGTTAGGACGGACAGCCCAGGACGGCCACCTCGACTCTCACACAGCTCCTGAACTACGAGTGCTGGCGTAAACAACATGGGCTGTTATAAAAGAAACGCCTGATATAACCCCAGTTGTCTGTTACAAGCTTACTGCCATTTGAGAACCAACGAAAAACTGTCCGTTAGCTGACAGTTTTACGAGACTTGTGGCGTAATCAATTATGACAGAGGTTGGAGGAAGGATGTCGTTAATAATAATAATAATGTACATTTATCATGCGCTCATCAACGCCCTGAGCGCTCACATGATACATATTAACCTACATATGATATTCTATACACATGTAGAGCATAGTCCTACCAAAACAATTTTCATAAAGTAACGCACTACAAACACACACACACACACACACACACACACACACACACACACACACACACACACACACACACACACACACACACACACACACACACACACACACACACACTGTAGCAGAAACTGGGTACTGATATTAGTTAGGATGGAAATACTCTGAGAAGAGGAAGGTTTTCAGTTTGGCTTTAAAAGATGACAGGGTTGAGCAGTGTCTAAGGTCTTGTGGGAGTGAGTTCCAAATGTGGGGTCCAAAGCAAGAGAAGGTGCGGAAGCCATGAGTCTTGCGTTTGTATTGTTGGATTTCCAGCATGCGGGTGTCAGAAGAAGAGCGTAGTGTACGAGATGGAGTGTAGACATGCAGCAGTTCAGAAAGGTAAGCAGGACCAGAACCATTTATAGCACTAAAACACATACAAGCGACTTTATACTTAATACGTTCTGAAATGGGAAGCCAGTGCAGTTTTTTCCAGGAGAGGTGTTGAGTGGTGGTGACGGGGTGCCAAGAGAACAAGTCTTGCAGCGAAGTTCTGAATTTTCTGGAGAGGTTGGATGACAGAATTAGGTGTACCCATGAGGAGACACTTGTAGTAGTCAAGCCGTGAAAGGATATAGGAAGTAACAAGAGTCTTGGTTGCGTCTTCAGTGAGAAACCTGCGGACTGAACTAATGCGTTTAAGCTCGAAATAAGCAGTTTGGCAGATTTTATGACGTGCTTCTTCATGGACAGTTTTGAGTCAAGAATGAATCCAAGGTTCCTGGCAGAATCAGAGAAGGGGATGTTGTGAGAGCCAAGAGTAATCGAGTCAGGGAGGGGAACGGTAGGTTTCAAGGAAGACGAAAAGGGAAAGAGAAGAGCTTCTGTTTTGTCGTCGTTCAGTTTGAGCTGATTTTCCGTCATCCATGTTTCATCCACGTTAACCACTGCTTGGAATTTGCTGCCAGTAGTGAAGTAAACGTGGTGCTTAACGTCCATAAGGCTTATTAGGGACCGGCCAGTAATGACATACCTCGCGGTTAATCATCTCCCCGATATTGTTGACGGTGTAGCCATAGAAACGCCTGCGGCGCGCGGCGGCGCTGTGGTCGCAGGCTTCCTCAGGCAGGCTGTTGGCGAAGACGTAGTCCAGGATCCTCCGTTCCAGCTGGAAGGCGACCTCCCCGAGCACGCTCTTGTCCGGAAACGTTGAGGCTGATACCAACTGCAGAGCTGCAACATAATGCCGCCAGTTGAAGCCTATTTTTGTCCAGAAAGGTCGTGGCTGACATCAAAGAGCTGCAACATAATGCCGTCAGTTGAAGCCTATTTTTGTCCAGAAAGGTCGTGGCTGACATCAAAGAGCTGCAACATAATGCCGCCAGTTGAAGCCTATTTCTGTCCGGAAAGGTCGTGGCTGACATCAAAGAGCTGCAACATAATGCCGTTAGTTGAAGCCTATTTCTGTCCGGAAAGGTCGTGGCTGACATCAAAGAGCCGCAACATAATGCCGCCAGTTGAAGCCTATTTCTGTCCGGAAAGGTCGTGGCTGACATCAAAGAGCTGCAACATAATGCCGTCAGTTGAAGCCTATTTCTGTCCGGAAAGGTCGTGGCTGACATCAAAGAGCTGCAACATAATGCCGTCAGTTGAAGCCTATTTCTGTCCGGAAAGGTCGTGGCTGACATCAAAGAGCTGCAACATAATGCCGCCAGTTGAAGCCTATTTCTGTCCGGAAAGGTCGTGGCTGACATCAAAGAGCTGCAACATAATGCCGCCAGTTGAAGCCTATTTCTGTCCGGAAAGGTCGTGGCTGACATCAAAGAGCTGCAACATAATGCCGTCAGTTGAAGCCTATTTCTGTCCGGAAAGGTCGTGGCTGACATCAAAGAGCTGCAACATAATGCCGTCAGTTGAAGCCTATTTCTGTCCGGAAAGGCTGTGGCCAACACCAACAGAGAACAAAACAAAAACAAACAAACAAAGATTTAGTGTGTCCGATGTCGTCGCGACCTTAATATTTGAAGAAAACAAAACAAAAATAAAAATAAATATGGAATGACAGCATATAGCTTAGTGTGGATTCTATTATCACCTCGTGTTTTAAAGATTTCATTTAGTCTGCAACAAATAGCTCCACGTGAAATGTTTTCACCGATTTCGTAAAAACGTTATAATTTATCTAGCTCCCTTTAAAGACGCCCAGCGACACTCATGCAACGCACTCTGTGGTGATTTGTTTACGCATTTGACAATCACACAAGTTTACACTTGGCCCGATGAGAATTAGGTTATCGTGAAAAATTTACATGCAGTTTTACCTTTGTGACAAATGAACATGCAATTTTACCTTTGTGACAAATGAACATGCAGTTTTACTTTGAAAGAACGTAGAAGTCATCAAACGCGTATGAGGATACATAGCTCGATACAGGTTATAATCAAGCAACAAGAAACACGTCGTTCAAAGGAAAATCAAAAGCAAATTAATAATTACGGTTCCAGCCAAAAGCCAAGAATGAAGCTTCAGAACTCGGACAACCAACCCTCCAAAAATGTAGTTTTCTGCAATGATGAATTTTGGACACACTCATCGTTGCGCAAATATAGTTTTGCGCAATGAGTGTTGTATACACCCATCGTTGCACAAACAGTTTTGCGCAATGAATGCTGTAAACACTCATCGTTGCACAAACAGTTTTGCGCAATGAATGCTGTAAACACTCATCGTTGCACACTCATCGTTGCACAAACAGTTTTGCGCAATGAGTGTTGTATACACCCATCGTTGCACAAACAGTTTTGCGCAATGAATGCTGTAAACACTCATCGTTGCACAAATAGTTTTGCGCAATGAATGCTGTAAACACTCATCGTTGCACAAATAGTTTTGCGCAATGAATGCTGTAAACACTCATCGTTGCACAAATAGTTTTGCGCAATGAATGCTGTAAACACTCATCGTTGCACAAATAGTTTTGCGCAATGAATGCTGTAAACACTCATCGTTGCACAAATAGTTTTGTGCAATGAATGCTGTAAACACTCATCGTTGCACAAACAATTTTGTGCAATGAGTGTGCAGCGATGAGTGTGCCCAACACTCATTGCGAAAAACTATATTTGTGTTACGATGAGTGTGTACAACACTCATTGCGAAAAACTATATTTGTGTTACGATGAGTGTGTACAACACTCATTGCGAAAAACTATATTTGTGTTACGATGAGTGTGTACAACACTCATTGCGAAAA
This sequence comes from Alviniconcha marisindica, assembly GCA_018857735.1. NCBI lineage: Eukaryota > Metazoa > Mollusca > Gastropoda > Provannidae > Alviniconcha > Alviniconcha marisindica. The sequence goes on along the minus strand of JABMCL010003699.1, from coordinate 305,145 downwards.
ACTATATCTGTGTTACGATGAGTGTGTACAACACTCATTGCGCGCAGATAGTTTGTGCAATGAGTGCTGGGCACACTCATCGCTGCATACACAAAATATCTTCCCTCTACCACCACCAGCCCACCACCACACTCCCCCTTTCTTG
>JABMCL010003699.1:290000-295000 GCA_018857735.1 Alviniconcha marisindica | reverse complement strand
ATTACGGCGATATGACACAAACTGGCAAAGGAACAAATTCTATCAGAACCCCCTCACCACACACACCACGCCACACCACACCACACCCCACACTCCCAGCATCGCTTTCCGGCACCTTCCTCCAAACTCTGCCAGATTTAGTTACGCCACTGAAGAGGCACTCTTTATGTCCGCGCAGCTGTCCAGCGACGCGGTCAGCACCCTCCAAGCAAGTAAGTAAACATGGTGTTTAACGTCCACAGAAACCATAAGGCTTATTAGGGACGGGGAGAATGGAGGAAGGGGGTATGGAGGTGGGGAAAGAGGGGAGTATATACCTATCGCAACACTGTCACCACCAGAATGCTTTGGCGGTAGGTTGCTTCTACAGTCATATTAGTACCCAGCACCCTCCGAAAGGTTCGGGTACTAATATGACTGTAGAAGCAACGTAGCGCCAAAGCACGCACGTAAACATGAGACGCATCCACCCCGGTTTTTAAAAAAAAGAGAAGAGTTCCGTCTCGATTTTTTTGATTTGTTTTTTTTGTTTTTTTTTTTTTTGGTGCTAGTATAAACTTTGTTGGCGGCTATAAATGACACGCCTTGTTTTATTTCAGTTGTTTGTAACAAACTTACTACTGTTTGAGCACCAACAAAAAAAAAAAACTGCTCGTTAGCTGACAGTTTTCTGGACCCTATGGCGTAACCAAATACGGCAGCGGATGAAGGAAGGATGTCGTAAACCAGTGCTTGGAGTTCGACCACACCCCTGACCCCGAAATGGCGGAAGCGAGGCGTACCATCGAAGACATGACGGCGTGGGGGTGGTTGGGGATGTAGCCATCCTGACGGGGCTGGACCCGGGGCTGCACGACGCGGAAGGGGCTGCTGTGGCTGCAGTGGTTGGCCCAGTCGATGTCACGGCTCACTGCCCACGCCTCCTCCTTCTCCCGCTCTCTGTTCCCGTACAGACAAAGCGCAACGTGACAATTAAACATTATTTTGTGCTACAGATTTGTGTGTATGTGTTATATACTTACCTACTAACACTAACGTGTATACATGTAAACATATTCCGTTATAATTTATGTTTCCTTTTTTTTCTTCTTTTTTTCTTCTTCTCTCTCGCTAACGCTAGCAAATCAAATTAAAATGATGTTTGTCACCTATGTCTGTTGTTTCGGAATAAAAATCGTATTAACAAAAACAAAACAAACAAAAAAACAATAAAACAACAAACAAACAACAAACAAAGCAAAAACAATAAGAGAAAGAAAAATTAGAAAAGGGAAAGAAAAAAGAAAAAAAGAAAAAAGAAAAGAAAAGAAGTGTTTAGTGTAAAGTGTCATATCAACGTGTCGCCAACATTGGAGTTGCAGACCGCGATCAACCAATCAGCGCAAAGCAGACCGAGTACAACACTCTTTGGACCCCAAGTTTTATCCGACAGTTCTGAATCAGTTCCTTTCGGTCAACTCTCGCACGCCGAAGGGCCAGGTTGAAGTACATGAGAGAGAGAAAAAGAGAGAGAGAGGGAAGTCAGATAAATTCTTCAAACACGTGGATACCGCCACACTTTTGTCAGAGCATACCTCGTTGGTCAGGTACATTTTTTCAAACACGTGAATACCGCCACACTTTTGTCAGAGCATACCTCGTTGGTCAGGTACATTTTTCAAACACGTGGACACCACCACACGTTTGTCAGAACATACCTCGTTGGTCAGGTACATTTTTCAAACACGTGAATACCGCCACACTTTTGTCAGAGCATACCTCGTTGGTCAGGTACATTTTTCAAACACGTCAACACCGCCACACTTTTGTCAAAGCATACCTCGTTGGTCAGGTACATTTTTTCAAACACGTGGATACCGCCACACTTTTGTCAGAGCATACCTCGTTGGTCAGGTACATTTTTTCAAACACGTGGATACCGCCACACTTTTGTCAGAGCATACCTCGTTGGTCAGGTACATTTTTTCAAACACGTGGATACCGCCACACTTTTGTCAGAGCATACCTCGTTGGTCAGGTACATTTTTTCAAACACGTGGATACCGCCACACTTTTGTCAGAGCATACCTCGTTGGTCAGGTACATTTTTTCAAACACGTGGATACCGCCACACTTTTGTCAGAGCATACCTCGTTGGTCAGGTACATTTTTTCAAACATGTGGATACCGCCACACTTTTGTCAGAGCATACCTCGTTGGTCAGGTACATTTTTTCAAACACGTCAACACCGCCACACTTTTGTCAGAGCATACCTCGTTGGTCAGGTACATTTTTTCAAACACGTCAACACCGCCACACTTTTGTCAGTGCATACCTCGTTGGTCAGGTACATTTTTCAAACACGTCAACACCGCCACACTTTTGTCAGAGCATACCTCGTTGGTCAGGTACATTTTTCAAACACGTCAACATCGCCACACTTTTTTCAGAGCATACCTCGTTGGTCAGGTACATTTTTCAAACACGTGGATACAGCCACACTTTTGTCAGAGCATACCTCGTTGGTCAGGTACATTTTTTTCAAACACATGGATACCGCCACACTTTTGTCAGAACATACCTCGTTGGTCAGGTACATTTTTCAAACGCGTGGACACTACCACACGTTTGTCAGAACATACTTCGTTGGTCAGGTACATTTTTCAAACACGTGGATACAGCCACACTTTTGTCAGAGCATACCTCGTTGGTCAGGTACATTTTTCAAACACGTGGATACAGCCACACTTTTGTCAGAACATACCTCGTTGGTCAGGTACATTTTTTTCAAACACGTGGATACCGCCACACTTTTGTCAGAGCATACCTCGTTGGTCAGGTACATTTTTTCAAACACGTGGATTCCGCCACACTTTTGTAAGAGCATACCTCGTTGGTCAAGTACATTCTTCAAACACATGGAAACCGCCACACTTTTGTCAACTCAGAGTACACCTCGTTGGTCAGGTACATTTTTCAAACGCGTGGTCACCGCCACACTTTTGTTAGAGCATACCTCGTTGGGTGGAGCATTCTCTCTCTCTTGGCAACACGTTCATTATGGTAAAGCCAGTGAAATAAAGTGTGAGCTTGCCTTTGGTTTAAGTAGTTGTTCGTCTTGTCCTCCGCTTTCTCTCCTTCCTGCGTTGCGGCTTGGACCTCTCCGCCCTCCTGTTTAGGGTACACGTGTACTGCTTTCTTTATCTCTTTATTGGCATTGTGTGCGTGCGATCCTCTGTGTGTGTGTGTGTGTGTGTGTGTGTGTGTGTGTGCGTGCGTGCGTGCGTGCGTGCGTGCGTGCGTGCGTGCGTGCGTGCGCGCGCGCGATCTTGTGTACGTGTGTTTTTGCCATGTTTTGTATGACAATGTTAATTTTTGTATGTTTTGTATGCTTGCATAACATTTCTTTGTATCATTATGGGTATTTGCGCATTGTATGTTTTTCTTTAAGTTGTAAAGCGCTTTGAGTTTCTGAAAGCGCTCTATAAGTTCCCTATTGTTGTTGTTATTATTATTATTGTTTTGTTGTTGTTGTTGTTGTTGTTACTATTTCCGTCTGACGCAAGGTGGGAACAAAAACAGCAACCGTTGAATCGCCACACACCATCCGGTTAACAATTACGTAAGAAGAGACAATGCCCAGATGACTTACATTAAAAATGAAAATGCAGCTTTTCGTCGTCACCGTAGCCTCGACCGGTCATAATAATTAATAACATACTTTTTATGTGCTATTTCTCCAACTTGGAGAAGATAGCACATTACAAAGCGAAGAACCAAAACACAATCAAAACAAACTTCCGCTAGCGTGCGCGCACGCACGCACGGTGGCACACACACACACACACACACGCACACGCACACGCACACACGCACGCACGCACGCACACACACACACACACACACACACACACACACACACACACACACACACACACACACACACACACACACACACACACAGAGTCAATAGAATAGCTTGAAGAGGTGAAATTTCAAAGATGATTTGAAAGATGTGTTTTATCATCTAACTTTGCAAGTGAGACGGTGCAGCATAAGAAAAAGATCTCTGACCAAGCGAGTGCGTGCGCACAAAGGGGAAACAAAGAATGGAAGTATCAGAAAAAGAGCGCAGCCAGCGGGTTGGTGTGTAAACTCTCAGTTCAGTCAAGTTAAGTAGACAGGAGCGGTCAAGTTGAGGCAGTTGTAGCAAAGAGAACTGAGTCTGTCTGCACTGTATTCGCGAATCAAAGGGCAGCCGATGGGGAGTCACAAGATAAGGAGAGATATGGTCAGTTTGGGGAACTCTCAGGACAACTAGGAAAGGGATTGATTGAAACGAAATAGGCACATTATGTGTCACATAAAAAAGTGAAACAATAGCCTATTTCACAGTCTTATATTAGTAACCCAGCAATGGATTCGAAAGAGACTTTGGGAGTGTCAATGATATAGAAGATGACTGTTGTGAATTTCCAAGAGAGTTTGGGAATTTCAGTGACCAAGCCGATGCTAGCTGCTGTGAGTTTTAAAGAGAGTTTGGGAATGTCAACGGGCTAGCAGATGCTGGCTGTTTGTGAAATTTCAAAGCAAGTTTGGCAATTTCAGTGACCAAGCCGATGCTGCCTGTTGTGAATTTTAAAGGGAGTTTGGGAATGTCAGTTACCTAGCAGATGCTGGTTGTCGTGGTTTTCAAAGAGAGTTTGGGAATGTCGGTGACCTAGCGCTTCATGGATGCAGACTGTGACGGGTTTCAAAGCTATGATTTGGGGATTGCCAACGACTTACCGGGGCCTGAGCTTCCGGATCCCAGTGCACGCGGTCCTGACTCTTCGGACCTTCGGATAGATAGGGGAATGCACAAATCACGTACATGGACAATGACTGGACTGTCAACCCGGAAACACAGACTCTGTCGATTGGGGGAATGCACAAATCACGTACATGGACAATGACTGGACTGTCAACCCGGAAACACAGACTCTGTCGATTGGGGGAATGCACAAATCACGTACATGGA
>JABMCL010003699.1:272500-282500 GCA_018857735.1 Alviniconcha marisindica | reverse complement strand
TTGGACAGACGGCCACATCAACACATGAACACACGGACACACAGAGACAGTCATTCCAATGTACTGCTCCTAACTTCGTTTCGGAGGTCTAATGAACATATGCGAAACACGATGATGTCTGAGGTAACCTACATATTACACATAATCAACAACAAAAACAAAATTATGGCCAGTAGAGCCCATAGGCCAGCTTTGATCCACCTAATCTGATCTTCGATATTTTCTTCTTTAAGCAGCTCTGTGCGTGTGTGTGTGTGTGTGTGTGTGTGTGTGTGTGTGTGTGTGTGTGTGTGTGTGTTTATGTTGTGTGTGTGTGTGTGTGTGTGTGTGTGTGTGGTGTGTGTGTGTGTGTGTGTGTAGTGTGTGTGCGGGGGGGGGGGGGTGCGTGCGTGCGTGCGTGCGAGCGTGTGTGTGTGTATATGTGTTGTGTTAGTGTGTGTTAGTGTGTGTGTGTGTGTGTTAGTGTGTGTGTGTGTGTGTGTGTGTGTGTGTGTGGTGTGTGTGTGTGTGTGTGTGTGTGTGTGTGTTGTGTGTGTGTGTGTGTGTGTGTGTGTGTGTGTGTTATGTTTGCGTTAGTGTGTGTGTGTGTGTGTGTGTGTGTGTGTGTGTGTGTGTGTGTGTGTGTGTGTGTGTGTGTGTGTTAGTGTGTGTGTGTGTGTGTGTGTGCGTGTGTGTGTGTGTGTGCTCGTCACACAATAATGTTACAAAACAATAAAACGACACTTGATAAACATATCCAGGACAGTAAAACAAACAAACAAAAACCACAATTACGGATAGCGCTGCTGTTCACGTTCAGTTTCTTCATCATGACTGTGTCAAAAATTCGCCAAAACGGAAAATACCGCAGAGGCCATATTTTTCTGCGATTTTCTCCATGGGCCTCAGGTGGGCTCTCTGAGGGTTAAAGACTGAAAATATTTCGTCAAATGACATCGCACGTCACTCGATTGCCCCTTTCAATCAAAGCTATGCACTTGAACCCTTCCCCTCTCCAACCAAGTCCGAAGAGACACGTCTGCGCATGCGACCTTAAGGGTGGAACTTCCGCTTTGAAATGGGGTGATGATTGGAATAGCGCTACACTGCAAAGCATAAAGCTACGATTCGTTTCTCGCGTGTTTGATTTATGCTAGTCAGTATAGTGTCACGCAACCAAAACGTTTAAGCCAAATTCAAGTAGCGCGGGAGAATACGTCAGCCTTTCTCGTCAATATTCGCACAGTCTGAAAAAGAAAAAAAAAGAGGCCCAAAGCGCTCGTGCAGAATCAACACACAAGGGAGTTAATTAGCTCTCGAAAGACGTCACACAAACACAATAAACAAAGGCCTGAGTCGCTTACTGTAACCCTCACCTTGCATGCGAGTAAATACAAGGTCCATGTATAGATCAACAACATTGCGTTGCATGAATGTTTTGTTAATTGTTTTGTGTGCTTGTTTATATTTTATATACCATTGATTTGTACATATGGGTATTTGCGCATTGCATGTTTTTCGTAAAGTTGTTAAAGGCATTTAGTCTCCGAAAGCGCTCTGTAAATTCCTTATCATTATCATTACTACATAAACTCCTTCAGGGGTACGTAGCACCTCTGACGGAGTTTATGTACTTTGTATTTACTCGTATTCCAGATGAGAGTTACTTTAGGCGACTCTGGTCTTTGTTGTTGTGTTTGTGTGACGTCTTTCGAGCGCAATCCACACAAGTTGCCGAGATATTTTTATTATGCCCATTCAGTTTCTGTACCGTACATCGATCGTACCTGTACGACGGGAACTTCCCGCTTTTGCGATCGTCGTTCAGCTTTGTGTTTGTGTGTGGCACACATAATAATGAAATTAAGACTAGCTTAATGGAACAGTCTCACTACTTTCACAAGCCCAGCCTACCTGCTAGCGCCGCCTTTACTACTATCTTCGCCTTGGACACTGCCAGCACCGCTGCCACCGCCACCGCCGTCACCACCATAGTCAGCGCCGCCTTTTCCACCTTTTCCGCCTTTTCCACCTTTTCCACCGCCTTTCCCGCCACCACCGGAACCGCCACCGCCACCGCCACCACCACCACCGCCGCCCCCGCCCCCGCCACCACCACCACCACCGCCACCGCCGCCTTTTCTGCGACCGCCGGAACCACCTCTTCCGCCGCCGGAACCGCCTCTTCCGCCGGATTCACTTCTTCCGCCGCCAGAACCGCGTCTTCCACCGGATTCACTTCTTCTGCCGCCGGAACCACCTCTTCCGCCGCCGGAACCATCTCTCCCGCCGGAATCACTTCTTCCGCCGGCGGAACCGCCTCTTCCGCCGGAATCACCTCTTCCGCCGGCGGAACCGCCTCTTCCGCCACCTCTTCCTCCGCCGGAACCGTCGCCAGACTTCCTGTTTCCCAGAGAAATGGTTATAATAATGGTCATAAATGTAACGAGTACCATCTGACCATAACCCTAACCCAATTCCCCCCAACCTCAGCTACCCTCCCTTCTTCCTCCGTTTCGTCTTCCTCCTTTTTGTTTTGTTGTTTTCTTTCCTTTTTATCCCGCTGCATTTTTTTCTTCTTGCTTCCCCCCCCCCCCCTTAACCCCCCCCCATACCCCCCCCCCCCCCCCCCCCCCCCCCCCCCGGCTGTTCTTCCTCTTCCTTCTTTGTTTTTTCTTTTCCTTTTCTTCTTCTCTGTCCTTTTTCTTCTTCTTTTTCCCCTCTTTATCCTCCCCCCCCCCCCCTTTCTTTCCTCTCCTCTCTTGTCTCTTCTCTCTCTCCTCTTCTTCTCCTCTCCTTTCTTCTTCCTCTCTTTATTCTCTCCTCTCTCTCCCCTCCTCTCTCTCTCTCTCTCTCTCTCTCTTCTCTCATTCTCTCTCTCTCTCTCAGTAGTTTGCAAGGACTATTCTTAACAGGTCTAAATGACTAAACTACAATCTTTGATATAAGTTCGTTCTCGTCTCTCGGTTCGAGTTCTCTCTCTCTCTCTCTCTCTCTCTCTCTCTCTCTCTCTCTCTCTCTCTCTCTCTCTCTCTCTCCTCTCTCTCCCTATCTATCTATCTATATATATTCATTATCATTACACACACACACACACACACACACACACACACACACACACACACACACACACACACACACACACACACAACATATATATATATATATATATATATATATATATATATATATACAGAGAGAAAAAGAGAGAGACAGAGAGTGAGAGAGAAAAAAAGAGACAGCGAGAGAGAGAGCAGAGCAGATAGAAAGAGTGGGCAGTTGGAAGGGTCGGAAGACAAACAGACAGGCAGGTCGACGACTGGATGGACAGACTCTGCTTTGTTGTTTACTTAACGTAATCTACATGTTCAATTCAACAAACAATGAGTCGTAGACAGACATACGGTTCTCATCAAAATAACAGTGGCCGAGTTAAAAAGTACTTAACTGAAGAGCCTTTTACAATTATAATGGTCGTTGAAGACTTCAGTTTGTTGGATGAGTTTTCTGCCGCCTACGTGGTCCGAACGGTCGGATGTAATGAACATGACTGGCTGTTCATATGATCATTAAAGGATACCCTTACCTTTGCACGTAAACGAAAGTAGTAGGTTTGAAAGCTGCACATAAAATGTTGCCCACCGGCGGCAGGGTTTAATTCTGCCAGCCCTGCGGTGCTTTAAAATGAGTCAAAATAGCTGGGATAAATGCGCCCATCAGTAAAATTATTACTGAGATTATAATTATCATGGTTGTTGTTGTTGTTGGTGTTGTTGTTGTTGTTAAGAACGTAGGAATGCCGAGAGAAGGGTTCATTCCCCACCCCCACCCCACCCCCCACCCCCACCCCGCCCCTATCCCCCCTTCCCTCCCCTGAATCAGCCGTGGACGCAAAACATAAGGCCCTTTCTGCAGAGAGTCCAGATCTAACTTTGTTTTCTTTTTTCTTTTTTTCTTTTTTTCTTTTTTACACCTTTTACTTGTAGGTCAGAAGATATGTAGCTCTCACTGCATCGCCTAGAGCATATTTGATGTTATTGTATTTGTATTTGTTTACGCAACAGAAGTACCATTCTACGTCGAATCTGACCTCCTGGGGGCGGGGGGCGGGGGGGGGGGGGGGGGGGGGCAGCCATGTTTGATTGGCCTTCTCCAATGAAGATCTAAAAAAAGCTGGCTCGTGACGTAAACATACACACAGAGATCCACTTCATGACGTCACATACTAAGAATACCAGACATAAATTGGCAGCCCTTGCCGCTGCATGTGTTCCCGATTTTCAGACGTCGATTCTCAACAAACTAGGCCATAAATCGACAGAAACACTCAAATGAATGCGTGTTTTTTCTCTCTCTCTCTCTCTCTCTCTCTCTCTCTCTCTTTTCTCTCTCTCTCTTTCTCTTTTTCTTTTTCTCTCTCTTTTTTTTTTTTTCTTTTTTTTTTTCTCTCTCTTTTTTCTTTTTCTTTTTTAATTTTTTTCTCCCCTATTTCATTTCTGTTGATTGGGACTGTATAAGTGCTCGTTCGTTCCTGCTTCCTATAAAACCTAGCGTAGCTCCTTAAGTAAAGAGCAGTAGAGTTGGACAAGATGACTCACTTGTTCGTAGAATCATTGTCCCAGGCCTCTTGGCGTCCTCGAGCGCCTCTCTTTGAGCCACTTTGGGGCCGTGCGCCCTGCGCGGTTCCCTCCTTTGGGGTTAAAGAAAATCGTAGTTTGTGTTAAGAACTCGGTTTTGTATCGTTTCGCTATTTCTCCACCTCATCTTGGTTCCTAACTCTACTTTCATAGACTCATTCATATATAAATCTATATACACGAAACAGCGAAAAATGCACATACATTACGATAATAAAAACTAAGAATAGTTTACAGGATTATAAATTTTGCTCCGGTTGCATAGTAGTTTAGTACCAACAGCTGACACAGAATTTACCTTAGAGCATTGTAGCCCTTAGTATTTAAAAAAAAAAAAAAAAAAAAAATAAATATATATAAAGAGGCTTGCGAGAAACATGGGTATAATTGTAATGTTTATGTGCTAAGTCAGAAAATTAACTTCAAATAACATTGGGCAAAATCATTCATACTGCCAGCTCTCTCTCTCTCTCTCTCTCTCTCTCTCTCTCTCTCTCTCTCTCTCTCTCTCTCTCTCTCTCTCTCTCTCTCTCTCTCTCTCTCCCTGAACGAAAACAAGCAGCAGCTTTTGTATAAAAACAAAATAGCTTACCCTGAAAAAAACCATGCTTTTAACATCAAACGCAACTGTACAACTGTCCGACAAACCATAACCAAAAAGTAACAGTACCTGCTTAAAAAAAAAAGATTATATAAAAAATATAAAAAATAAACAAATAAAAAGTCCAGTCAAAGGTTCTTCGGGAGCAACGTTATGTCAGCTGGTGTTATTGAAACAGTCCTAAATGACCGTCAGCCAAAGTCAGAGCCCAAAAGGAAACTAAGCAAGAATCAACACTATCTTGCTCGTGATGTCACCCAGCTGAAAAGACGTACTGACTACAGGTGTGCGTGGCTCAAAAAGATTGGGATAGATGTGTCTGTAGATCTACTAATCTATATTATCAGTACAGCTGTTATTATCATCATCATTAATCTTTTTATGGACATCACGTACATTGTATTTATAGTTGGCTGTTATCATTATTATGAGTGTATTATTATTATTATTATCACTTCCTTCTTACTTTCATAGTCATTTTTACTCTCATTGTGTTCATTATCATTATATATCCATACCGAGACAATAAGATGGTATAGTATGGTAATATTTACATATTCATCCAAAAATTCTTTAAATGAGCACGAGGAAGCGGGGACAGCTCAGCGCGCCTGACTCGTGACTGAAAGGTCGCGGGTTCGAGTCCCTGCAGGAGCGGCTGGAGAATTTTCTTTTCCAGGGTCAACTTTCTGTGCCGACTCTTATTTTGCTATCCGTTCCACCCCCGTGTTACCGCAGTAGCACGTCGTAAAAGATCCCGGTCATTCTGCCAAAAGTGCTGATGGCAGGTCACAGCATGCACATTATATACGTGGCTTTTGCATACAGTGACATGGTGCTTGGTTGCATGCTGTTCACACTGAGAACGCGCCGAGACGGCAGCAGTTTCGTGTGGCACCATCCATGTCAGCGCTGTAAGTACGCCACTTCGGTGGACATTCAAAAACGCGCTACAAGAACTAGCCGCTCGTGTAGAATCACAGTCGAAGGCAGTGATTCTGCTCGAGAGCGGAGACTAGCGCTATGTAAAAAGTGGTCAATGACAACAGCGTTCATAGTTCAGGAGCTGTGTGAGAGTCGAGGTGGCCGTCCTGGGCTGTCCGTCCTAACGAGCCTTCTGGTTTCCGTGGACGTAAAGCTATATTCAACCATGCTCACGCATTGGTCTCAGCTTGTCCCTAATATGTCAACTGACATCTGAGGACATTAAGCAACACTACCTACAACAGCGATATGCTTTGCTCTCCGAGGCCCTCTGATTAAAGATGATGTTCAAACTGCTTTCATCTAGATCCAACTGACCGACTGTACGTACACGAAGTATGCTCACATAATAATTATATATACTCACTGTTCTGTTGCACTTCAAAATAGGATCCTTGCGCTTTGTGATGTAAATGGTCACATGACAGGAACGTAATTTTATCCGTAGCTTATTTTTAATCATTCACGAACCTTTAGGCGTACGAAACCAAACAAACGTTAAAATGCTCGTAACCCACATCCAAGAAACGTAACCAAAATGAGAATTACAGATTGTCACCCGTCTCCACAGCCAGAGACATCCCTCTCCACTAACGCCACACGCCATAGATCTGTGTACGCCCATTTCAAGCCTCCTCAATATAAGCGTCTTGTCATCCTTACATTAATGTGCCCTCTCGAAGTGTCCATGAAGTTTCGGGAACACTTCGTGAACAGTTCTTGCATTTTAAACACACATCGCTGACACCGTTCCAGCTCCGCAGTTTGGTTCTGCGAAGAAGTGTTCGTGAACTAGATACCAAAGACGATCGGCTGGTTTGGACTCAGCGTAACGCTAACGTCACGCCTCCGGCGCGATCGAGACTCAACCTGCCATCGGGGAAGTCCCGGGTTCGAAACCCGGCAGGACCGGCGGGACAATTTTCTTCTCTGTGGTCAACTTTCTGTGCTGAACCTTATTTCGGTATTCGTTCCACCCCCATGTTACCACAGTAGCACGTAAAAGACTTCGGTCACTGATTCTGCCAAAAGTGCAGGTGGCAGGTTACAGCTAAGCACGTATGCGCCCTACGTATGTGGCTTTTCATGAAGTGATGTAAACTGGTGCATGGTTGTTTAGTGTACACAGAACGCGCCTCGACGGCAGCAGTTTCACGTGGCACCAGCCATGTAAGATCCAAACAGCGCTTTAATCTACAATCACATGCGACAAAAGCGCTGTAAGTTTGTTCGAGAGAAGAGAATAGCGCTATATAAAAGCGATCATCATCATCATCATCACCATCGCGCGCGGCGCCAAGGTCAAGTCGCTTGGCTGGTTCCAATGCGTACAGAGGACGGCCCCCATGTTTCGGCTGAAAATGTAATATTCTAATAATATTTGTTTGTGGAGGGGAGGTACACAAATTATTGTGCGATTCCATAATGTCTCCATAGTGTGTTAGCTTTTTTCTTCTTCTTCTTCTTTTTTTTTTTTTCTTCTTCTTTTTTTCTTTTCCTGATAACATTTTCCATCTCGATGTACATTATATGTGTTATACTATGCTTGTTCAGCGCTTTGAGCCGCAGGGTAGGCGCTTTACAAATTTCCGTTATTATTATTCAATCCAAATTACATAATTCGATTGTTGATGCAAGACGCACATTACCGGTAAGCTTTCCAACTGAGCCCCAAGATATATTCCTGTACCAAGCAGCACGAAAGCTGCAACTTTCGCCTCATCGTCTGAATCAGTAACGAGTATCAGCGTAGCCAGCTTCGAAATCAGTTGTGTCATGACAAAGTTCGGGAGCTTTCGGGAGTTTTCGCATGTTAAGAACGATAATGTTTGCAAATTTTACTGCTCACGAACACTGTTCGCATACCATGTTAACGCAGACTGCTCGCGTAGTAAGAATTAGGCTTTAGCGGAGGTCTCCAGTGGGTGTAACAGGTTCTACGTCGTGAACCGCGAAGCCAGACATTGTGACTCGGAGTCAGCCAACTCACATTTGGTGCGTTTGCTGACATAGGATGGTGCATGTAATTCGGTTGTTTCTGTTCGACTGGTTGTGCATTGGACACGTTCAAAGGAGACGATTGGGCCCGCTCATCGGTGGTGTACGCCGTCTTTTGCAAGCTGCAATCCATGCAGACATAGTGGTTTCAGGGCATTAGAAACCCACTTACCCCAAGTTGGTAGGGCATAACGGGGGTTGGTGGATGACGCTTACCCCAAGTTTGTAGGGTGGAATGGGGGTTGGTGGGTGACCCCCAGTTTGTTTGTAGGATGGAATGGGGGTGGGTGGATGACCCCAAGTTTGTAGGGTGGAATGGGGGTTGCTAGATGACGCTTACCCCAAGTTTGTAGGGTGGAACGGAGGTTGGTGGATGACCCCAAGTTTGTAGGGTGGAATGGGAGTTGGTGGATGACCCTAAGTTTGTTTGTAGGATGGAATGGGGGTTGGTGGATGACGCTTACCCCAAGTTTGTAGGGTGGAACGGGGTTGTGGATGGACCCCAAGTTTGTAGGGTGGAATGGGGTTGGTGGATGACCCTAAGTTTGTTTGTAGGATGGAATGGGGGTTGGTGGATGACGCTTACCCCAAGTTTGTAGGGTGGAACGGGGGTTGGTGGATGACCCTACCCAAGTTTGTAGGGTGGAATGGGGGTTGGTGGATGACGCACCCCAAGTTTGTAGGGTGGAATGGGGGTTGGTGGATGACCCCAAGTTTGTAGGGTGGAATGGGGGTTGGTGGATGACGCTTACCCCAAGGTTTGTAGGGTGGAAGGGGGTTGGTGGATACGCTTACCCCAAGTTTGTAGGGTGGAATGGGGGTTGGTGGATGACCCTAAGTTTGTTTGTAGGATGGAATGGGGGTTGGTGGATGACGCTTACCCCAAGTTTGTAGGGTGGAATGGGGGTTGCTAGATGACGCTTACCCCAAGTTTGTAGGGTGGAATGGGGGTTGGTGGATGACCCCAAGTTTGTTTGTAGGATGGAATGGGGGTTGGTGATGACCCCAAGTTTGTAGGTGGAATGGGGGTTGGTGGATGACCCTAAGTTTGTTTGTAGGATGGAATGGGGGTTGGTGAATGACGCTTACCCCAAGTTTGTAGGGTGGAATGGGGGTTGCTAGATGACGCTTACCCCAAGTTTGTAGGATGGAATGGGGGTTGGTGGATGACGCTTACCCCAAGGTTTGTAGGGGTGGAAGGGGGTTGGTGGATAACGCTTACCCCAAGTTTGTAGGGTGCAATGGGGTTTGAGGATGAGTATAAAGACGATGTTACCCCCCACGTCTGTAGGGAAGGGGTGGGGGGAGGGGTATTGGAGATACACCTATAATAAGTTTGACCTGAGGACGGAGGGGGTATTGAAATGCAAGTACTCCAAGACTTATGAGTTACTACAGATTCACGTATCCCGAGAGGAGATGGAGTATCAGAGATGCAAGTACTCCAAGACTTAACATCTGAACCATTGAAGATTCACTTACCCCAGGAAAAGGAGGAGGTATTAATAACACACTTACCTGAAGCGTGCAAGCTGAGCATAATTATGAGGTATTTGACATTCCCACGTTTTCAGGGGAGTAAGGCATATTATTATGTGTAACACTGCCCTGAAGTTTGGAGGGGTATTGGAGAAACACTTGCAGAGGGCCGGAACATTAGGAATGAGTTTAAGCCTAATTTAGCTTTGTGAGGGAAAAGAAGGTATTCGAGATGCACGTACCCCCAGTTTGCAGGCCATCAACAATGCCTAAAAAAAAAAAAATTAAAAAACCTTTACGAACAATACCACAACAAGTGATT
>JABMCL010003699.1:197500-270000 GCA_018857735.1 Alviniconcha marisindica | reverse complement strand
CGCAGAAAATGTGAATTTGAGCCCCTAGGGCCGCAGCCCGTATTGGCTCGCGTGTTTACTAATGAGGTGCAGAAAAAGGTTTGCTTGCACCCGTCATCCTTTTTTTTCGTGCCGGAAGGGTCAAGCAGGGGTTTGGGATTTCCGAAAATTCTAGTTCTCCCCGATAATTGCTGAAGCCAGCTAGCGCACGTTTTGCTTTCTGCAGCCAACAGTATCTGTTTTGTGCGTGCACCGAACAATTCTCTTACGAGTCACATACAGCCGACTGTAGCTGTAAGTTGCTTCAGCCGGGGAGTCTGTCTGTCTGTCTGTCTGTCTGTCTGTCTGTCTGTCTGTCTGTCTGTCTGTCTGTCTCTGTCTCTCTCTCTCTCTCTCTCTCTCTCTCTCTCTCTCTCTCTCTCTCTCTCTCTCTCTCTCTCTCTCTCTCTCTCTCTCTCTCTCTCTCAACACGACTACGTCAGGTTATATTGCCTGTGACATTCAGTAACATAGCTGTGCCTACTGTCAATTGTATTGCTAGTATCGATGTTGCTACCGTTTTACAGTACTGTGTGAGTTTTGAAAGTGTCATTAATGATCTTTATATGTGTTGTCTATGTAGCTTAGCAAGGACAGATTGTAAGAATAGGCTACTGCTTAAAATCTCAATCCTTGAGTAATAAAGTTCCGAGTTCTCTCTCTCTCTCTCTCTCTCTCTCTCTCTCTCTCTCTCTCTCTCTCTCTCTCTCTCTCTCTCTCTCTCTCTCTCTCTCTCTCTCTCTCTCCCCCCCCCCCACCCATTTATCTCTCCTCTCCTCCCCCACCCCCTTCTCTTCTCTTGCCCCCCCCCCCTTCCCCCTCCCTCTTTCTCCGCTCTTTCCGGCCCCCACCCACTCGCTCGATCAGCCCCATCCCTTCCTTACTTCCTAGTGCTGTACATGATGTGCGGTGGGATTCCGGAGATCTCTCTACACATCTTGTCGTGGTCCAGGTACTGGTAGTCAGGCGAGGACTGCGCCGACCCCCTTCGGGGGGCAGCCGAGTCTAGCCCTTTGGCCAGTGCCCGGTAGCCAGCGGCCAGTGCTAGCGATCGGAGGTAGAGAGCATCGTACTCCATGTCAGTCTCGAACGGCGTCTTCGTGAGCATGTGCGAGCGAAGGTGAATGGAGTCCGGATCCGAAGCAAGGTGGTAGGGGCTTATTTCTCCTTGCCTGCAGCAAAGTGTCTCACAATGATGACCACGATGACAAAAAGGGGAAAGGGGACGAGGATGACAAAGGGGAAGGGGGACGAGGATGACAAAGGGGAAAGGGGACGAGGATGACAAAGGGGAAAGGGGACGAGGACGACAAAGGGGAAAGGGGACGAGGATGACAACAAAGGGGAAGGGGGACGAGGATGACAACAAAGGGGAAGGGGGACGAGGATGACAACAAAGGGGAAGGGGGAGAGGACGACAAAGGGGAAGGGGGACGAGGATGACAAAGGGGAAAGGGGACGAGGACGACAAAGGGGAAAGGGGGCGAGGACGACAAAGGGGAAAGGGGACGAGGATGACAAAAGGGAAGGGGGACGAGGATGACAAAGGGATTGGGTGGCTGGGTGGAGTTCACGTCTGTTTGACTGCAGCAAAGTGGTCGTGTCTCAGAATGACGGCGAGGATGACAAAGAGGGAAGGAAGGGGGAAGGGGTCGGGGGGAGGGGGGGTGGAGTTCACGTCTGTTTGACTGCAGCAAAGTGGTCGTGTCTCAGAATGATGGCGAGGATGACAAAGAGGGAAGGAAGGGGAAGGGGAAGGGGGGGGGGGGTGGAGTTCACGTCTGTTTGACTGCAGCAAAGTGGTCGTGTCTCAGAATGATGGCGAGGATGACAAAGAGGGAAGGAAGGGGAAGGGGGAAGGGGGGGGGTGGAGTTCACGTCTGTTTGACTGCAGCAAAGTGGTCGTGTCTCAGAATGACGGCGAGGATGACAAAGAGGGAAGGAAGGGGGAAGGTGGGGGGGGGGGAGGGGGGGTGTGGAGTTCACGTCTGATGACCTTACTTTAGCGGACGGCCGCCAATAGAGTAGGTAGACGCGGGTGACGGAGACCGCGAGCCTCTTCGGGGCGGTGCTGTTCGGGAGCGCACGTCCTTCCTCTTCCGTGACCGGTCTCGGACAGGTTCCTGTGGGAGAGTCCGCGAGACGACGACCGTCAGCAGTCCCTTTAGCACACCTCGTTTAAACTGCGTGCTTAGAGCACGATTCGCTGCATTTGTGACAAGTGGTACACTTGTAGGTGACTGGACATCTATCCAAATTGACAGCATCCTTAATTACAGTTGAACTCAGAGTGATGTTTCGATGAAGACAACGATCGCACAAAGACAAACAGACAGACACGAGCACGCACCCGCCCACCTCCTCCCCCACCCCCGAGTGACCCTCAGAGTGACAGACAGACAGACAGAGACACAGAGAGAGACAGAGAGAGAGACTGACGGACAGACAGAAGACGAGCGATCTCAGAATGAGACAAAAACGTTACTTATCTCCAGCTTACAGAAAGAAAATCGTACACCAGACTGGCCAGTCTGTCTTGCCTCATTCATAGTCACAGGGCCATGACTCTCTTATCTCCCACACAGGGTTCTGAGTAAGTTAAGAGGAACTCGCGTGTCTTGTGTGTGTGTGTGTGTGTGTGTGTGTGTGTGTGTGTGTGTGTGTGTGTGTGTGTGTGTGTGTGTGTGTGTGTGTGTGTGTGTGTCTGTGTCTGTGTGTCTGTGTGTCTGTGTGAGTGTGAGCGTGCGTGCGTGCGTGTGTGTGCGTGCGTGCGTATGTGCGTGCGTGCGTTATATGCGTGCGTGCGTGCGTGCGTGCGTGTGTTAATGCACTAATGTGTCACTCTGATGTCCACAGAATCTGTTTATTGTTGTTATTCTTAACTTAGTAGGCTGTGACTTGTCCTCACCTCTGTGAGTGGTGAGCTTGGTTATTATCGTAGTTACTATGAGTATTGTTGTTTCTGTTGTCGCTTTGCTGGTTTTCTTGTGATCATCATATGCTGATTAATATCATTAGTGGAACTGTAACTGTGTGTATGTTTCGGTGTAATTCCAAAGATGGTTGTTGTTATTGTTGTTGTTGTGTTGTTGTTGTTGTTGTTGTTGTTGTTGTTGTTGTTGTTGTTAATACTGGACTGGCGTTCTTTGATCTCACTTTCTTCTTGGGGAAATGGCGCATAGAAGAGTGTTCGATTATTGTTGTTGTTGTTGCTGTTGCTGTTGTTGTAATAATGGAAATTTGTAAAACGCCTACCCCGCAGCTCAAAGCGCTGAACAAACATAACACACATAGGTTAATGTACATGGAGATGGAAAATGTAGTCGTCGTCGTCGTCGTAGTAGTAGTAGTAGTAGTAGTAGCAGTAGTAGTAGCAGCAGCACCAGCACCAGCAACAGCAACAGCACCAGCAACAGCACCAGCACCAGCACCAGCAGCACCAGCAACAGCACCAGCAACAGCAGCACCAGCACCAGCACCAGCAGCACCAGCAACAGCACCAGCAACAGCAGCAGCACCAGCACCAGCAGCAGCAACAGCAACAGCACCAGCAACAACACCAGCACAGCAACAGCAGCACCAGCAACAGCACCAGCAACAGCAGCAACAGCAACAGCAACAGCAACAGCAACAGCACCAGCAACAGCAGCAGTAGTAGTAGCAGTAGCAGTAATTGCGGTGTGAGTCAACAGGGTGTTGACGAGCTGACACAGTAAGCCCAAGCTCACCTCCCCCATCATGTCGTCATCATACGCCATGGCTCGGCCCTCTTGTCCGGCGGCTCCCCGGGGCACGTCTCGCTCGGGCTGCTCGTAGCGACCCTGCGAGGAGTCCTGCGAGGAGTAGCCGGTTTGAGTCGGCGAGTAGGGCCGCTCCGAAGACGTCTGCGTTGTTTGGCTGCCGTAGATCCGTTTGTCGTCCTCCTTTCCGTCCTTGGCAATCTCGCCAGCCAGTTCCAGACCGTCTGGTTAACAGACGAAAGCAATAAGTTTAGGCATTTAAAGCATAATTGGTGGAAACGAGCAATAAGATAATTAATACCAGATTACGTTAACGCTGAGTGTCATCAAGCTCCCTGCTACTACTAGTACTGTGACCTTTTTTCTTTTCTTCTTCTTCTTCTTCTTCTTCTTCTTCTTCTTCTTCTTCTTCTTCTTCTTCTTCTTTTCTTCTTCTTCTTTTGTTTGTATATTTGTGTGTCGTTGTTGTTTGTTTGTTTGTTTGCTGTTTGTATTGTTTGTTAGTTGTTGTTTCGTTGTTGTTGTTTTTTGTCTGTCTGACGGAAACACGTCAGTATAAAGCTACATCCCTTTGGCTACAGTCATTAACTGGCTGGTGTTAGCAGCATGATCTTCCACGGGCAAGCAGTAATAATATAAGGTCTGAACTCAGTAAAACAATAACAAACCAACGAAAACGTGTCGGAGTTGTCGATCAAGCAACCTTCTCATTTACATTCCTTACGCTTCTCGGTGTGACCGTCGAATTAATAAGGTCAATGGCAGCAACACTGGCATAAGCTGCTGATGTGTTTTTGTACACACTGCTGATGTCAAATCCTCACACAAAGAACATATTCTTTACCTGCGAATTTTCGGCGGAATTTTCCATCGCAAAAAGCGATGACAGCCGACAAAAGCGAGGCGGTTTCCAAAGCCGAATTGTCCCGCATCAACCGCAAACATCTTTTCAACACTAGGTTCTCTTCGCTCAATTTGCCGCATTCTAATTTTAAGTCTTCTGAGCCTTGTGGAAACTCATCAATCTCCTTAGGCCTACTGTTGCTAACATTTTCGATTAGGTCTTCCATGCGAATACACGGGATGGTTTCGCCGGTTAAGCCGGAGTCTATGGAAGCCGATACTGTGCTGATCAAAGTTCAGATTCGGCTTTCATACCGATCAAGTCTGTCTGTGACGACAATAAAAGGAACAAGCGTACAGTTGTGACGTAATCTTAAGATAATTTACACATTAGTTTCCCAAATTTCTGACGCGGTTTTTTCCTCTCTTTCTTCTTCTTCTTCTTCTTCTTCTTCTTCTTCTTCTTCTTCTTCTTCTTCTTCTTCTATCATTTCTTCTTCTTCTTCTTCTTCTTCTTCTTCTTCTTCTTCTTCTTTTCTCCTCATGTTTAGGTCAAACTCAAAGTGTAATAAGAAAAAGAAGAAAAAAAGCAAAGAAAAAAAAGAGCAAGTAATTAAATAATTGATGAGGCGTTATATTTAGATATAGAAGACCTTAAACCTTCTTCTTTTTCCATAACTCACACACACACACACACACACACACACACACACACACACACACACACACACACACACACACACACACACACACCACACACTCACACTCACACACACACACACACACACACACACACACACACCACACACACACACACACACACACACACACACACACACACAACACACACACACAACACACACACACATACACACACACACACACACACACACACACACACACACACACACACACACACACACACACACACACACACACACACACCACACACACACACACACACACACACACACACACACACACGCACACGCACGCACGCACGCACGCACGCACGCACGCACGCACGCACGCACGCACGCACACACACATTCGCCGATAGACATTCATACATATACATACACACAAACATGCAAGCGCACATACACATTCACATGCATACACACTCACACACAAACACACACACACAACACACACACACACACACACACACACACACACACACACACACACACACACACACACACACACACACACACACACACACACACACACACACACACACACACACACACACACACACACACACACACACACACGCACGCACGCACGCACGCACGCACGCACGCACGCACGCACGCACACACACACACACACGACACATAAAGAAGAATTAAAAACACAAGCGATTTCGACACATTGTCTTCGTCTAGAGCTGTTTTAATATGAACATTTATGACTAGTAGAATAGACGTTGGAAAATATATAGTAATAACACACACCAAAACTCAAAATGGAACAGTTAAACTTGCTGAAAAAGATCAGTAACAGTGCTAATGTATATTGTCAACATTATATACAGGGCATTCAGGCAATACTAAAGGCATAATCACTCCTGAGGGGTAGACCTAAAATCATAATAATAAATATAATCTAAGTCAATAAGTAAATCTGTCATGAATAATAACTATCCTATAACTATGTAAGTGAAACTGTTATGAACATGTATAAACAAGTAAAACAAATCATAATAATAACTCAAACCTATCATGAACAGTTATGAACAAATACTACAAATACAATACAACATACTAAATATAATGACCAGATTAACCAGTCAAACCTAAACAAAATAGAATAAGGACAGGTCATGAATGCTACACTGCCACTGAGTCAGTCAGCCAGGTGCGAATGCAAAAAAACAATGATACTAATTGTTTGGCCAGCTTGCATGCTATCTATAGGTATACTGACACTAGACCTTGAAGAAAATACTTTAAGTCTGAGCAATGATGCCCACATCCACAATTATCAACAACAAGGCACTCAACTCTTGTAAGATGGCACCAATAATACAAATTCACAGTAGTCTATCACTGTAGCAGGCAGCTTCCACATATATGGCAGCTGATAGTGATAGTCTAGCCACCTCTCTATAGAGCATTGCAACTTAGCAATATGTTACACTTTACACATGACTGTCTTGCATGTTCCTTGCAATTAGAAATCTATTGACTAGATGTTCGCTTAAATTGCAAGTAAATTCACATACTAGGCCTAGCCTAGTACCACACATCCTACAGTATTGGACTGAGGTGGACACATCATAGTGTTACTGTAATTCTCCTGCTACTGGCCACATCCTAAGTCAAAATATATCACTCAGTTTGGCCTTCCACCGTTACATTATTCATAGCAGCAACATGACTGAATAAACAAAACAACCTGAACAAGTGGCAATGATTTTCATACTAATCAACGGATACACAGCATCATACATCAAAGCATAATCAACACAACAATTGAACAAATGGCAATTCAACTTACTGGCAACGTGACGAACTTGGCCGAAACACAACACTCTGCATCGGTGCACGCTGATGAAACGCTAATTGGAAGATGGCTCCCACCGGCTTGACCTTGACTTTGTTGCTTTAGGTCCACAGAAGCGAGGTGGCTTATTAGGGACGCGGACAAGGGGGGAAGAGGGCGAGAGAGTGAAGGCTCGACCGCGGATACCGCCCGAAAAGGACCGGAGAGACCGTGGACCGCCGCCAGAACAATGGAAGTGTAAGGCGGTGTCCCCTCGCCATTACGCAGCGACTAGTGCACTGAGCAATTGCTGTTTCAACTGCTGTGCTGGGCAGAGTCACAAGGACAATGTCCGTTGCACTGCTGTTGAGGAACAACCCGAAGCGAAAGAAGTCCAACTTTCGCAGCCCAGCTCCACCTCCCTGCTCATGATCTCTTCTGGGCTAACTTGAGGGTCCAGCTCCACCTCCCTGCTCATGATCTCTTCTGGGCTAACTTGAGGGTCCAGCTCCACCTCCCTGCTCATGATCTCTTCTGGGCTAACTTGAGGGCCAGCTCCACCTCCCTGCTCATGATCTCTTCTGGGCTAACTTGAGGGCCAAGCTCCACCTCCCTGCTCATGATCTCTTCTGGGCTAACTTGAGGGCCCAGCTCCACCTCCCTGCTCATGATCTCTTCTGGGCTAACTTGAGGGCCCAGCTCCACCACCCTCCTCTTGATCTCCTGGCCTATGAGCCAGTGCACCACCGCACACACTCACACCACTATACCACACACACACACACACACACACACACACACACACACACACACACACACACACACACCACACACAACACACACACACACATCTCTCTCTCTCTCTCTCTCTCTCTCTCTCTCTCTCTCTCTCTCTCTCTCTCCTCTCTCTCTCTCTCTCTCTCTCTCTCTCTCTCTCTCTCTCTCTCTCTCTCTCTCACACACACACCACACACAAACACACACACACACACACAACACACACACACACACACACACCACACACACACACACACACACACACACACACACACACACACACACACACACACACACACACACACACACACACACACACACACACACACACACACACACACACACACCACACACACACACACACACACACACACACACACACACACACACACACACACACACACACACACACACACACACACACACACACACACACACACACACACACACACACACACACACAGAGCAGTGTCAGGTAGTCTCTATAGTTTGTATGGCATCGATGACATCAGTATTGTATGAAGTTATAGGCAGTGTAGACTATTTTGTTTTCACGGCAAACGTCTTGTCAGTATTGAGTATGGTACAGACTATATAGTTTTCATGGCAAATGTCTAATTGTTAGTACTGAGTACGGTTGTAGACAAATATTTTCATGACAATTAAACGTGTTGTTAATACTGAGGATGGTTATAGACTGTATAGTTTTCACAGCAAATGTGTCAGTGTTGGACGGCGGGGCTGCATCAGCTGAGGTTCGGATAATACTTTGGGTACCACCGTGTAAGACTCTAGTGTATTCTTCATAGGAATAGCGATATATCAGTGTTGTGTGGAGTTGTAGCACAGCTGTAGTTTTGGTGGCAATGATAATACCGGTATTGTCTGGAGCTGTAGGTGACGTATGTTTGGTGACAACGATGATGATTATCTGTGTTAACTGTAGCTGTAGGTGATGTGCTACTGGTGGCGACTATGATAATTATCAGTATAGCCTGGTGCTGTATGTGATGTACTTTTGGTGGCAACGCTGGTAAGTATCAGTATTGTTTGGAGAGGTAGGTGCTGTACTTTTGGTGGCAACGATGGTAACTATCAGTATTGTTTGAAGCTGTAAGTGATGCACTTTAGGTGGCAACAATCACATCAGAATCACTTGGGGCTGTATACACAA
Source organism: Alviniconcha marisindica (assembly GCA_018857735.1). NCBI lineage: Eukaryota > Metazoa > Mollusca > Gastropoda > Provannidae > Alviniconcha > Alviniconcha marisindica. The sequence continues at coordinate 260,958 of JABMCL010003699.1, read as the reverse complement.
ATGTAGCGTAATTTTGGTGGCAATGACGACATCAAATGGCAATGGTGACAAAAAATTGCGGGAGGCTGTAGCAATGATGATGTCAGTATTGACTGCAGGCCCCTAAACGAATAACTCTATAACTTAGTGAGTGTTCTGCAGCCTTAAATAAAGGATTATAAGCGAGTCACTGCGAAGGATGAGGAAACACTGGAACTCAAACTTTAGGGTAACACTACGTGCAAATGCAACTCAGACCCTAAGGTCAGATCAGAGACAGGGGGCAATACTGCTGTGTCTAGGTATCTGGGTTACTCGTCTTTGCGGCAAAGCAAAATCTATGAACCAGTGAAATAAATCTCTCACAATACAACTTTACAATACAACTTTATTGTCAAGTGTCAATACAATTGCACTAGGAATGTTTTGTGGTGCCAAACACACATACACACCAGTCTGATAAAACATCATTAGATTACAACAACAGCAAACAAACATCCAGGTAAAAACTGAGTCATTCATAAATAAATCCATGAGAAATTCCACTGACATAAGCTCTTCCCGAGGTCCCCCTCTTAAACATTACTGTTCTAATAAAAGGCAATATAAAAACGATCTACAAGAAATTAACTGACCGTGCCGGCTTACTCCGCTGCCCACTTTATCACCCTGTTTTCCTCCCATCATGGCCCTGACCCTCCAAGATCCTACGCCCCAGTAGTCACCTCTCTTGGATTGGACAGCTGACATGTATGAGAGTGGGCCCAATGCAGCTCGCCGGTAGACGTCACTAGCCTGTTACACCTAGCCCTCCCCCCCCCCCCCCCCCCCCCCCAACACAACACGTGTGGTTAGGGGAAGCTACTCTGGACAAAACCGGCAAGGGAAGCAGACGGCATTCGAAGACGGAATTAAAAGCTAGTGTAGAGACAATGAATGTTCTACAGTAAGTAAAGGATTATAATTGAGTCACTACAAAGAATGAGGGAACACAAAAACTCAAACTTTAGGGTAAGACTACGTGCAAATGCAGTTGACCCAGAGGTCATGTCAGAGGCAGGGAAAACTATCGCTGTGTCTGAGTGTCTAGGTCACATCTTTTGCAGATCGAAAACTATGAACACAATAAATAAAACTAAAATAAATAAAACTCTCACTTCCATGCACAATCATCAGCATATGCTGCCCCAAACTCTTTCTGTACCCACATAAGTGTAAAACTGGCCGAACAATGAATAAATGTGATACGTCTGTGTAACTTGAAATAAACAACCAGCAGGCAAAGCAGTGATCAAAATGTACACATTAAGAGCAATTTGATTCAGTAAAAATAGATGCTGAAAACTGTAATAACAAATAGCATAAATTATAACAGGAACCAGGTAGGCCCGTTTACACCCAGCAAGCAAACCATATTATCACATTTAAAAAAAATATTTTTGTAAAGCATATTTGCATTTAAAAGAACTGCACAGTACAAATACAGATAAAGAAGTGTGCACATGGGGGGGGGGAGGGGGGACACAACAACAGCAGTATGACCTTGAACTTGAAGAACAGACTGCTTATAATGCACATTCTGCCAGATGACATTCGGCTACATAACATTTAGTCTCAGCAAAATTGTAGTAGTATAAACTCTGCATGAAGATAGTAAGACTGTGATAATTGTATGTTGATGTTTCCAGTACACACACACACACACACACACACACACACACACACACACACACACACACACACACACACAACAACAACAACAACAACAACAACAACAACAACAACAACAACAACAACAACAACAACAAAATCTTCCATGCACGATTGTAAGCATAATTATATCCCTCTTCCAGCACCAGAATAAGCGTCTAATTGGCCGAACAGTGAATAATTATATCTAATTCGTTTGTGTAAAATTAACTACTCACAGGCAAAGAATCGAAATGTAGCTTGTAAGCATTACAATGTAAGAGGAATTTGACTAAAAACTAAAAACTTGATATGGTAACAGTAAATAACAAATGAATTATAATAGGGAACCAGATAGGCAGATTTACATCAAGCAAGCCACATCACAGCATTTTCATATAACAGAACAAAACAGGCATATTTTCATTTATAAGAACTACACTGTACAAATACAGATACTTTAAAGTGGCGCAGTTCTTCCCTGTGCACAAGGGGAAATAAACAAAGGCCCAACTACTGGCAATGGCGTCAGAGCTTCATCCTTGGAAATTCGAACTGGAAATTTGTCCAAGTCGTATTCGTCCACCCCCGTGGACACCCCTACAGACTTGAACTTTTTGCTAAGGGTTACGCATCGTCCGGCTCTCGCTGGCTCGATCTTTGTCTCTTCAGACGAAACCTCTGTCCTTGCCTATTATACAAGGAATATCCAGACCGACCAAAGGACTCAAAAACACTTTCCGACATACAGGCACCCAGTGCAGAGATTAAAACAAAGGATAAAAACCTCCTTCACAAGAAACCCACCAGAAAAAGAAAGGGAAATCAACAAAATAAGGAAATGCACACACAAATCATCAACAAGAATGAACTCGTAATAAATGCAGAAGAAGAAAAAGGAAAAGACATTTAAACAAAAACAAAAAAAACGAATGGACATGTTAAACACGGAGAAAAGAAAGGAAAAACAGGAGGTACAACTACTGAACTACAAACAAATACCCCTGCCTTATCTAAAAACAAACAAACAAACAAACGCGAGGCAAAAAACAAAACAACCGAGAGAAAAGTAAAAGCCGAAAGGTAAACAGAAACTCTGCTGGCCTGTGCACACATTTTAGACCAATAAAAACCGGGCTCCTGGAAAAATAGCGGTACTCTCACGGGGCCGCGCCGAAGCTCACGGCATGAGTCGGTCGACATCGCAGATTGTCGCTAATAATTATGCTCTTTAGCATCTGAGGACATCAAGCAAAAAGAAAGAAAGAAAGAAAAAGAAAAGAAAAAAAGAGAAAGACCGACGCAAGAGAAAAACAACAAGTCACGGACGTCTTTCGAAGCCACGCAGTGGCCTAAAACTAAGGCCAACCATTGGTTATATAATCTCCTGTCCATGTTACACAGGTGACGGTAGTCTCGACGTTTAACGAGACCGCTGATTCTTTGTTCATGAGCGTCGGTTTCCTCGCCCTGTTGTTGTCACTGCTAAGTGGGTTGTATCGTGTACAAGGATTACGTGTATCCAGCCTTTGTCCCGTTGCTCGCTGACATTTCTTGCCTCTTCTTTCTTTTCGGGAAGTGGTTTGTTTTGTGTGCTTTTTTCTCTTCTCTTCCACCATGCGTTCTTTCTTTTTTATCTTTGGTTTATTTGTCCTTTTGTACCCGCTTGTTAGCTTGCCTGATTTGGGCAGCCCTTTTGCATTTCTCGTTTTGTCTGCATTTGTTTACATCCCGATGCTTTGTCATCGGTAGTCCTGATTAGCGTTTTGCTTTATCAGTCTGCAGCCTTTGTTTTTCTAGATGGAAGCCGGGTTAGTTAGGGTTAGTTACGGTTAGTTATGGTTAGTTTGGCTTTCCATCTGTTTGTCGTTGGCACAGTTATTTTTGCTCTGTGCTCTTGTGGCTTTGACTGTATTCGTTCACTCATTTGTTGCAGACAGTAGTCTATTAGACTGTTGTGATTTGGTGGTGTGTGTTTTTTCCACCTTATGCTTGCAGGTAGGCCATCGTTTGGGGTTTTGAAGTGGTTTCAGCTTTTTTGTTTCTTTCATTTGGTGTCAGCTGTTTGCTTGCCTGCTTAGGGCTGTCATTTTTCGTTTGCCACTAGCATTTGTGGTTTGGTCTTTCTTTCTTGGCCACAGGCATTTGTGGTCTGTTTTCTCGTTCTTTGCCACAGGCATTTGTGTGCAGTTTCTTTCTTTCACAGCCTTTTCTGCCGTAGGCATTCGTGTTAGACTTTTTGTCTTTGCCTTGTAAGCGCCGCTTGTTTCAGGGTATCAGTCTACCTCTCAGTTTTTGGTATCGTGCTGTGCGCTTGCCGCTCGTCAGCCGAGTGGGGTGCCGCGCGGTCAGCCGGCCAATATACTAGTACATCGTAAATGAACGATATATCTCGAGAAACAAAAGGGCAAGCCAAGAGAAAAAACAGTGAATGGCTTAAAGCGGTAACTAGCCCAACCCAAAACCCTAACCCAGGAAGGCCACAAACTCGCTAGTCTATTGAACTAGAACGAACAAGCCTTTTTCATCTTTACATAATTATGATGAAACAAACAAGGATAAATTGGGAAAATAAAACAAAACACCCAATAAAAGGCAGGCTCCCTGATGAGGTCTAGCCTGTTGTGAAAGCTAGAGTAAACACAACGGAAAAGACCGAAACGCCACGCACCTGACTAGGCTCGAGAAAGATGAAATAAAAAGGGGAAATATACAAAGGCCCAACTACTGGCAATGGCGTCGGAGCTTCATCCTTGGAGATTCGATCTTGGACATTTGTCGGGAGTCGGCTACCCTGTGGACACCCCTACAGACCTGTGCACCCTTTGAGGGCCGGTTTGGCCTAGTAGTAAAGGCATTAGGCTGCATGGTAGTAGTAAGCAAAAGGACTTTAGTTAGATTCCGCTTGACTTCCTCTCTCTTCAAACGTTGTGGTCTGGGGATACTGCCTTAAATTAATCAGACATTAAAACAGCACTCATCGCTACCCATCTTCCTGTTGGAGAAATTTTGGTGGTGACGTTGACAGTGCAGCATTAGGTATAGTCTACCCGTTTCCCCCCACCTCCTGGGATCTCAGTCAGTACTTCTTCGAAGACAACCTTGACGTTGAACAAGAGAGTTAGAGGTGCAAAGCACGGGCACTCGCTCTCGAAAGCTAGAGTAAAGCACGGTGGAGCATGTCATAGTCAACTAATGGACGGGTGACCGTAACGTGATAGGCTCTGGGCCTGCCCTGACTGATGTTTCTCCAGTGTCAAATTATGTGCAGGTTCTACAAACGTCCTTCGGATGAGCCTATAACTATATAAACCGAGGCCCGCTGTGTGCATATTTCACATAGTTCAGGAGCTGTGTGAGAGTCGAGGTGGACGTCCTGGACTGTCCATCCTAACGAGCCTTCTGGTTTCCGTGGACGTAAAGATTTATTGCACCGTGCTTCGGCATTGGTCACAACTTGTCCCTAATATGTCAACTGACATCTGAGGACATAAAGCATCACTTCATCGTGTGCATACGCAGGCATAAAGATCTCAGAGGCACGCTAAAGATCCTGTAGTCCACGTCAGAGTTCAGTGGATTATGCATACACCAAAATAAACCGCATGCACTAAATATGTCAGAGTCTTCACAATGTTTAAGTCGCACTCTATGCTGCAGAAGAGGAAGAAGAAACTTGTCCACCCACTGGTCCTACTTATGAGTTACCTGGAAGGCACGCTGGCTACTTCGGCACAGACCGAAAGAAGGAACGTCCATCAGTCCATCAGTCTCAGGAATATCCGACTTGGCTTTATAGATCAGTATTCCACTAAGGTCTCTTCTAAGCACAGAGTTGTTACTCTTCACAAATACAAGAGTACACCGCCTGTTGAACAAGGATCTCGGTTTATTCCAAACGAGGCATTTTTTCCTCCCAAATCAGTCTTTAGCAAATATACATCTATCTAAATGCTCATTCGGACCTCATACCATCTGTCTCTGCCATCCGCCGTTGCCTTCCGGCTCACGGTCAAACGTTTGTGCCATCCCGGCGTTTTCGACTTCCGTCTCAGGGAAATCCGTCTCTGCCATCGTCTCAGAAAAGTCGTCTCCAACTTCAGTCTCGAGGACATCCGTCTCAGCTACCAATCTCGACGACAAACGTTTTCACCTTTCGTCTCAGAGTGATCTGCCTTGGTCTTCCATATAGGGGACATCCGCCTGTGCCTTCCATCTGTGCCATCTCTCTCGGTCTTCCGTCTCGGGGACATCCATCTCGGCTCCATCCTTCAATTGAAGTCAAGTAAATCTACTTTATCATCCACCACAGGGCAAATCCACTAACTACCAAAGACTAACTACTTAAAAAACACCTAAAAACAACCACAAAACCTTAATTCAGAATAACTTCATCAACACACTGGAAACAATTCAATAATCAAAAGTTAATCACACCAAAAAACATGCTCATCATGCACTCCGCTCCCCCCCCCCCCCCCCCCCCAAACAAACAAACACACACACACACGCACGCACGCACGCACACACCACTGCTATCACCAACCAGCCTCACACATCGCTGGACCCATACACAGCATTCAAAGCTAATCAGACAAGGCAGTTTTAGTTTTAGTTTTCCTTTCAACTTGGTAGCACCCTGCACATTTTTACAGTTTGTCCCTAATAATAATATGTCCTCCCCACATCCGAGAACATGAAGCCCCACATCATCACCCTGCAAATGGTAGGACCCAAATTCCAAGCGTAGGCGATTCATGGTGCTTTACGTCCACGGAGGCGAGATGGCCTATTACGGACGGGGGCAGAGTGGGAAGGGGCCGAAAGAGTGAAGGCTCGACCGCGGAAACCGCCCGAAAAAGACAGGAGAGACCGTGGACCGCCGCCAGAACAATGGAAGTGTTAGGGCGGTGTCCCCTCGCCATTGCCCAGCGACTTGTGCACTGCGCAATTGCTGTTTCAACTGCTGTGCCTGGCCAGAGTCACAAAGACAATCAGTCCGTCGCACTGCTGTTGACGAACAACTTGGACAACTCAAGCAAAGGAAGTCCAATCTTCTTAGCCCAGCTCCACCTCCCTACTCATGATCTCTTCTGGGCTAAGCCGGTTGAGGGTCCAGCTCCACCTCCCTCCTCTAAGATCTCTTGATCTTTTGATCTCGCCTGGTACCCTGAAGCGTAGGCACACACACACACATTAAATACTCGCGCTCTACAAGTCTTCGTCATGAACGTATTTTTTTAGTCAGTAACCGGTGGTTGTCGGCGGACAGCAATTGTTATCTCCCTTGACTGTAGTTCTTTTTGAATGAAACAACATAGTGTACTGCAGTGAGAGCTCCACAATGGCCGACAAGTTTGAGATGCTGGAGCAGCAGCTCGAACTATTTATTGAAAATACGCGTCAGATTGGCATTGTGGTGAGCGATTTCCAACCACAAGGCCAAAATGTACTCAACCAAAAACTGTAAGTATGAACAAGACATGCAGAAGGGTCTGTGTGTTTTCCCAGCTATCTCTTTTAGTTTCCCTTGCCACTTGGTAGGACCCTGCACATTTTTTCAGTTTGTCCCTAATAATATGTCCTCCCCACATCCGCGAACATGAAGTCCCACATCATCACCCTGCAAATGGCAGGACCCAAACTCCAAGCACTGGTTTACGACATCCTTCCTTCAACCATTGCCGTAATTAGTTACGCCATAGGGTCCAGAAAACTCAGCTAACGAGCAGTTTTTCGTTGGTGCTCAAACATGAACTACAGGATCTTTGTGCATACACTGGGGACCTCAGTTTGAATTATAGTCTCACAGTTGTAAAAATTGAAACAGAACAAAGGATGTGCTTCTCACTCCCTCTGCACAGCAAATGGGTGAATATTTAGCCCACTGTTTTAATACTATTAACTCATTGGTGACAGTTTTTTGGCCCCTTGTTTCCCAGGAAATGCACAATTTTTAGCGTTTAAAAAAAAATCATTTAAACAAAAATAGGACAAAAAAACAACAAAGTGTTTCACATAAGTCATTACATCTCTTTATATGTGCTCAAATTTCTTACCATGAATCTAAGTCTTCAGTTTTGCACTGTGCTGCAAAATATTTAACTAAAATGGGAAAAATACTTTTTTTTCAGAAGCATACTGCTGTGACAGCTACCTCTTCATCCAAGCTCTGAATACCTGAATTATACTGTCTGAAAACATTTAACTACATTTACCATCTAAAACAAGCTGCGTAGCTTCAGCGGTGACAGTATCATCGACATGGCCGCTTTATGGAAGAAGAAGTCATACGGCATCGCTTGGTAGCCATTTTGGATTAGTGCTTCAGTGTTGCCTCCCCTAACTTCAAAACAACCACATTTCTGTTCTCTGTCACTGTTGTTTGGTCAAAGGGAGGATACACACATGTTGCGAATATATTTGAGGGGGCTTTCCAAGTTTTCATCCATTGTATCACCCCCCACAACTTTTCACACAAAATTATTGAAAATGGTTGCACCACATTGCCAAGCATGCAATGAGTAATCGCATCATATGAAACGAAACATGGCCAGTGAGTTAAAGACCGAAGATGTGTGTGCCAAGTCAGTCTTTGCAAGTCAGTGAAGTGATATTTAAAAAAAAAGCCATAATCATTAATAAGATTAACAGTCACTCATCCATGATGTGGTGTCTGTTCGATTGTGCTAAACGTCTGGCTTTCAAAAGTGCATGCTCTCACTTTGCACCACCGTTTCTCTCAAAGAACAGTAGATAGAACCTCAAAGAACACACCTCCAGTTGCCCCCAAGAAATCAGTCCTCCCTCTTACTCACTGACCACCCTCCACACAACAATGGGTGCTGTCACTGTATCGTCAGCATATATATGCACTTGTACTTTAGAGTGCACATCATGGGCAAGTATGTCAGTTGAGGGTAAACTCCGGTCTGACAGCAGGCTAATTAAATATCATGGTTATATTTTTTAAGGCATGTGGGCTTTTTTCTTTTCCTTTTTTTGCCTGCAAAGTTATAATTTCATAGTACTTAATAATAATGATATGCTCATATTAATTTGTTCTTGTATTACTGTTAGTGCTATGTTATTCCCTTTTGTTTTCTCCTTTTTTTGTTTGTTTTGTTGTAATGCAGTTGTTTTTTCTTTGTTCATGCTTTTACTTAGTTTTACTGTTTCAGGAATACTGTAGTGATGGAGATGTTTGACTGTTTCACTTTCAGGAATACCATGATGATGAAGATGTTTGACTGTTTCACTTTCAGGAATGATGGAGATGTTTGACTCTTTCAAGAATACCATGGTGATGGAGATGGTTGTTTTAGGAATACCGTGATGATGAAATTGTTTGTTTTAGGAATACCATGGTGATGGAGATGCAGGAACTGGACAAGCTGAGATCTCAGGTCCAGGATGTCAATGTACCCCTTGAGGTGTTTGAGTGAGTACCATGGTGTGTGTGTGCATGTGCACATGCAGTAAATAATAAAGGTATACCAGTATTTATGAACATTTTGGTAGTGTGTATGCACAAGTATGTTAATGTTTTTATGTGTACCTGTTTTGAATGTGTATCGTGCAAAATGTGTAATTTAACTGTCAGTCTTATATAGTGTGAACTATATTCTTGATAAGTGTGTATAGCATATGTTTTCTGTATTATTAACTATCATTAATCATGACTGAATGCGAGGATCTGTGCAACAAAGAATATTTAAAGTAGACGACAATCACAGATGTGGTACCTCCTCTGAAATTCAGCAGCATATTGATTCACCACACCAAGTATTCATTTCAACATTTGCCTTCATGATATGAAGCATAATTTGTTTTTAACAAATAACTGATTCTGGGCATTCTCCCTAATGTTTTCAGACATGCTGTAGATTTATAACAATTAACATTGAGGTTGTTCAGCAACATTTTTCACTGTGTGCAGCTACATTGATCAAGGTCGCAACCCCAACCTGTACACTCGGGACTGCCTGGAAAAGGCCCTGACTAAGAACGAACTGGTGAAGGGCAAGGTTGACAATTTCAAGGTCAGTCTTGTAGTTGTGTTGTAGCTGGTTAGTTTAAGTTAGTTCTTGGATGTTAACATCCCATCAGCTGCATAGGGTCACCTCAGGACAAAGTCAGTGTAAAAATGGTAATCGCCTCAGGACAAAGTCAGTGTAAAAATGGTAATCACCTCAGGACAAAGTCAGTGTAATAAATGTTAATCACCTCAGGATGAAGTCAGTGTAAAAATGGTAATCACCTCAGGATGAAGTCTGTGTGAAAATGGTAATCACCTCATGACAAAGTCAGTGTAAAAATGGTAATCACCTCGGGATGAAATCAGTGTAAAAATATTAATCACCTCAGGACAAAGTCATTGTAAAAATGGTAATCACCTCAGGACGAAGTCAGTGTAAAAATGGTAATCACCTCAGGACAAAGTCAGCGTAATAAATGTTAATCACCTCAGGACAAAGTCAGTGTACAATTTTTAATCACCTCAGGACGTAGTCGGTGTAGAAATGTTAATCACCTCAGGACGAAGTCAGTGTAAAAATGGTAATCACTTCAGGACAAAGTCAGTGTAAAAATGTTAATCATCTCAGGACAGACAGTGTAAAAATGTTAAGTGTTCTGGTGCTTGTAGTTATTTTTTATTTAAACTTGAAGAGCATAATAACCTGTATTTAAAAACATTTGTGTGACTAGTAAATCATTTATGAATACAGGTTGTCCAGTCCCTTTGTGACCTCATTGTTTTATTACCATATAATGTGAGTCTGCAACTGTGGGAAGATTGTTTTGGTGGGAATGGAAGGGTGGATGTGCCTCCTATAATAATCTTCAAAGGAGACACCAAGTGAAGAAGCATTGCAGACTCTACTGACGAGGATTTCAACATCATGCCCACTGCACATTTTGAAATGGAATAGGCTCACAGCAGTTTTCTGTTGATCCATGATCTTTATTCTTTTTAAACTGATGTCTGAAAGTCACGGAAATGTCCGTGAATGCTGCCATTTTGTATCTGACAGTCTGCGTCTTCGACAAGGTTAGCAAGGTGTATGGTACAAGTGTCTATAATGTCCTTTTACTGCGCTTCATTCCCAAAGATGGAACCACCATAGCTGCACCCTGAGGAAGTCAAACTCAAAGCAAAAAGAAAGTGCTTCTGTTGCATGACCTGCATCTTTGCTAGTGGTTTGCTTAAAAATTCCCTGTTGGTGCCGTCTGCATTTTTATTTGTACGTTTCAGTTGCCAGTTGGGGAGTTACTTGTACTTTACCTTCAGTTGGTATAACATTGGACAGTCAACTTAGCATGTATTGTTCCTTGCTTCCAGTTTGTATGAACTGTGAAAGTTGACATGGCATGTGTAGTACTTTGTTTCCAGTAGACATGAAATGTGAAGCCAGTGGGGTATGTGTTGTACTTTTTATCCGTTTGACATGAAATGTGCAAGCCAACATGACGTGTTGTACTTTTTGTCCAGTTGACAGGAAATGTGCAAGCCAACATGTGTTGTACTTTGTGTCCAGTTGACATGAAATGTGCAAGCCAACATGACATGTGTTGTACTTTTTGTCCAGTTGACATGAAATGTGCTAGCCAACATGACATGTACTTTTTGTCCAGTTGACATGAAATGTGCAAGCCAACATGACACGTGTTGTACTTTTTGTCCAGTTGACATGAAATGTGCAAGCCAACATGACACGTGTTGTACTTTTTGTCCAGTTGACATGAAATATGCAAGCCAACATGACACATGTTGTACTTTTTGTCCAGTTGACATGAAATATGCAAGCCAACATGACATGTGTTGTGCTTTGTTTTAAGTGCTAGCCAGTGGGACACATGCTCAGTTCTTGTTTTGTTTTGTGCCAATTTCAGAAGTTCAAGGCCTTGCTGCTGGTGGAGCTGAACAAAGTGTTTCCAACGGAGATGAACATGTACCGAGCATCAAAAGGAGGAGAAAGACTTACGTAGCAGGGACTGAATAGTGTGTGTGTGTGACTGTGTATACATGATGCATAAGAGTGTGTGTGTGTGTGTGTGCAGCTTAAATGTGTTCAAGTGTAAACATTAACGTGAGCATGAAAGTAAACATCAAACTTGCGTAGGCTGTGTGTGTTTAGTGTTCATAAATATAAATCCATCTTATTCTTAATCCTTTATTGCCAGGTGTCTGTCCAGTAGAAGTGGCTGTGATAATCCATGGCTCAATTTATTTGTGTGATTATTTAAAAAAAGTTTTCAGTTTCCTGTTTTAAGTACTAAATCCAAAAAAATATGCACTTGCTGGCATCAGTCATACCATAAAACTGTGCGTTCATGGTGATAATATGGTAATGAAGTAACTGTGGCCGAGCTATATTAATGCAAATGAGAATGTCCATGACAACGGTTAAATGGTCAAAGCCAAAAGGATTTGGGAACAGAAACAGTTGCTGAAAGAGAAAAGGGCAGTAAAGAGAAACTAAAAATCAGGGCTGGCCTACTCCTTTCCACTAAAACAGAATGGTCAGTAGGACTAGGAGAGAAGAAGACATTTCTCTGCCAACAAGTTTTTATTTTACCGTCTGTCACTGTCCGTGATGTTGCCTGAATAGGAGCGCTGAGTATTGCTTGTTGATCTGGCCCCACTGGCAATAATTATCTGTAGTTCAATAGGCTATACTGGGCGTCAAACATAGCTCACCTCAGTTTTATTGTACTGTTGAAATGAAAAATCCATGATCCAGGCCCAATCTCAGACATGATTTTTAGATCTTTGGGACTAATGGGAGCCATGCCGATTTGTAGATCCTTGACTGTCGGTTACAAAGTAGAACATGGCATTCATCCCGAGGATCTACAAATCAAGATGTGCGAGGTATGACCCATGACTATCATATATTATAATGTCATTGCTTTTTCTGATGATGATGACTACACTTAAGTTTCAGACTGTACTGATTTATGCGAGAGTGAGGAATATACATAGCTGGATGGACTTGCAAAGAAATGGTTGACAGTACGGTACTGGCAGTGCGTGTTGTGACTGAAGGCTGGGTGGACTGGCAAACAACTGGTTGACAGTACGGTACTGGCAGTGCGTGTTGTGACTGAAGGCTGGGTGGACTGGCAAACAACTGGTTGACAGTACGGTACTGGCAGTGCGTGTTGTGACTGAAGGCTGGGTGGACTGGCAAACAACTGGTTGACAGTACGGTACTGGCAGTGCGTGTTGTGACTGAAGGCTGGGTGGACTGGCAAACAACTGGTTGACAGTACGGTACTGGCAGTGCGTGTTGTGACTGAAGGCTGGGTGGACTGGCAAACAACTGGTTGACAGTACGGTACTGGCAGTGCGTGTTGTGACTGAAGGCTGGGTGGACTGGCAAACAACTGGTTGACAGTACGGTACTGGCAGTGCGTGTTGTGACTGAAGGCTGGGTGGACTGGCAAACAACTGGTTGACAGTACGGTACTGGCAGTGCGTGTTGTGACTGAAGGCTGGGTGGACTGGCAAACAACTGGTTGACAGTACGGTACTGGCAGTGTGTGTTGTGACTGAAGGCTGGATGGACTGGCAAACAACTGGTTGACAGTATGGTACTGGCAGTGTGTGTTGTGACTGAAGGCTAAACACTGGCAGGCATCAGAGATGGAATTGTGAGCAAATTGCCAAATAAATGTTGACTTGGCTTTGCTGGTCAGACTTGATGTTTTGTTAGCTTCTGTGTTTCTCGCTCTTTGCTCAGCCTGTTCACACACTGAACACTTACACATGTATGTAGCTGCAGCCAATTCTCACACACTGAACACTTACACATGTATGTAGCTGCAGCCAGTTCTCACACACTGGACACTTACACGTGTAGCTGCAGCCAGTTCTCACACACTGGACACTTACACATGTAGCTGCAGCCAGTTCTCACACACTGGACACTTACACATGTAGCTGCAGCCAGTTCTCACACACTGGATACTTACACATGTGGCTGCAGCCAATTTTCACACACTGGACACTTACACATGTAGCTGCAGCCAGTTCTCACACTGGACACTTACACATGTAGCTGCAGCCAGTTCTCACACACTGGACACTTACACATGTAGCTGCAGCCAGTTCTCACACACTGGACACTTACACATGTAGCTGCAGCCAATTGTGAGTGGCCGCTGTGGGGATCAGAGACTGGATAAACTAACTTTGAAAATGACAAATGCAAGAGATTTGTTGTTGAAGTGGTGCAAATCATTTTCTTCTTCTCCGGTGTAAGATTGTGAAGATGTAGTCTAAAATCCAAAACACACAGAAGGCTAAAAATAATGCTTATTTTAATTAGTGTGAAACATGCCCCTATTTTCAGTGAACAACACTTGTCTCAAGCAACAGACAGACAGATAATTCACTATCAAAAGATGATAAGAATGTAATTTGATCTACTTGCAGCTGGTGGAAATGTTTGCAGTATAGAACGCAGAGCATAGATTCCATTAAATCCTGCTGCTCCTATGTGATGCCCGACTCGATAAACAAAATTTAAAAAATCACACACAATTGCACTCATCTTTTTGCCTGATACTTTGACACTTGATCTAACCTGAAGTGAAAAGTTGCAAGGCAAATTCACAATCTGCGTTCAGAAACAAAATCAGACAACTGCAGTAAGTTGACTGTTCCTCTGCCAGACCTTCATGACAGGTATGTGTATGCCTGTGTGTGAGTGTGTGTGTGTGTGTGACAATGTATGTGTGTGTGCCAGCAGGGGCAGAATAAGCACTAACTGAAGAGCTGTCTGCATGCCAGAAACAAGCGTAAGTAATGGAAAGAAGCATGGGGCGATACATTGCTCTGGCACACAACCTTGGATCTGCTGTTCATCATGCCTGTTAAAATGTTTTCCACTGGCCATGTTGGTCACATCGCTGTTGAGTTTCCCTGTCAGAATCATCTTCAGCCAGTCAGTGGTGTTGCACTGCAGCTCTGCCTCCTTTTAGGGCTTCCTTGCGATGAACTCCTTCAGCAGTTACATGGCTGGTCACCATCACTGAGATTAGATTAGCCAGATCGCTGCCACGAGGCTGTGTGGTTGGTCAGCACAGCACTTTGTCCTGGCAACTGTTCACGTCAGAAAGCAAGCAAGGTGCAATGGCTTTGGCCTGCCATCAGCTCATCAGTCTGCTACAAGGCTGGACTTTCGCAGTTTCTTCTTGACAGCCAAGTCCTGTCGCCTTCGCTCCAGGTCCACCACCTGAGGCACACACACAAGTCTGAGGTCAGCACTGTTGTAAACGTCTGGCATGCGAATTGTCTCAGAAAAATCGACTATTCAAGCTGGGGAGGAAATGAGGACAGAGATATTGTCCTTTGAGCTCAGAAAGCTGGGTGGCATCGTCTCTCAAAAACTCACATTTCTCTTACATTTTTTTCAAAATATTCGCCCTGAAATAACCACACTGGTTGACTGGGCGTAAAACACAAAGTTACTTACTTACTCTTTCAAATACATTAACTCAATCTGACTACAAGGAATTACCTCCCTTATACCAAACGCCTAACTGCATTTGGGTTCCCAAAGCAACCCAAAATTATCATCCTTTAGTACCACATAGAGTGGCCTCCCCCTGACAGCTGGGGGCACTGTAGTCATGGCTGATCAAAATATCCAGTAAATCTTGTGCTCCAAGAGTCGGAAATACTCAAGACTTTCTCAGCTTTCTCAGTAGCAGGTTTTCAATAATGTATATATATCATATAATACCAGCTAATTCTCATCACAGTTTTTCATTCTATTTATTAAAAAGTAGGTAGGCTACTTTGTGGTGGATATCAGCTACCATGCCTATAATAATTCTGTTTGGCCATCAGAATGTTCAGTTGACATCCCCCCTTCTCCCCCAACAAAAAAAGAAACAACTGTGATTAGAGTGTGCATCATGTCTAACCAATGGGAGAACATAAAAATTAAAAAAAAACAACATAGTCTTGATCAGGGTTTGTACTGGATTTTTACTTCAAAATTCCCATCCTTAAAGAAAGTTAAAGACCATTTTCCTGGACCAATTACTGCTTAGTTACACATACAATTTTAACACATTCATACCATCACCATCAGATAACATTTCATTGTTCTGGACTTTTTGCGGTTTGTGTGTGTTTTGTTTCTTCTTCTTTTTTTTGGGGGGGGGGGGGTTATGTTAGTGTTTCACCAACTCCAGGAATTATGGTTTCAATTTTGTATTTTCTTTTTATCCTCCATCAAGCAGCGCAGACTCTGTCACATTATCTGGCTTTACTGAGGAGGAACTGACATGACCCAAGTTAGCTTTTTGTTTTGAAACTTTTTCATACTGTTTTTATCATGAAATAACAGATGCGCCACAAATCATGATTAAGCACTCTCAAACAAATACAATGGGACCCACGTTTTCAGCTGGAAGATTTTGAGAAGAAGAAAAAAACTGGAGCAAGATTTTTTTTTAACCAAAGGAAAGGATAATGGCAATTTGACTGTACAAGACATTCCTGACCTGCTGCACCTGTTTCTCTGCAATGCTTCTCATCTCTGCCTTCAGGTTGTGTGAGTCGGGTAGTTGCTGCACACACACAATCCACACTGTACACACTGCCTGGACAGGTGAGCCAGACAAATAGTTAACTGGTGACAAGGTCGACATGTCCACAAGATGAAGGTGTCGGGCCTGCTGCTCCCACTATTTTGTGGCAGCCAGGAGTTCAGTTCAGGGATGAATGTAAGCGTTGTGTGGATGTGTGTGCATGCTGAGTGACAGTTTATGTTGCATGATCAGTGAGTGTCTGTGTATGTGTGTGCTGAGAGAGTGTGCGGCTGAGTGTGTGTGGAGTGACTGACTGTGTGGCTGAGTGTGTTAAGTGGCTAGAGCATTGCGTTGAGCAAGTGTGTGTGCTTGGCTGAGAGCGTGTGATTGGGTATGCGTGCTGAGTGTCTGAGTCAGAGAGTGTGTGAGAGTGTGTATGTGCTGAGTGACTGAGTGACTTGAATGTGTGTGTTGAGTGATCGTTGACTGGAGTGTTGAGTGAGATAGTGCATGTTGACCGACTGAGTGTGTGTGCGACTGACCGTGACAAAGAACTTGGTGACCTGGAACAGCTTGGTGAAGCAGGAAGTGTAGATGATGTCACTGGTGTTCACACCTGCATTGATCAGTACCCGCGACACGATCTGCTCCAGTCGCTGAGCAACACAAAAAAGATTATGTCACTAGTGTTAATATCTGCATACCTGCATGAATCAGTACCTGCCACATGATCTGTTCCAGTCTATGAGCAAAACAGAAGGATAATGTCACTGGTGTTAACACCTGCATTGATCAGTACCCACCACATGATCTGTTCCAGTCGCTGAGCAACACAAAAAGGATGTCACTGGTGTTAACACCTGCATTGATCAGTACCCGCGACATGATCTGTTCCAGTCACTGAGCAACACAAAAAGGATGTCACTGGTGTTAACACCTGCAGTGATCAGTACCCGCGACATGATCTGTTCCAGTCACTGAGCAACACAAAAAGGATGTCACTGGTGTTAACACCTGCATTGATCAGTACCCGCGACACGATCTGTTCCAGTCACTGAGCAACACAAAAAGGATGTCACTGGTGTTAACACCTGCATTGATCAGTACCCGCGACACGATCTGTTCCAGTCACTGAGCAACACAAAAAGGATGTCACTGGTGTTAACACCTGCACTGATCAGCACCCGCGACACGATCTGTTCCAGTCACTGAGCAACACAAAAAGGATGTCACTGGTGTTAACACCTGCATTGATCAGCACCTGCAGCACGATCTGTTCCAGTTGCTGAACAACACAGAAAAGAAACTAGGACCACTCCAAAAGCACGTCTGGTCATCAATAAATAAAAGCAAAATCTCTGACTCACTTTCTAAGACCAAGGATACAATTTCTATTTCATGCTCACTCCGCTGCTTCCTTGAAAATGGGCCACGGTCAAACTGATATGACCAGGTAAAACTCCACAAAGGTTATCATGCATGACATAAAAGAGTTTGTATAACTATAGTCTGGGAGCATGTCAAAAATATTATCTCCCTTAAATTCAAACTCCAGTCACTAAAATTGTATGCATCGTGCCAAGGTAAGCACGTAACTTGGTGTTTTACACCCAGTCAAGCCGAGGCAGGCAACAACACATTAAGTCTAAAGTAGGCCGGACAAAGGCTGAGCCACATGAACCTTTTCAACCTGCAGTTGTGTTGCGCAAATGACTTCACAACATGTTTCATAGCTTTGGACTTTTCAGCTGTGGACTCAAAGCACATTCCAGAATTTAGAACAAAATTCTGTATCTGCAGCCAGAGAACACACTTCTGACCAATCGGTGGTGCAGAGGTGAAAAGGTCAACTGAAAGGCAAACAAAATAGTGGACTCCTCCATTCAAATGTCTTGTTTTTTTCTCTTGCCTTTATTGGGCAAATTCCAAACTCCCAGCAATGGCCGCAAGGAGAAACAACTCAGCTTCACTTTCAGAGCTTAGATTCATCATTGCACAAGACACTGTTTTATCTATCCAAGGCAAAATAAGATTGAAGCGATATTTTTTAACCCCTTCACTGCCGTCTGTATATTGCAGGCTGTGAGTGTGACAACTATTTGCCAAGGTGTTTTGGGCCATGAGGAGTAATAAGCTTAGAAATATTCTAGCATGCAAACTATCTGAAGAAACTACATAAAAACCTATGTTTTTAAAGAAAGAGAAATGAATGATCTACACATCTAACACAGTCACAAGTCAATATGACACTTGAATATTTTTATTGTATCAAAACAATTTGAGGAAAAAAAAGAGTGATACAAATTTTTCGGAACACAATGAGAATAAATGTAAACTATGTATAAACAGTGTTAAGATGTACAGAAATACAAAATAAAACTGTCTTCTGGCCTTGTGGAAGGGTATGGTGATATTACTTGTCCTTTTATGTATGCATCTGTTTACCTAAGTATGCACACTACAAAGCCATTTGAACATTTCAACAGCAGTAATACGTTGAGAGACATCCTGCCATGCCTAATAGTAATATACAGTAAAGTTACATTACATGAAACCTAAACTTTTCTGAAGAAAAAAATGAATGTGCTATACAACAGGCACACTGAAATGTCTGCTTGACAGTTATGTCAGTGGTATCTTGGTCATTAGTACTTCTTCTGGCTGTGGTACACCTCGAAACATGGGATCACACACAGGGCAGGTTGAGAGGGGCACTGTTTGCAACAGAATGCTGTTTCTGTTCTTGTCCCACTCTTTGTGCACACCTTACATTTTCTTGTTGCTGTGCGCTTTCCTCCTGTCTGAGGAACACGGGACAGAAAACGCCTTTCTGTCAGTCTGGCCACATCTTCAGTCAGTGCGAGGCGGCTGTGGCGCTGGCGCAAGACTGTCAGCAAAACAGCGGGTCACTGATTACGTCGCACTGAAATGTGACAAAGTCCTTGCTGCTGCCTTGGCCCTTCTTGAATACAAGAAAGGAACGCAAGAGGCTGACTTGCAGGAGATGCACCATGACCTTTTTATACCACCGAGTGGTTTTTCTGGTGGCATCATAAGGCTGGAGCATCTGATCAGCTCTGTCTACACCCCCATCTTCGAATTGTAGGAAACAGCTGGGTTTAGAGACTCTCTGACCCCCTCTCCTTGTCACTTGCTGCGTGGCTTCAGCGTGCCTGGTGGAAAGCATATACACCCCCTTGCTGCTTTGCCATTTGACAAAGAGAAGAGGGCCAGAACGCAGAGCTTTCATTGGCTCTTGCTGGCTGACCGCTAGCCGTCGGGCTGCCGTTGGAGCCCGATTCCCCCTCATTGTCCCACAGCACGCAGTTTTTCTTTGCATCATATACGGACACAGTCTGGAACCAGCGTACCAGTTGTCCATAAACAACTGGTATCCCTGGTCCAGCAGGCTGCTCATCATGAAAACCACAATATTTTCTGAGGCAGTTAGGTGTGTGGGGCGTCTGGTCTTCAATCGGGAAACCGGGATCCTCCTCGCCTGCGTATATGTGGAATTTATAGGCATGACCTGTATCCTCACACACGTTGAAAAGTTTGATTCCAAACCTTGCTCGTTTCAGGGGTATGTACTGCTCGAAGACAAGCTGTCCTTTCCACAGTAACAGTGGTTCATCAACAGCAACGAACTTGTCCGGTGTGTATACCAACTGAAACTTTTCCTGCAGATGTGTGACCAGCGGTCTGATTTTGAAAAGTCTGTCTCTGTTAGAAGAGTTGCAGGCTGGTTCATGGCTGTTGTCATTGCAATGCCATAAACGGAGCAAGGCTTGGAATCTGTTCCTTGGCATAATCTGTGAAAAGATTGGTGTGTACAGTATCGGCAGTGTTGACCAGTATGACTCAATGGATGGTTTGGATACAAGTCCTGTCAAAAGAACAAGTCCAATGAATTTTTTTCATTTCAGGACTGTCTACTTCCCTCCACTTCTTCAGTCGTGTGAACTGTCTCTGAGGTCCTATTGTGACTATTGTCTGGCTTGCATAGCGGTTTGCCTCTGTGACAAAATGTTCCACCAGATCATCACTCAGGTACAGTCTGTAGAAATCAATGGGTTTGGTGCCACCCACTGGCACCTTCAGGCCTGGCTGCCCTGTAAAAACAGGAATAGTTGGTGCTGTCATGTTGGGGTCCACCAGGGGATCAGGCAGGACTGCAGCTGCTGCTCTCCCTCCTCTCCCTCTCCCTCGCTGAACACCTCCTCTTCCACGGACAGCTCCCCTTCCCCGTACTCGGGTCCTCCCTCGTTCCAGGTCCTCACCTGAAGACAGTGGTACAGACATAACTATCGCATGCATAAATGTGCCACAAGCTGTCACTCACTACACACACACACACACACACACACACACACACACACACACAAATGTACCGGACACATCCACACACACACACACAAATGTATCGAACACATCCACATACACACACACATACACACACACCACCACCACCAGTCATGCACACAGCATTTCAACACAAAACACAAACAACAGATGGTTCTGTCACGCCCCCTGCCACGCCCACTCACACAATCATTGCTTTCAGAGCAACAAAACAAGGCCAAAATGATCAGCAAGCCACAACAGCACTAGGTGAATTTTTAGACACAGAAGCGAAAACAAATGAGTCATACCTCCACTGCGTGCAGTCAGCCTGCCTCCCCTTTGTCTCACTCGCGGACGGCCACGCTGCGCTGTCTGTGACATGGCACCAGCATCGCTACTTTCTATCAGTAGCTCTTCCTCCTCAGTCGAATCTGCTGTGTCAGACTCATGGTCTGGATTGTAGTCTTCCTCCTCAGTCGAATCTGCTGTGTCAGACTCATGGTCTGGAGTGAAGTCTGAGTCGGCCGCACTGTCATATTCTGCTTCAAGCTCGGCTCGCTCTTCGCGAGCAACATTTTCTGCCACAAGTCGAGCAATGTCTCTTTTGCCACTGACATGGGCCACTCCCGCCTCACCTTCACCATCATCATCTTCGTCAAACGAGTCATCGGAGGCATTCTCTCCACACCAATCTTCAAAACTGTCATCCTCAAGGAGTTGAAGAACTTCTGCAGCATCTGTCGTCACAAAATGGGAGTAATCCTTTGCAGTACAGCGTCTTTTTTCACCACTGGGTCCTGGTTGTGGTTCATCGTCAGCCATGTTGTTTGCACATGGCGCCCAAGGGGGCTGGGGGGGTCACAGAAATAATGCTGCCGAGGTGAATCTAGCACTCGACTGTCCTTCCCCTTATGAATATTTAAAGCTAATATATCAAGCTTTCTGACTGGTTACTATTTGGGTTCGTGGCTATATATATATATATATGTGAGAGGGGTATCCCTTGCTATGACGCCTGGGGCAGTTTTTTGCACACAAACCTTGAACGTACAAGTACGTCCTGGGGCAGGCAAGAGGTTAAACTGACCTGGCCTAAACAGTCACACAAGTAGCAAGCACCGTGAGGCTTATCACGCTGTGTGCAAGCCACCTGTCCAAAGCATGGACGACTGCAGATGGTCCTAAGAAGGGGCTACAAAGCCTCACGTGACGCAGACTTAGGATGGCACTGGGATAAAATACAACTTCAGTTGTGAAAAGTTTAACGCGGTTGTGAATTTAAATTTTGCCCCAAGTGCAGAAAGTTGGCACAGCTGCGTAAACCTCAGCAGAGGCTGTCAGCATACATCATCTGACTCAAGGACCTGCAAACAACAATGTTTGAGAAAACACCAGCCCTGAGCCTGCACACACAGACAGTTTCATGACTTTAAAAAATTAGCCCAAAGTGCAGAAAGCTGCCACAGCTGAGTAAATCTCAATGGAGGCTGCGGCCGTGCATCATTCATTTGACTCGTGGACCTTCAAAAGAGAAAGTTTGAAAAAAGCACAGCCATAAACCTGCACATGAACCTACCCTCTTGTGTCTCTGTGAACGAGGTTCTTTGGGCAGGGGGGTCCTGTTGCCAGCTGATGCTTGGCTGTCCCCATCATCCCCGGACAGTCGCTGTTCTTGGCTATCCCCCGCAGAGGTCACTGTCGATGCTGGCGCCGACCGCCTCGCCCTGCGACCGTCACTGTCCCAAACGGAGCTGTTGGAGGCGGCATGACTCTGCCTGTTCTGTGACATGGGTGGTGTGAAGATGTTCACAATGTCCGACGACTGTGAGAGTTTTCGGAAGGGGGGAAGAGTAGGAGTGGAGGCACTTTGCTGAAGATGCAGGGAACTTCTGGAGCTGCCGTTACCTGTAGAATAGGACAAAAAAGATCGGGGCAATTGTCTTTTTTAAAGCAACAGAGGCGTTTTATTCAAAAACAATTACGAAGGAACGGTGTATCAATACTATGGTTTGCACAGGGTTTTTATTTCAAAGTTCCCCAACTTTCAGACTGTTCTCTTGGACCAAGTTACACAGACATTTGTGTCTGCTCAGTTACCCAGACACTTGGAACACTTAAGTTTTAAGATTAAATGCATTTTGTATTTCCTTTTATCACCAATCATTTGGCTTCCCCCTTTTTCCTCTTCTAAATTCCCTATCTGCATATTATTTGTTGACCATTATCCTGAAATTCCCAAACTATGCAAGACCTTGGCTAAAATGCCATTTTCTCCATACTTTCTGATCTGGGCCTGTCAAAATACATATCAGTTATCTTTATTTTTTATTTTTTAAAGAAGACCATAGGAACCCTATGCACACACTGTATGGATCTGGCAAAGGCAGCAGGCAAGCACAACAGATGTACATGTCAAACTGTTGAACAGAACTATTTTGTCATGTCCTATAAAAAAATATTCATTTGAAATCCTACACTTTGATGTTGCTTTTAATGGCAACAGCCAGTTTTGTTTGAGATTTTTTCTCTCTCTCTCTCTTATGAATGTATTGACTTGATTGTGTTGGCTGTGCTGTGCTTGGAGCTGTTTAGCAACCTGAGTCTTAATCTGGTGTAAAAGAATTGTGATTGTGAACTGTGATTCATCCTAAGGGGGTCCTACGGGGTTAATGGGATTAAAAACCCAAACTAACTCGCTCGCTCTTTTGCTGTTACCTGTGTCCAAACTCTCCGCCGACCACAGTGACTCCTGGGAATGTGTCCACTTGCCGCTGCCTGTCCCATCTCCCCACCCGCTCCATGACTTTTCTCGCTTGACCCTGGATTTCGGTGCGGGGAAACATCCGCCATCCTGCCGTGACACTGACTCCCTGCGGCCGCACCCTCCCGCAGACTTCAGGCTGCGTCTTTGCTTCGCCGACGGAGTCATCGGGAGCATGGAGGAGGAAGAGAGCGTTCTGGTGATGGGGGTGAGCTTGCTTCCACCGCAGCTGACATCCATCTGGCTTTTGTGGGGGTGGCCACGGAACCTGAGGGCCGGGACGTGGGGCTTGTCGCTACACACATGGTGGCTCTCCTCCAGCATGATGGTGTCTCGGAACTTCTGGAAGAACTGCTCCTGCTTTTCACACCGCTTGTTGTGCTCATAGCTGATTATGACAGAAAAGGAAACAGATGCGCTACAAAGGAAACAGACGTGCTACACAGGAAACAGACGTGCTACAAAGGAAACAGATGTGCTACAAAGCAGAACTAGACAGGGAGTCCAATGCTGTTTCTGAAAGGAATGATTAAAAAAAAATCTGAAAGGAAAAGTGACTGTCCAGACATTTTCTGTTCTCAAAGAAGCAATAATTATCTGTTTCCTGAACAGAACAATAATCATTTTACTTTTATAGTCATATGTTTTACTGACTGTATACAAACTTATCATCAAGCAATGCAATCACAAGTCTGCAGACAACTGAATCAGTGAAAAGCACAGATCTGCAAGACCTGACTGCAGCTGATCCACTGACAGAGATGTGTAACACCATTCAGCCACCGCAGCAAATGCTTGCTGGCCATGGCCATGCAGTCCACAATGCAGCTGAGGGTAGTTTTCCACATCACACACACACTTGCAAGTGTAGAGCATCTTTCTCACATCAGACACACTTGCAAGTGTAGAGCCTTTTTTTTTCCACGTTAGACACACTTGCAAGTGTAGAGCTTTTTTTCTTCACATCAGACACACTTGCAAGTGTAGAGCATTTTTTTTCCACATCAGACACACTTGCAAGTGTTGAGTGTGTTTTTCCCCCACATCAGACACACTCCCAAGTGTTGAGCATCTTTCTCACATCAGACACACTCCCAAGTGTAGAGCATTTTTCTCACATCAGACACACTCCCAAGCGTAGAGAATCTTTCTCAAATCAGACACACTCCCAAGTGTAGAGCAGCTGTCTCAAATCAGACACACCCAAGTGTAGACCATCTTTCTCACATCAGACACACCCAAGTGTAGACCATCTTTCTCACATCAGACACACCCAAGTGTAGACCATCTTTCTCACATCAGACACACCCAAGTGTAGACCATCTTTCTCACATCAGACACACTCCCAAGTGTAGAGCATCTGTCTCAAATCAGACACACTCCCAAGTGTAGACAATCTGTCTCAAATCAGACACACTCCCAAGTGTAGACCATCTTTCTCACATCAGACACACTCCCAAGTGTAGAGCATCTGTCTCAAATCAGGCACACTCCCAAGTGTAGACCATCTTTCTCACATCAAACACACTCCCAAGTGTAGAGCATCTGTCTCAAATCAGACACACTCCCAAGTGTAGACCATCTTTCTCACATCAAGCACACTCCCAAGTGTAGAGCATCTGTCTCAAATCAGACACACTCCCAAGTGTAGAGCATCATCAGGGTAGCAGGTGTCAAAGCTGAGACATTCTAGTATGCAACTTTGCAGCCCCAGTGTCACAGAGAGAGAGAGCATTAACTGAAATGTATTCTGTCATACTGAAAAACATGGAATTCAAGTGCCAACATCAAATGTTTGTTTTCTGTAAATAATGTGACTTATGGACCTGCATACAAAGTTCTGTTTGCTGAACTGGCCGCACTTGAGGTGTTCAACTTGAACTGAGGTCAGTTCATCAGGCTAGTCTGCGCCTCATGCATGGCTCACTTTAATTCGGTCTTGATGATCAAGGTTCAGATTTCCAACATGGTGGTTTAATTATGTCTTGGCAGTCAATAACCAAGCAAAACATAGCACCCCTCCTGTCTTCCTTGGATCTACAAATCACTCTGCCCAAGGTCTGAACAGTGATCATCTTATAATGTACAGGAAGACCAGATGATCTTTCTGTACCAGAAGACCAGATGATCTTTCTGTTTCAGTGATCGTACTAAACATTTTTCGAATGGTGTGACATCTACATGGTAGCGAAGAAAGTTGTTTACGGAAACCAGTCAAACAATCACTGTAACTTGTCAAATACACTGCCATCTACCGTAGATATGATTACTAGAGCTCTACTACTGTACTACCAAACACCCTGTTCCCTTCCCTGTCTAGAATACACACACACACACACACACACACACACACACACACACACACACACACACACACACACACACACACACACACACACACACACACACACACACACTCTCACACACACACACACACACACACACACACACACACACACACACACCACACACACACACACACACACACACACACACACACACACACACACACACACACACACACACACACACACACACACACACACACACACTTACACTCTCAGCTGCTTTTTTCTCTCTCCATCTTTCTTTGAGAACTGGTCAAGCAAAACAACAATTTTGTTTCCAGTATTTCCTGATCATAACCGGTATAAAACTATAATCCTGGAAACGACCCGTTAACTCAAACCCTGCTTTGTACACAGCCGTTACTCACTAGACATCATGGTAGTGAAGATCTTTGCAGGCAGGCCACTGCAGGTTCCGCTCTTCGTGACTAGAGAACCGATGGGGGCGGACTACTGCCTGAACACACAACAAAGTTACAGGTCAACCTCAGTATACTGCTCCCCAACATAACACGGTTTATTTTACGACACACTTACAGCTAGTCCTACAATCATGTTATCACATGAACATCTGTTGAGCACCTCCCCTCAAGATGAGCCCTAAGCGCTTCACAATGGCAACTACATGGCACTATTCTCTATTTCTGAGCAGACCTACTGCACTCCAGTCGTCTGCAACTCGGAAAGGGGGTGTTGCTTTACACAGCATGGTTAGAAATGTTTTTATTATCACCCACCCAAGTGACGTTCTTACAGCACTGCTTGGCTGTTACATGGCTGGTGCCACATGAACTGCTGCCATCCTGGCACATGTTCTGTGAACACCATACAACCATGCACTGGTTGTTGCATGGCTGGTGCCACATGAAACTGCTGCCATCCTGGCATGTGTTCTGTGAACACCATACAACCATGCACTGCTTGTTGCATGGCTGGTGCCACATGAAACTGCTGCCATCCTGGCACATGTTCTGTGAACACCATACAACCATGCACTGGTTGATGCATGGCTGGTGCCACATGAAACTGCTGCCATCTTGGCGCACCTCCTGTGAACATTGTACAACCATGCACCAGTTTACAGTCACTTCATTCAAAGCCACATATGTAAGGTGCCTGTGTGTTTAGCTGTAACCTGCACTTTTGGCAGAATGACCTGGCAGTAGCCTGGGAATGGAATGGATACCAAACAGAAAGCTGACTCTGGAGAAGAATGTTCTCCTGCCACTCCTGCCGGGACTCAAACCCACAACCTTTCGATCATGAGCCTGGCACTCTACCACTGAGCTGTCCCCACTCCCAGGATGCATCATATTGGTATGCATAGCGCACCCAGTCCACTACATGTAATACACGAGTTATACATATTGCATCTAGTCTACTACACATAATATCATAAAAGGTATACTTAGGTTTCCTAAAAACAGTACTATAGGACAGGCATGCAGAAACATGGAGTCAAAAGTCATTTTCAATACTGTGAAAGGAAAGGAGAAAGGAGACAAATATTCTAACAGTCAAACAAACATAAAGACAGATCCAAACACATAAAAGGTTAAAAAAAAAAAAAGCACTATTCATTTTAAAACACTAGCAGTCATTTTTGTTTCAGACTTTTTTTAAACAGAAAGACAGACAAGTTTGTACAGACCAAGAGCAGCAGTAGTAGTAATTGGATTTTAGTGTCCCGTCAACCACACAGGGTCACCTCAGGACAGTCAAACTCAGATCATAAGCAAATACACATTTCTACTCTTCTCACATATATATATATCAACCCTCTGTCAAGTCAATCTACAAAACCAATCACTTTGCAAACATAAAACCTACATACACAAACATCAGACACAAATTTTCGAAGAGTTAGACCCTTCAATATTACCCCTGTTAAAATAGCACATAAGGCTAGGACATGCTGGTATTGTCAACCATTCCATCTAATTTATCGATACCAGGTTAAAGAAAAATATAAAAAAGGAATGGACAGACACAATATAAAAATTTAAAATGTTATATAAACGCATAACGGCAAAAACCAGTGCCATATGGCAGCAAGCTGCACTTACCACTTACCAACTATCATCTCCTAGCTGCTCAACAAGAGCCATACAAAAAAGCCTAACCCTTAACGAAAAATATTCGAGTTTTCTTGAAAAAAGTTGAGAATGGACCATTAGCAGAAAAATGACAGAAAGAGCAAGAGGACTAGGCAGAAAAAAACAAGAGAGGAGATAGGAAAGGGGAATCAAATGACAGCCCTGAGATTCCAGACAGGAGAGGGAAGATACTGGCAGAAGAACAAAAAGAGCCCGAGACAAGGCTGACTCTGCAGGGAGAAGGACAGACAGACAAACACAGAAAGCCCAACGAGCTGACCTTGACAGGCGAGAGATCCTCACGGACAGCAGAGCCATCTGGTTTGAACCACCTCATCATGTCCTTGGCATCCATGGAGGCTGAATTAAGAACACCTAATTGATTGCACTTAGTAATGATGTAGCTTCATGCATCAAAGACAAAAGGCCTGCTGGGGCACACCACAAACACAAAATAATGAAGGTGAAGTCCTGGAGAGATGACACATTAAGAGAGAGAGAGAAAGAGTGAGAGAGAACTTGAACTCAGCAACTTTAATTAATACAAGGATAGTAGCATTAGAACAGCCAGACTTTGTGAGAGATAAGATAATACTTTATTACACAAAGATAAAGATTTAAGCACAAGTCAGCTTTTCTACAAATCTGTCCCTGATCACAAACATGCCAACACTCAAAACGTCAAACAAGAATACAAATAACTGTGGCAAACTAAAATACATTTTAAGAACATAACAAAACAAAACAAACTATTTCTGTCCAAAACTTTGCAATATGCAAACGCAGCAGATGCAAATCTGAATTTTCAGGAAAGAGAGAGAGAGAGTTACAAAATCATTTTAAATGAATAAAGGAAAACAAAAGAAGAGTGAATATCTCTCTCTCTCTCTCTCTCTCTCTCTCTCTATATATATATATATATATATACAGTATAAAAAAAAAGATCACATCTAGCAAGATTGGAAGTTAAATGGCGGCACATACACTCACACACATATATATATATATATATAACGCATTAAAATGATGACCCCAAGGTAAGTGAAAGCATACAATAATGCACGAAAATACAAATACTGAAAGTTGACTTTTATGTCAAATACAAAAGTAAAACTTGACAAGAACATGCAAGGATATCTCAGATGATGAGGTAAACTATTCCATGCTAAAAGCCTAAAAAAGGAGAAATTGTTTTAAAGATTTCAATCCTTGTTCTGGGCAAAAGTTGTTTATTCCCATGAATGCGAAGACGTTCTGAAGGAATCATGAGAATCATGAGAGAGAGACAATGAGAGATGGTTCGGGGTGGGGGCAGTTCTTAGTTCATGAGAGACAAGAGATGGTTCGGGGTGGGGGCAGTTCCTAGTTCATGAGAGATGAAAGATGGTTCGGGGTGGGGGCAGTTCTTAGTTCATGAGAGACGAGAGATGGTTCGGGGTGGGGGCAGTTCCTAGTTCATGAGAGAGAGACAATGAGAGATGTTCGGGTGGGGGCAGTTCTAGTTCATGAGAGACAATGAGATGGTTCGAGGTGGGGGAGTTCTAGTTCATGAGAGAGAAGATGGTTGGGGTGGGGGCAGTTCTTAGTTCATGAGAGACGAGAGATGGTTTGGGGTGGGGAGAGTTCTTAGTTCATGAGAGACGAGAGATGGTTTCGAGGGTGGGGAGAGTTCTTAGTTCATGAGAGACGAGAGATGGTTCAAGGGGGGGAGTTCTTAGTTCATGAGAGACGAGAGATGGTTTGGGGTGGGGAGAGTTCTTAGTAAAATAGTTCATGAGAGACAATGAGAGATGGTTCGAGTGGGGGCAGTTCTTAGTTCATGAGAGACGAGAGATGATTCAGAGTGGGGGCAGTTCCTAGTTCACGAGAAACAACGAGAGATGGTTCGGGGTGGGGGCAGTTCTTAGTATCATAAAACAGGTGTAACAGACAAATAAATCCATGTGACTGAAGAGAAACATGAAACAATTGTAACAAGCAAACAAATCCACATCGCTGGCGAGAAGCTTGAAACAAGTGTAACAAACAAACAATTCCACATGACTGGCGAGAAGCATGAAACAAGTGTAACGAACAAGCAATTCCACATGACTGGCGAGAAGCATGAAACAAGTGTAACGAACAAACAATTCCACATGACTGGCGAGAAGCATGAAACAAGTGTAACAAACAAGCAAATCCACATGACTGGCGAGAAGCATGAAACAAGTGTAACACATGACTGGCGAGAAGCATGAAACAAATGTAACACATGACTGGCGAGAAGCATGAAACAAGTGTAACACATGACTGGCGAGAAGCATGAAACAAGTGTAACAAACAAACAATTCCACATGACTGGCGAGAAGCATGAAACAAGTGTAACGAACAAGCAAATCCACTTGACTGGCGAGAAGCATGAAACAAGTGTAACACATGACTGGTGAGAAGCATGAAACAAGTGTAATGAACAAGCAAATCCACTTGACTGGCGAGAAGCATGAATCAAGTCCACTAAACAAGCAAATCCACTAGACTGGCAAGAAGCATGAAACAAGTGTAACACGACTGGCAAGAAGCATGAAACAAGTGTAACACATGACTGGCGAGAAGCATGAAACAAGTGTATTACATGACTGGCGAGAAGCATGAAACAAGTGTAACACATGACTGGCGAGAAGCATGAAACAAGTGTAACACATGACTGGCGAGAAGCATGAAACAAGTGTAACACATGACTGGCGAGAAGCATGAAACAGTCCACTAAACAAGCAAATCCACTTGACTGGCGAGAAGCATGAAACAAGTGTAACACATGACTGGCGAGAAGCATGAAACAATCCACTAAACAAGCACACCCTTGTGACTGACAAGCAGCAGAGAGAGCACTCACACTCATCCGGAGCAAGAGGAGAGGAGAGCATCATGCTGCAGCTGTCGCTGGACTGATAGCGCCTCAGCACCTTGGCTTTGGACTCGCTCTCCGACAACGCTCGTCTCTCCGGCCACTCCGAAGGCGGGCCCTGCAGATCTGCAAGATCAACATGCACGTCACCATCTAGCTGTGCCACCTAAATCTGTTCTCTCATCAAGGGGTTTGGAGCTTGTTTACCTACCAATGTCATCAATGCTGCCTAAATCTGTTCTCTCATCAAGGGGTTTGGAGCTTGTTTACCTACCAATGTCATCAATGCGGCCTAAATCTGTTCTCTCGCCGATGGTTTTGAACTTGTTCACATACAAATGTCATCAATGATGCATAAATCTGTTCTCTCATCAAGGGATTTTGAGCTTGTTTATATATACCAATGTCATCAATGCTGCATAAATCTGTTCTCTCACTGACAATTTTGAACTTGTTTACATACAAATGACATCAATGCTGCATAAATCTGTTCTCTCACTGACAGTTTTGAACTTGTTTACAAACAAATGACATCAATGCTGCATAAATCTGTTCTCTCACTGACAGTTTTGAACTTGTTTACATACAAATGACATCAATGCTGCATAAATCTGTTCTCTCACTGACAGTTTTGAGCTTGTTTACATACAAATGACATCAATGCTGCATAAATCTGTTCTCTCCCTGACAGTTTTGAGCTTGTTTACTTGCAAATGTCCTCAGTGATGCAAAATCAAAATCTGAAGAAGTATAAATTTAATAGGAATGTTTGTGTATGTGTGTGTGCATGCATGTATGTATATGTGGAGGAAAGCGTGTGTGCGTGTGTGTGTGTGTGTGTGTTTTATTTTGTGTTCTTCTCTCTGAATTGTGCTGTTGTGTTCAACTTGTACAGTACATTTAAATTTCACCTTTGAAAACCATTCTACACTGTCCTGCATGGAAAGAAAAAAGCAGCTCATCAGCTGAACAAAATCCAAAAGGTTACGGCAAGTTTCTGACCTGGGAGAAAGAGGAAATCATGGCTGGTCAAAGGCGTCCTGCCCTCAGGAATCCCGAGGGACGCTCGATCCTCTCCCTGCTGAAGCAACATCTCCTGTCCCTCCGTGATGCAGTGGATGAGGTCCCCTGCTGTCAGCTCAAAGGCCTTGCCCTTCTTCTCCCATCTGCCTGCCAGTGCCATGCAAACAAAACCCAATCAGTCGCTGCTACCAACACTCCAGGGAGTACCGAACAGGTGCTGACATATGTACTATAGTTGTGTTATATTTGTTACAGTGAATACAAGAAAAAGTCACAGACACGCACACACACACGCACACACACACACACACACACACACTCACACACACACACTCACACACACACACTCATACACACATTCTCCAGAGATGGCAAAATGATCAGTCACGCTGCAAGGACAGGAGATTTAAAACGCATGCACCAAACATGCATAAAATTCTGCACTAGAAAATCTTTGGTGCACAGCTGAGGTGCATCACCTTCTATGGTGGAGCCCTTCCTTCAGGACTGTCACTAGTGTCAGACCTACCAGAACCTGAGAGAGGAACCTTGTCGAGCGGACAGACACACTGGTGATTGAAAAGCTCTACAGACCTGTGGAGAACCTCTAGCATTGAGCAGCATACATTTCAGCTACCAGAGTTCCCGTCTGAGCAAACGTATTTTCATATCTTGAAATTTTAGGCATACAAAATACGCCCAAATCATATGAGTAAACAGGTCTGCAGCTTCCATAATGACATTCCGACATATCTTGGGAAGTTAGTAAACACACAAATTTAAAAAAAAATGGGTGTCATAACAAAACGGCTTCCACCAACACTTCAGTTGTTTTATAATAAAACTTCCAATAAGTCATAACAAACACTTCATCAAAAATATCGGTGATCTGACAGAGCCAGCCATACTTTTCTCCTTGTTGATGCACTGCACCACTGACTCCAGCAACACACTGTCGACTGTATGGAAGGCAGAAGCTGTCAAAAGTGGCAAATCCTGCACAGCCTTCTCCACAGACTCGGCAATGTCATCCTGGGTGTTTGTTTGCTCCTCCAATATCTAAAAACACACAAAGAAAAACAAAGATGTTTGTTACAGTCCCTCAGCTAAAACCCTGAGGTTTACCCAATGCTGGGTGAGACAGCAGTGTGCGCAACCATTTCCCTGCACATGTCCATACTATCTGCATATAAGGGCCGTTTTACCCACCACTGCCACTTGTGCACTCGGACTTGGGGGGAATTCCGTGATGGAGTTTTTGTCTTGCATGTAGGTTACTATAGCTGAAAGTAATCCTGACACAGGACTTTAAGCATAAGAAAACAGGCTCCTTTGTCAATGATTAATACGAAGTAACAGCCTTTGGTGACGCTCATCGCCCTGATATAACTGCACTGGTTAACTGGGCATAAAACACCAATTTACTTACTTACTGGTGACACTCATCAGCCTCACTTTTGATCTTCAGCCCCACCATGCCCTGCATGATACATCACTGAAAATGGTTCAAGTCAGCAGATGCTTGCAACAAACACTTGTTAGAATCAGAAGTCCAGGCAGGGATGCAGCTCAGTTAGCTGAGCGTCAGCCCTGCGCGATGCTAAGGCAGCTTGGACTCCCCAGCGCAGCAAGGGATTTTGGTCCAAGAGGGAACGTTCAGCGCAGACTGTCTTGCAATGTTCATAAAGCCCCTGCATACCAGTGCACGCCTTAACATCTGAGCATGTGTTCAAACTCCAAAGCGCTGGCAGCCGCACCATTTGCTTGGGCACAAAAATAAGCGCACGGTACACGTCAACCCTCGGACAGAAAGTGGCTGCAAAGTTGCAGAGGAACTGAAAAGCCACATACACAGTTTGTCTTCCAAAAATGGGTATGCTACCTCCGTAAAAAGAAACACGCAGAAGATTAAGAAAGTCAGAGACAAGGGGGAAAGAGGGGGTAAAAGCAGTACGTGAAGACAAAGGGGTTGAGCTTTTGTGGCAATGTACCTTGTTGTTGGTCTGGAAATCAAAGTAGGTAGCGCGGTGAAGTTCCTCAAACACCTCAGCATTCACCTCAGAAGGTGAGCGCATGACGATGGCAGTGAGCTGTCCCGTAACCCCTTGCTCACCGGGTATCAGGAGAAACAAATGCTGTCTGCGTGTCAACAGCTCTTTCTCGGGATCTGTGAAACAAACAAATAACTCCCTTTATGAGAGCGTCCTTCTTTCATGGAGTGATCTGTGAAACAAACAAATAACTCCCTTTATGAGAGCGTCCTTCTTTCATGGAGTGATCTGTGAAACAAACAAATAACTCCCTTTATGAGAGCGTCCTTCTTTCATGGAGTGATCTGTGAAACAAACAAATAACTCCCTTTATGAGAGCGTCCTTCTTTCATGGAGTGATCTGTGAAACAAACAAATAACTCCCTTTATGAGAGCGTCCTTCTTTCATGGAGTGATCTGTGAAACAAATAACTCCCTTTATGAGAGCGTCCTTCTTTCATGGAGTGATCTGTGAAACAAACAAATAACTCCCTTTATGAGAGCGTCCTTCTTTCAGGAGGGATCTGTGAAACAAACAAATAACTCCCTTTATGAGAGCGTCCTTCTTTCATGGAGTGATCTGTGAAACAAATAACTCCCTTTATGAGAGCGTCCTTCTTTCATGGAGTGATCTGTGAAACAAACAAATAACTCCCTTTATGAGAGCGTCCTTCTTTCAGGAGGGATCTGTGAAACAAACAAATAACTCCCTTTATGAGAGCGTCCTTCTTTCATGGAGTGATCTGTGAAACAAACAAATAACTCCCTTTATGAGAGCGTCCTTCTTTCATGGAGTGATCTGTGAAACAAACAAATAACTCCCTTTATGAGAGCGTCCTTCTTTCATAGAGTGCCCAAGTTCAACACTATGAAGACTCTGACACTTTTAGCGTACGCCGGATTATTTTTTTTGTGTTTCCATAACCCACTGAACTCTGATACGAACTACAGGATCTTTAACGTGTGTGTGTGATCTTTTGGCATGTGTATACACAGAGGGGATCTCGGTTTATAGCCTCGTCTGAAGGAATTTGTAGAGCCTGCACAGACTTTGACTCTGGAGAAATCTCAGGGTGGGCACAAAGCCTAGCACGCAACAGTCACCTCTCCATTTGGTGACCACACTCGATCGTGTTAAAATTTGTCTTCTGAGAGTGAGCACGCTTACTCTGCATCGCTGACTCTTCGAAATGTAATTTTCAGTGGAGGCTTTGGTGCATGATCATGCAAGGTTTAAAAAATCTCACTTACATATTTTTGCAAGAAAAAGCCAATGTTTAAGTTTCTGCAGGGTTCACAGCCAGCTCATTTATCTCCCTTACATGATACACCAGTCACCAAACATGCATTTTAACCTCTCTTGTCCTCGTAAATAACCACCATTTTAAGTTTGAACTGGACTGGAAAAGAACCTGTGGAGAAAACAACCATCAGTTTGAACTTCTGACCCCCCTGGGACCCTGAAATGTGATCAGCCTCACCAAAACTGCCATAAATAAAAATGTAAAAGCTCAATGATGGTTAACAGTATGGAAAGTGAAAGATCTAGCCCACATCATCTTTGAGACAATGTCTGCAAGCACAGTCTTTGAGACAAAGCCAGTGCTCTAGTTTCTGCCATGACTGGCTGGATGAGACATACCTCTGTGATTTTGAAGGGTCAATAAATGAATAGGAACAGAAGAGAAGAAGCAAAACTGTTTTTAAAATCCATAAACCCTAAACAAATTTGACGTTACAACTTTTATTTTTAATCCCAAAACAAAAACAGTCTGTGAATTGGATGTTTTACTTTGTTGGCGTTCCTCAGCTACAAAAACAGAGGTTCACCCAATGCTGGGTGAGAGGGTCATGTGTGCAGCTGTTTCCCCACAACTGTGCATGCAAATACCAATTTAAAAGAACTTTACTATTCATAATAAATTCATAAAATAAAAATCTGCCTTTTGGGTCACTCAAATTCCACAATTTTTTTCAATTTTTTTTAAAGGGCAATTACAAAATTCATTATAACAGAGGTAAAAGCATACAAATAAAATCAAACAGTAAAACAAAGTAAAACTGTTATACATGATTTTCAAGCATAGTGTTACCTGACACTCCTGCAGTGTCACTCTGACCTCAGAGATGTCAACAATGGAGTTGACAATGTCATGAAGACTGCTATAGCTGAAAGTAATCCTGACACAGGACTCTTAATGCAAACAATTTGCTTTAGACCTAACGTTTCGGCTGGAGACAATAACCTGAATAAGCTGCCAATGATGACCACAGAGCACCGGACTTGTGATTGAAAGGTCCCGGGTTTGAGTCCCCACAGGAGTGGCAGGAGAATTTTCTTCTCCGGGGTTAACTTTCTGTGCTGACTCTTATTCTGGTATCTGTTCCACTCCCTTCTTAGCGCAGTGGCGTGTAAAAGATCCTAGTCATTCTGCCAATGTTCAGGTGGCAGGTTACAGCTAAACAAGCATGCACCCCACCTATGTGGTTTTGAGTGAAGTAACACTGTAAACTTGTGCGTGGTTGTATGGTGTACACAGAACTTGCGCCAAGATGGCAGCATGTTTAACGTGGCACTAGCCATGCAACAAGCAAATAGTGCCGTCAGTACACCACTTCGGTGGTTATTCAAAAACAGGCTATAAAACAATACACCTCATTCAGAATTACATGCGACATGAGCGCAGTGAGTCTGCTTGAAAGCAGAGAATAGCTCTATACAAAAGTGATCAATAATAATAACAACGTCAAAAAGCCTCTGATCAGGGCCTGAATATGACATGTTACAATCCCGATACCTGTCTGGTCTGAGAGAACACACCTGGTGTGGGTCGCCCTGCAGCGGCGATTCCTTCCTTCCAGGCTGCAGTTGACAGGCCGTAGGATGCCGCCACCGGAACACAGCACTTCTCGTGCAGAGAAAGACGCAGCAGCAGGGCTTCCTGTGTTAGTAATAAGCAAACACCGCCTGGTCAGCAACACGGCCCTGAAGTCATCACTCACAACTTAAACACTACAGACGGAGCCCAAAAGGGCAAGTTATCTCAGAAGTAGAGGTTTGTAATCCAGCAGTCATTTAACTACCGCTACCATCCCTTTCCGCCCGGGTTTTATGCTTTTGCTGTCAAATAACCTCAGCAACAACATCGCCACTAACAATAGTGGGATAGCATCTACAAACAATACCACAACACTAGTCAATGTCCACATATATGAGAGAATAAAGACACTCACCTTGTGTGTCAATCTCCACATATGTGATAGAATAAACACACTCACTTTGTGTGTCAATCTCCACATACATGAGAGAATAAAGACATTCATTTTGTGCGTCAGTGTTCACGTATAAAGAATCAACACTCACCTTGTGTGTCAATGTCCACGTAAATGAGAAAATAAACACACTCACTTTGTGTGTCAATGTCAACGTATATGAGAAAATAAACACACTCATTTGTGTGTCGATGTCCACATATATGAGAGAATAACAACATTCACTTTGCGTGTCAATGTTCACATATAAAGAATCAACACTCACCTTGTGTGTCAATGTCCACGTATATGAGAGAATAAAGATATTCACTTTGTGTGTCAATGTTCACGTATAAATAAAGAATAAACACTCACCTTGTGTGTCAATGTATGAGCCAGCTGCCCAAACTGACTGTCAGGTTTCACAGGTCTAGCACCAGCTAAGGAAGCAATCACACATGAGTACATGTACGCAACAGATCCCCACATTCCCACTGATTTCCTGGTCGGAGGGGGGAGGAGGGGGAGGAAGGGGAACTGTGTTGCAGTCATATGTGTGTGACAGTTTATTTTTAGAGCGCATTTCCATAAGTAATGTATGCTCTTATTTTAATAATGCTTGTGGCTTTAACCTTGCCTGTATGCTACTGTGCACTCTTAAACTGTGAATCTTTCATACATGCTGCGATGCAGATATTCTTTGTTTGGAATTCATGTGTGGCACCCCCTGTACAGTTAAAACTACAGGCCCGTGCAATTAAAACTACAGGCCCATACAACTGCATGTACAACTAAAACTACAGGCCCATACAACTGAAACTACAGGCCATACAACTGAAATTACAGGCCCATACAGTTAAAACTACAGGCCCATACAACTGAAACTACAAGCCCACACAACTGAAACTACAGGCCCTTGTAACTGAAATCACAGACCCATACAGTTAAAACTACAGGCCAGTACAACTGAAACTACAGCCCCATACAACTGAAACTACAGCCCCATACAACTGAAACTACAAGCCAATACAAATGAAACTACAAGCCCATACAATTGGAACTACAGGCCTGTGCAATTAAAACTACATGCTCTTACAAGTGAAACTACAGGCTCATACAGTTAAAACTACAAGCCTGTCCAAATGAAATGACAGACCCATACAATTGAAACTACAGGCCTGTACAATAAAAACTACAGGCCTGTGCAATTGAAACTACAGGCCCATACAACAAAAACTATAGTCCTGTACAACTGAAACTACAGGCTCGTGCAATTGAAACTACAGACATACAAATCAAACTACGGGCCCATGCAACTGAAACTACAGGCCAGTACAACTGAAACTACAGGCCAGTACAACAAAAACTACAGGCCCATGCAACTGAAACTACAGGCCCCTGCAACTGAGACTACCAGCCTGTGCAATTGAGACTACAGGCCAGTACAACTGAAACTACAGGCCCATGCAATTGAAACTACAGGCTCCTGCAACTGAGACTACAGGCCTGTGCAATTGAAACTACAGGCCATACAACTGAACTATAGACCCATGCAATTAAAACTACAGGCCCATGCAATTGAGACTTCATGCCCATGCAACGGAGACTACAGGCCTGTGAAATTAAAACTCCAGGCCTGTACAACTGAAACTACAGGCCTGTACAACTGAAACTACCCATACAACAGGCCTGTACAAGCCAATCAATTTGCAGTGCTGGTCATGCACCAGACATAGATGTGAACATTTCACACCTGAAGGATACAGCAGCAAGCTGAAGTTGTCGATGAGGTACAAAGGAACCGAGGCCAGGCTAACGAACGTCAGCACCTCCAGACGTCGACCAAACACCAGCTCTGTGCTTGGTGCCTCATGGGGGTCATGCTGCACAAACAGGGCAGGAAAGCTGAGATCAGCTCCTTGCCACAAACCAGCTCTATACTCCCTCAAGATCCCTTCATTCTGTCTCAGACATGTGCATTTTTTTCACATACCAGCATTCAAAAGAAAACAGCATGGGCAACGGACTCTCTCTTACTCTGCCGCCACAACCGGGAATACCCTCCTCTGTCAGGCACCGGCAAGTTCAACTAAATGTTGATTCCAAAATATTAATTTTGACAGAAATCCACCAATCTGTTACCAAAGCCCTGCCCTATCCTTTCCTCTTCACAAGAATGATCGCTGCTGAATTCTGTACGCTAACAGAAAGATCTGAAGTCTCACTGGACACTGAGGTAAACATGGCAGCAGCAAACCTTTTTCAGAAAAAAAAGTTTCGAAAGAATCCAATGCTTCAGTTTGTACATTTATTTGTGTCCTTCCACAACAAACTTGCTTGGACACAGACAGCAAACCTACACATAGGAAACCATCACAAGCTGGCCTGTGCCAATGAAGCTCTGTGAATCACCTTTTTACTGGGTTTCTGTTTCCAAAAGTGCAGAGTACTCAGCTTGTCCTTGAGCCGTCCAAGGTCACCACACTCCAAAGACACCCCTGGCTGCGCAAATCCTTTCTCTGACTGAACAGCAGAGGATGGAATAACGATCAGGACATTCAAGTTCTGCCAAATGTCATGCCCACATACAAAAATGAAGCGGAATCTGTTTTCTAAAATGCAAGAATTATGAAAGCTTTATCTTGGTCCAAACAAAAGTTCTGGGGACTGCACAAGTTAACATTTTACCCTTCCTATGAAGCCTTAGATTTGAAATCAGGCCATGGTCATTCAAATGAAACTGAACACAAACTCCAAAGCAGTTTAATACTAATATTTGGGTGATAGACAGCTCATGCAAGCAGAAATTTTACCCTTCCTACTAAGTCCTATTTTGAAATCAGGTCAAGGTCACTACAATGAAAATAAATACAAACCAAAGCAGTCCAATACTGATACTTACACAACAGACAGCTTTGGGGGAAGAGGGGGTGGGTGGGGGGGTCGCGGGGGTGGGGGGGGTGGGGGGAGGAGAATGGACCATTAACCGCTTCACTGCCATGATGTCACTTGAAAATGACCAATAAAAGTGCAAAATTTGAAACCTTTAAGCCGTTTTGTTTTCTTTTTCGCACTGGCGTATGGAAGGGATTTCACCACAACGCATAGAATTGAAAGTAGATGTTACAGGACCGGAAAATATTCTGTTTGCAGGCACGTCCCTGCATCTTTCAGCCCCGAAATTTTACAGGCTGGGGCAGTGAAGGGGTTAAGAAAAAAGAAATGACAAGACAGAAAGAACAAGAGGACTAGGCAGAAAAACAAGAGAAGAGACAGGAACAGGGAATCAAATGTCAAATGGCAGCTCTGAGATTCCAGACAGAGGG
Source organism: Alviniconcha marisindica (assembly GCA_018857735.1). Classification (NCBI taxonomy): domain Eukaryota; kingdom Metazoa; phylum Mollusca; class Gastropoda; family Provannidae; genus Alviniconcha; species Alviniconcha marisindica. Next base: position 220,676 of record JABMCL010003699.1, on the reverse strand, counting down.
GTGGATATTAGATGTCCCCATCCTCCCTTTGGGTGATAACAGACATACAGGTGAGTAATGTTCAGTAACAGGAGGTACAGCGGTGGCCTTGTCAGCAACAGAGCTTTGTGCAGCTGCCACATGCCATGCAGGGGCACCGTCGGCAAAGAGTTAAGAAAAACTTCTAAATTTAACCCCTTCACTGCCATGTTACTTGAAAAAGACTTAAGAGTGCAAAATTTTAAACCCTTAAGCCTTTTTTTTTTTCTTTTTCACACTGGCATGTGAAAGGATTTTAATCAAAATGCATGGCACTGAAAGTAGATGTGTTATACTTTTATAGGACCGGAAAATATACTTTTTGCATGCAAGTCGGTGCATCTTTCAGCCCGGAAATTTTACAGGCTGGGGGCAGTGAAGGGGTTAACTACTCCCTCCACATACCGGCCACACAACAACGCCTCTCCACAGTGGCCAGTGCAGCAGAGACAGCTGACTGGAGTGCAGGATATCAGCTTGGAGGACGGAGGCCAACAGTTGCACCGTGTCCCCTTGCTGGTCTGCTGCATCTGCGACCACCGTAACCTGCCCCGCGTGCCACTCCCGCAGACGCATCAAAGAGCCCAACAAAGGGGTGCAACTGAAAGAAAAGAAAAGAAAAGAAAAACCAACGCGTATGATGTTCAGCGACGTCTGGCCTTTACCTGCTGCAAGGTGAAACTCCGTGCAGCGACATGGACGAGAAACGGAAAGTGACAGTGACAGCTGAGGAGTGGGAGACTGCTGTTTCACTCCGTTGCTGTCACATGTCACCGTTGAACTCGTTCAACATGCCCAAAGAGCCTACCGCAAGAAACAGGTTTGCTGTTCCAAATGTATGCCCATTTATGACAAAACGGACACGACTCCATAGGCTTCTCCTTCGCTGTTGCATGCGTGAAGATTGTGCGAAAAGTCAACCAATTTGTTGTTTGGGGGCATTTGGAACAGATTGGTTACAAGGACAGCCAATTTTGATCCCTATACATAAAGACTGATGGTCACAGTCACAATTAAATAAAACAGTGTTGCAAATGACAAATGGTGAAATAAGTGATCAATCCACAGTCCTTATCACTGACTGGATTTTTCAAAGACCAAGTTAACTGGCATTTTGTGTTTTCAAGCACAATTAATATAATCATAGAGGAATGAACATACTTCTGCCACTATCTGTAAGTAGCAGGGTAGCAACTGCACATTAAGCAGCAGTTCATTAAATGTCTTACAGAAGCAGATAATCTACATACTTAGAAGTAACACACACTCATCACATGCATGCCAAAAAGCTAGTCCATTCAATATTCTCTGTGTCTACAGTTATAAAGCCAACAGATTCTGGTATCATACTTTGCCCTGATAATGATATGACCATCACAGTTGAGTGGGCATTAAAAACCAGTTATCTCTCTTTTGAGTGGACGTTAAAAGCTGATTTTCTGTCTATGTGGTTTCATAAACCTTTCCATCTAACTTTGCTATACCATTTTACAAAAATCATTTTTTTAAATGATGTAACAAAAAACTAACAAATACCAAGTGTAGAATCAGTTCCTCGATGATCAGAGTATCAACTTGATTATCAAATTCATGAAACAGAAAAGAAAAAACCCACACAAACTCACATAATAGCCAATTTCATTATCATATGGCAGCACACTACACAGATTATGAACCAACTACCACCTCCTAGCTGCTTCCAAAAACAAACATTTAAAACCCATTTAAATTGTACTTCAAATCATAAAAAAATACCTTTCCCTGTTGATATTTGGGTTCACTAGGAACACATCCAGAGTAAAGCCTGCACACACGAAAAAGACTTTAAAAAAACAAACAAAACAAAAAACAGATTTGAGTTCATGACTACATCTGCTATCTTCTTCATCGGTTTCACTTTCAGTAATGTCCTCCCTCACCTTTTTGAGATGACAGTTTACAGCAAACAAGAACTCAGTGAATATCTCTCATAACTGTTTCAGCTACATCAGTCATTTTCCTCTACTGCCAAAAATTACATGCAAATTTAAATTTTCAGTGTAACTGCAGCCAGTGTTCCAATGTGTGTGAGTGTGTGTGTGTGTGTGTGTGTGTGTGTGTGTGTGTGTGTGTGTGTGTGTGTGTGTGCGTGTGCGTGCATGCGTGCATGTATGAATGTGTGTATGCATGTTTAATATTATAAGTACATTGGAACCCCTGATATGTGCACAGTGCAGTCACACATACACACACTTTCATGCACATACAAACACACACACAAGCAATCACACATTTTCACTCACATACACAAACACATGCACTCACAGTATACACTTTCACTCTCACACACACACACACACATGCACTCACACATGTATACACACTTTCATTCTCATACACACACACACATGCACTCACACATGTATACACACTTTCACTCTCATACACACACATATGCACTCACATGTATACACACTTTCACTCATACACACACACACCACACACACACACACACACACACACACACACACACACACACACACACACACACACTCATGCACTCACACACACATGCACACACATACATGCACATGCACTCACACACTTTTACTCACAAACACATACACAGTATACCCACACACATGTATACACTCACACATACACACTCTTTCAATCACATACATACACACATGTGCATCTGCATGCTCCCACACTCACACTCACACACATACACACATCTATACCAGCATAAGGAAGATTGTCAGCAAGATTATCCAGATGCTCTGACAGTTTTGTTGTCTTCTGTGTGTTACTGAAAATAAAATACATCAACTTCAGTACCACAGAAATTATCCACACCGCACCATTCAAGCAAATAAAGGTACTACTACCAGTACAAATCTTCACACACAAAAATGAACCTGCCAAATTTCATGATGTGTTTAAAAACAAATTAACAAATAATTATGACAAATGTGCTCTTCCTTTAAAAACAATTTAGCCTAAAAAAAGCTCCTCTCAAAACATTAATAGTCTGTATCAGTTATAAGCCATTGTCAAGGACTAATTATCATGAGTGACCAAAGACAACGTTTGTGTTAATGTCAAGTCACGTGTTGTTTTGCCTAGAAACAGAAAAAACACTAAACTCACATACTATTAGTTTTCAAATACTTTTTGTTGTTGTTGTTGTACAGTAAATATACATGTAGGTTCATCTAAATCACCTCTATGGTTCTGAGTTTGAATGTTATTTTCTATTTTATCAGAACCATGTCTCACTTGCAGTCTGTGCAGTCATGTGATAAATACCATCATCATTACTAGCATAAGTTAGAGATCACACATACCAAACATCTAGTAATACGAAGGGAATATTTAGGGTCACACAACATGGTTTGTTAGTTAGTTCTTGGATGTCAGTGTCCTGTGAACTGCTTAGGGTCATCTCTGGACAAAACATGGTAAGAAATTTGCAACCACCCATGTTGAAAAAAAAAGTTTCTGACAACAGTTATTATGATTAGCAAATAAACCCCATTTGTTTTAATTCACCACAACACATTTTTTGAAGTAATAAGAGACAATTCTTAAATAGTCTTTCTGAAAAAAATATGCCATTCCAAAGGCTCCTTTTGCCAGAAAGGTGTCTGAAAAAAATGCTGGTATGAATTTGAAAGTTTTGTTGCTGTTGTAGTTGTTATAGTTGTTGTTGCTAATGACAACCTGACCGCGACAATAGCAATCATGATTTCCAGTTACGCTCAGTTTTCATGCAATCAGCAACTCAGCCCAAGTCCAGTTAATATGGAAAGGGAGCTAGCTATAGGAGAGGAGACTAGATAATATGGAAAGGGAGCTAGCTATAGGAGAGGAGACTAAATATGGAAAGGGAACTAGCTATAGGAGAGGAGTCTAATAATAGGAAAACTAGTATAGGAAGAGCTAATATGGAAAGGGAACTAGCTATAGGAGAGGAGTCTAGATAATATGGAAAGGGAACTAGCTATAGGAGAGGAGTCTAGATAATATGGAAAGGGAGCTAGCTATAGGAGAGGAGTCTAGATAATATGGAAAGGGAGCTAGCTATAGGAGAGGAGTCTAGATAATATGGAAAGGGAACTAGCTATAGGAGAGGAGTCTAGATAATATGGAAAGGGAACTAGCTATAGGAGAGGAGTCTAGATAATATGGAAAGGGAGCTAGCTATAGGAGAGGAGACTAGATAATATGGAAAGGGAGCTAGCTATAGGAGAGGAGTCTAGATAATATGGAAAGGGAACTAGCTATAGGAGAGGAGTCTAGATAATATGGAAAGGGAGCTACTATAGGAGAGGAGTCTAGATAATATGGAAAGGGAGCTAGCTATAGGAGAGGAGACTAGATAATATGGAAAGGGAGCTAGCTATAGGAGAGGAGTCTAGATAATATGGAAAGGGAACTAGCTATAGGAGAGGAGTCTAGATAATATGGAAAGGGAGCTAGCTATAGGAGAGGAGACTAGATAATATGGAAAGGGAACTAGCTATAGGAGAGGAGTCTACATAATATGGAAAGGGAACTAGCTATAGGAGAGGAGTCTAGATAATATGGAAAGGGAACTAGCTATAGGAGAGGAGTCTAGATAATATGGAAAGGGAACTAGCTATAGGAGAGGAGTCGAGATAATATGGAAAGGGAGCTAGCTATAGGAGAGGAGACCTAACCTACCCCGACCTGTGCGTTACAGACACAGCCTGCATCTCCTGCAACACAGTGTCAACATCCACAGATGTCAGTCCTCGCCACGCCCAGTTCTTCTCCATGCTGCTCTCGGTCTCATGAAGGACACGCTGCAAACAATTCATGTCAACTTCTGCACCACACCAGTAAAACGTACGTGCCTTGTCGACTGTCCAGTCTTTATTTTAAACACAGACACACCAAAAACATACAAACAAAAGTAAAAACAGAGCACTGTTAAGTGTTAAAATAGAGGTGTCAGAATGAGGGAGCATTTAAGTTTCACAAAGGCCATTACATAATGTATAACACATTATATGTGTGTTGAAGACATCCTATTTCATAATGTTTAACTCTTTCAAACTGTGTCAGAAGTGGGCTTCCGACACTCTCGCTGACTGGTTGGAGCTGTGTCAGAAGCCGGCTTCCGACGGATGTTTGCGACTTTACATGACAATATGAGAAATGCAAGGGACACAAATCAGGCAGTAAATGGAAGCTTGTCCATTTTCCTTTGTGTTCCCTTCCTTGAATTAATGATGCAATGATGTGGGCCAGTTTTGTGGCTTTTTTCCCATCATATGTGCGACTGGCACACTTTCCTCAAAACAAAATGGCTGCACCCAGGTGAAGGTGCAATTTGAACTTCATTAGCCGCAAAGTGTGTGACAGTATTTGATCGTGTGTGTGGCTTCTGGTTTAACTTCACTGAAAACATTTCTGAGGTAAAACCTGCTAATCTCAGTGGGTTTGTGTCAAGACTATGCAGAACAGTGTATATTTTGTTGAGTGACTATGGGTGCCAAAACTGAATTTTTACCCCCCCCCCACAACTGCATACTTCTTTGTTCATAAGTCAACAAAAATATATCCCCCTCCTTCCTGATGGTAATATATTGTTCTTAAAGTTCACACTTTAATCTGTTTAAAACTGTTTGTGATCTGTACTATTTGTGGTTATTTGGGGGATTCTTTTCAAAATGCTCCAAAGTGGTGCGATTTGAGGGATCCACGCGTCCATTTTGAGATAATATATTATATATATATATGTGTGTGTGTTAAAGACATTGACAGATCCCAGTCCATGCTATGCTCAGAAAGGGAGAGGAGTCAACATGAGAAAGCTTTAAAGTTTCACAAAGGCCATTACTGATTATATCAGGGTTTGCATTAACCAGTAATTTCCGGTATTTTACCAAATAAAATTTAAAGCATATATACCAGAATCAAAATCATTAATCAGTCTGAAGTACTGGCTGTTACTTGTTTGACCAGAAAATAGAAACAAAAAACTCAGCACAGCGTGTCAGTGAGAGTGTGTGTGGCATATGTTTGTGTGAGTGTGTGTGTGTCTTGGTGGGGAAGGGAGCTGGGTGTTTGCTAGCACAGCTCTGGTAGTAGTATGGACACCATGTATCTGGTTACACTTACTGTGGAGCTGGGTGTTTGCTAGTACAGCTCTGGTAGTAGTATGGACACCATGTATCTGGTTACACTTACTGTGGAGCTGGGTGTTTGCTAGCACAGCTCTGGTAGTAGTATGGACACCATGTATCTGACTGGTTACACTTACTGTGGAGCTGGGTGTTTGCTAGCACAGCTCTGGTAGTAGTATGGACACCATGTATCTGACTGGTTACACTTGCTGTGGAGCTGGGTGTTTGCTAGCACAGCTCTGGTAGTAGTGTGGACACCATGTATCTGACTGGTTACACTTACTGTGGAGCTGGGTGTTTGCTAGTACAGCTCTGGTAGTAGTATGGACACCATGTATCTGGTTACACTTGCTGTGGAGCTGGGTGTTTGCTAGTACAGCTCTGGTAGTAGTATGGACACCATGTATCTGACTGGTTACACTTACTGTGGAGCTGGGTGTTTGCTAGCACAGCTCTGGTAGTAGTGTGGACACCATGTATCTGACTGGTTACACTTACTGTGGAGCTGGGTGTTTGCTAGCACAGCTCTGGCAGTAGTGTGGACACCATGCATCTGACTGGTTACACTTACTGTGGAGCTGGGTGTTTGCTAGCACAGCTCTGGTAGTAGTGTGGACACCATGTATCTGACTGGTTACACTTACTGTGGAGCTGGGTGTTTGCTAGCACAGCTCTGGTAGTAGTGTGGACGCCATGTATCTGACTGGTTACACTTACTGTGGAGCTGGGTGTTTGCTAGCACAGCTCTGGTAGTAGTATGGACACCATGTATCTGGTTACACTTACTGTGGAGCTGGGTGTTTGCTAGCACAGCTCTGGTAGTAGTATGGACACCATGTATCTGACTGGATACACTTACTGTGATTATCCGACCAGTTTTCATGAACCACTTTTGCCACCTTATAGATCTGTCACATCATTCTGAAAAATGTTTAGTGCTATCAGGATCACTGTATATATATATATATATATATGTCTTCATGAAGGACATATTATTACTTTCTATTTAAATAATTCATATCAACTTTAGCATAAACCCAGCAAAGCCAGCATGCCCTGTAACATGTCCAGTCCTCATCTGAACACACACATACATGTACATGTATGTATACATGCATACTAACATGTATACATTATAGATGTATAATAATAATAAAAGTATTTTTAAAGCGCAAAATCTTGTTCCTAGAGACTATTCTAAGTGCACACACACACACACACACACACACACAGAGGCACCCACACATCCAAGCATTCTGACAATACAAAGCTAAATGTACACAGCTTAAAATACATTATGGCCGCGTGAATCCCACATTATATCAATTTATTATCAAAATGCATTATAATTTATATGTATATTATGATAGTGATGCACACACACGCACACATCAAAAACACACACAAACAAAAATGTTACTAGTTTCAAACCAAAAATTAGGGTACTTCCTGTCTACCTCAAATGTGTGGTCCACGCAGCAGAAACTGAGCGCTGTGTCTTCAGTTTCACTGTCAGTTTGTCTGCCCTCTGCATGCTCATCCTGCTGTTGGGATTTCAAAGCTTGCTCCTGAACACAGGTCACCAGGTCCTTCACAGGCGCCAGATCGACCTCGACTGAAACAAAACACTAACACTGTCAGCACATGACACTGACATGATAATGATTATCATGATCAGATGATGGAAGGAAAATCCATATACTGTCTATCCATATTAATTATTATTGAACATGATGATTATAATGATGAAACACATTTTCTATTCCCAATGGAAAATTTAAATCATTTGCAGGTCAGTAACTCAGCCTAAATCAATATTTATGGTTAAGGCTGCAATACTTCTGGACCCAAGACTGGCACTCTCGACTGTGGCAGAAAAACAAAACAAACAAAAAACAGAGTTAATTAGGGGTCGCAAATAATTATGTAGAAAATTCATGTTTTTAATGCAAAATGAACCCCTCTCACACAACTGTTCAAATCCCATGCACTGACTATAATAATGTATATATATATATATATATATATATATATATATATATAATATATATATATAATAATATATAATAAAATTAAAAAAAGGTCCAGATCTGTATTCATATATATATATATATATATATATATTATATATATAATATTAATAACAATGCATTTTGATTAAGCCATCATAATTGCATAAAGCCTTTAAGCAGCCTCTCTCTTGCCGAGCTGCTCAGTCTCTGCTCTCTATTTAAAATGTTGATTGCCATGAAGAGCCCCAAGCTCAAAGATACTGAAGGTAATGTTATCCGTCACACTTTTACACAATTTTGCAACAGGCACACAAGGCAAAATTTCAACTAGATAAGTGCACAATTGTTCTTTAAAAAAAATCCTGTCCTGTCAGTGTGTGTACAGTGTAGTGTGACCGTTACATGCTAGGCTTTGTGCCTGCCCTAATATGTCTCTGGAGACAAATTTGCATTGTCCACTTTCAGCCCTGTCAGTTCACAATCATCAAATGGTATGAGAAAGTGTGTGTGTGTGTGTGTGGTGTGTGTGTGTGTGTGTGTGTGTGTGTGTGTGTGTGTTTGTGTGTGGTGTGTGTGTGTGCACAATGAACTTGAAGTATGAACTACATTGGCATAATATATATCATGGCTGTTCCCTAGGCTTCAAATTGGGTGCTTTAGCTGCTCACTGGCTGAGCTATTTTTAGCACCCCAGCACATCTGCTCTGTCAGTGGAATCTAGGTCAGTACCAGCAGGGGTCAGTACTAGCCGGCTGCCCTCTCACTTTCGGGCTGCCCTCTCACTTTCCCCTTGTGTAATGTTGTTTACACACTCTGGGGGGCCTCTGGAGAGTTGGGCCGATTTTAAGGGAAGGTTTTCTGTAGTGAGATATATACTGATGTTGTGATGTATGCAAGTTGTTTTGCTGAGAAAAGTCTATGCACCTCACAATGTTGGTGTCTTTGAAACCTTTTATGTGTGTACCAACTACTCTCTACAGTCCAATAGTTTGCATGAAATGGCTCTGTTGCCAAAATGGAGTATTATTTACACCCCACCTTGGGAGTTTCTGGAGAGTGGAGCCCAATTTTAAGTGAAGGTTTCCTGTAGTGGATATATATATTAATTAAAGTTGTAATGTATGCATGTTGTTTTCCTGAGAAAAGTCTGTGCACCTCACAGTGTCGTTGTGTACTTCATACTTTTTTGTGTGTACCATGCACAGTTTGTTGTTTTGCACTAAATGGATTCGTTGCTGAATGAAAACTAAAGCTATTGTAGCAAGCATGTTTGGTGTCCATGTAAACTTCAAAATAAAAGTTTTACAATGGTCTGCTGTCCAACTCTGTGGCAAAATGTCGCTGGGGAATGGAAGGGGTAAAAGCTGTATAATTTACTGCTGGCAGCTGCAGCAGCATGTCCACAGCAGGACCACTCAGCTATCCACATTTCAAGTGGGGCCACCTGCACAGCTGACCTAGATTCTGGGGTATTGGCTCTGACCAATGCCCAAAATAGACCAGCTTTGCTCCAACTAAACAGGCCTCTGGGAACAGCTGTATATATATATATATATATATATATATATATATATATATATATATATATATATATCCGCATTTTATCCGTTCATTCCATGCTATTTCTATGCCAGTGTATACACACAAACACACACATCCGCAGACCATTTGAGGACAGTGAACCGACTGAGCTAAAAGTGGATACTGCCATCAAATTATGTGCAGACACTACAAACGTCCTTCAGGTGAGATTATAAACTGAGTTCCCTCATGTAAAAAACTGAAAAAAATCAGATGCATTAAAGATCCTGCAGTCCATCATGTCTGACTCTGAGTACAGTGGATTATGGAAACACCAAAATATTCCAACTTGCACTAAAAATGTCAGTCTTCAGAATGTTGAAGTTGACTATAATATATATATATATATATATATATATATATATATATATATATATATATATATATATATATATATATATAATGAAAGAATAAGAAGAGCTTCCACGGTTTCTTCTTCCATATGTAGCTGACCAACTTCAACACACACAAGATTACTGTCAGTGTCAGCTTTTGACTCTTGAGGGGCTAGTGCTGAATTTCCGACCGTCTCCTTGGATTTTACCTAATACTGTAGTAATAGGTTACAAGTAACTGGGTTACGTCCATTCAACCAAGACAGGGTCTCAGACTGAGGACGAAACTCAGAAAAAATCGAAACAACGATCAGCGACAGTAGCTTTAAAGAACAAATGTCTGCAACAAATAATGGAATATGTATGTAAAGCTGAAAATCCGGTATCGGTGGAGATAACAAATCCACCCATATCCTTACGGAAACATGCGAGAATAAGCGTGTACTGCATTCTGTCGTCAAAAAGGGCGCCATTCAAATTGCGGACACTACTGTTTACTTCCGGAGAAAATATAAATTGATGGATTGGAAACAAGGACTTGGTTCTTTCCAGTCTGAGTCTGTACTCGGGTGTGATTCGTAAGACATTCAGTAGTTTTTACTAATAAAATTATGTACTGTCACCACTGACTTTCCTTCTCCTTCATTTTTTTGTTCTTCTCCAGTTTAACTAACAAAGTCATAAACAACTGGAACAGCTTACCATCAAACAGCAGGAACATTAAACTCTTAAGAAGCAAACAAACAAACACAACCTAGATAGATAGATAGATAAATAGATATAGATATATCGTTCTCAGACAGTTCGTCACCAAGCTGTACTCTCGGCTTCCCGCTCTATTTCCACCGGCTTTCCATCTGCAATTTCCAACTCGGATTCTGTTTATTTTGCTGAAGTTGAAAGGTTCAGTAACTGGTGCAGGGATAATTCCCTTGACTTGAATGTAAAGAAAACAAAGGAAATGCTGACTGATTTTAGAAAAGCTCCAACTGTCATTCCAGATCTCTTTATTGATGGCGTGAAATTTGAAAGAGTGACTGAGTACAAATATTTAGGAACAGTCAGACTTAGACAACAAGCTGAATTTTAACAAAAACACTGACTTTATTCACAAACTTTGAGATGTCAGCCAAGAATATTTTGCCTTCAAATGTTAAGATATCTTGATGTCAGTGCTGCTGTTTTACGCACTTTCTACCGGAGCTGTATTGAATCAGTTTTAACATTTTCGTTCCTGTGCTGGTCTGGAGGCTTGAATGTGAAAAGAAAAAATGCCCTGAATAGTGGTGAATGTGTGTGGCCAAGTTGTGGGTGAAAGGCAAGAACAAGTAAGTCAGTTGTATGAACTTGTTGTGTGGTACGGAAGGCTAGGGTGATCTTGCAGATGACAACAGCCACGTCCTTGCTAAACATTATGAGCTTCTTCCATCTTGTAGACGATTTCGCGTACCTAAATCTAATATAGTCAATAGCATTTCTGAACAAATAAGCCCGTTCAAACGACAGAGCAGTGTGTGTGTGTGGGGGGGGGGGGGGGGGGGGGGGGGGGGGGGGTGCGTGCGTGCGTGCGTGCGTGTGTGTGTGTGTGTAAATTACTAATTTGGTTGTTATGTAACTTTTGTATAAACATTACAATAACTGTTCTTTGAGTTTTAAAATATACACTGGGCTATGTGTTATTGTGTACTATGATGTGGTTAATGTTTAGCCACGTTTTAATTTCTCTGATGAGATAATAAAGTAATCTTGAATCTTGAAATAGTAAACTTAGTGCTCAACGTCCACACGGAAACCGTACGGCTTATTAGGGACGGAAATCTTGAAATCAGTCTTGAACACCCCCAGTTATAGGCGCCACTGAGAATAATCGACACGTTGATTGTGGGCCCTTAAAGGAACTCTCCTTCGGCGACTAAACTTCTCGTGTGCTTAGAGGAGGTTAAACGAACATGATCAGCGTTAACAGTTTTGTGATTGAACGTGCCGTTGATTTTATAACGATTTTAGAAGACGACTGTCCCAGACAGTGTTACTAACACTGTTTTCACGAGCTCTTTCCCGTGTTTCAGTATGACATCATTGATAGCATACCGGAACTTCTCAGTTTTGTGTACATGTATAAATTATTTTTGTTAATGTTTATTTTTTAAATCTGGACAGTTTGTGTGAAATAGTTTCATTTTCCTAACGTTTTCATGGGGAACAGCACAAAAAAGTTCGGAAATAAATTGATAGTGCTTGAAATTGCCAAGACGAACAATGAAATGATGTCTATCGTTCTTTCAGTCGAACATTTTAGGGTGGCCTGGGGGAAATTCATCCAAATAGGTACGTTTGATTCCCAAGCACGCTTCGAGACACGATTCAGTCACACTGGCTCAACCAAACATGCTCATTGTGGTTTGTAGACGCCTTCGACAAATCGCAGACTAGTATACAGCACAACTACCCGTGTGATTTCATGAACATGAAAGAAAACATTCTTTTTCTGGGGAATGAGTGAACAACTACTGGTGAGGTTGACAAAACTGATAGAACAGAACTAGGGAAATGTATTCACCTATACGACGTAACACAAGGAAACAATGAAACACAAGCGCTTTCGACAGAAAATTGTCTTCGTCAAATGCAAGAAAAATAGACAATAATAAAAGAAGAAGGAAGCAAAGAAGAAGACAGACAGACAAGAAGAAGCCGATGAAAAAAATAAAAAATGTTAAGTTGAATGGATACGCAGATTTAAAACGACGTCATTAAAATGCCAAAATTAGGAAGATTTTTAAGTGGGCAGATCGTGGCAAACACTGAACTTCAAAACAAATAAGATCTGCCAATAATATACAATATTCGGTCCTTGCTTTTCGTACAACCCACACTATGTTTGTTTTTTTTTTGTTTTTTTTTTGCCAAGCGAATAGCAAGACTCCCAAAGTAGAACAGGTTTTCCCACACACTACTTGTAACAATCACTCGTTTGTTGTTTTATTTGTGGACTGATCCATTATGAAACTGATGTTACAGTTTGATAAAGTTCAATTGTAGGGGTTGATGCGTAGTATTGAGTGAAGTTCACAAGGTGTTTGGTTGACCGAAGTTCCCCCAACCGAGCCGCGAGTGGACGAATTTCCCCCATGCCACCCTTTGTGTTTGGTTCAATGAAATGATGGCAAAATCATTTTGACGTCATTACTATATCAATAAAATGACGCAAGATTATAGAAAGGAGAAGGAAGAGTCGAAGGAAACTATGGCTCTAGAAGTATTTACTGATGGTAAGAATGACTAGGAATATGTACACAATAAGAGAACACGGGACGGGACATGTGTTTTGTTTTGTGTGCCGCCTTCTTTTATGCGAATAGATAATAAATACATTCTTTCATGTGCTATTATAAGGAGAAAATAGCCCGTTGAACGAAAGCAACGAAGAACTGAAATGAAACAGTGGTGTTTATATCTTCATAGTTCTTTTCCTTTTTTCAAGATTATGCAATCAAAGCAGAGATACTTTGGAGTTATTACCATTTATCTTCGGAGGACAAAAAAAAAAAAAAAAAAAAAAGAAAGAAAGAAAGTTTAGCTCGACTGGCAAGAGACCGACAACGTAGATACAGGTCGTGGCTGGTAAACCTGGGTGACCAGGTGGAGAGAGCGGTGCACAGGTTAGAGTCTGCGATAGGAAACTGGCAAAGCTGTTACTGGACAAGTAAAAGAAAAGGTTCCTGATACTTCTTTTTTTATTGATAGGAGTAGTCTACCGGAACCATACGTTTAAATATTCTACTAAGTACTACCTGTTTGCGTAAGTGTGTGTTTCTGGCCTGCCACCGGCCGGTAGTTTTGTTTTTGTTTTTTGTTTTGTTTTGTTTTGCTTTTCATTATTATTATAGTCATTAAAATATTTCCTGTAGTAGCATCGGATCAATACGCTGAGAAATAATTGTCACCCAACACTTTGCACCTCGGTCCATCGCCGAGCATTATTAGTAAACGGCAGCTACAGGTCTCATCCACTATGGTGAAGTACACGTAGCACGATTGGGAGATTTATTCAAAGAAAGACATAAAATTATTGACACAATCATCAGTTAAGTCACCCGACAAATTATTACGCCCAGCAGAATATATGCCTGAGACAACGCCATTGTCAGTTGTTTCTAGGCCGAGTCTACAAAAATTGTGTAAAACAACAAAATGTAATGACGTAATACGCATTCCGTAAATAGCTGCACTGGGGGATCCCCAATCAATTTTTAGACCACTACAGTTATTCTGAAATTGCCGCATTTCAACAGGACCAAAGCAGAAATTAATGCTACATAATAATCGCACATAAAACAATAAAGATTCATGCAAAAAAATCTTTTTTTAGCCAAATCTGCGTGGGCCAGTCCCTTTAAATGAAAGAAGAAGATTGAATATATTGTCTCGTTGCTGTTGCGGCGGTTGCTGAATAATTCATTTACTTTGTTTTTTCGCCTGTCTCTTTTTTTCTTTTTCTTTTTTCTATAGTCTTGGCTGAATGGATGATGTTTTGTCAGTTGTTAGATCAGATTTACTGCACATCATGCTCGCACTGAACTGACACGAAAGCGAAAATGTTATTGTTCCAAGAGTTACCGCCGATTGACGCACAAAAGGAAGTGTTCGCAGAGTGCTGTCCCCTCGGGATCATGAGTTTCGTTAGCGGTAGTTCCGAAGCAGTTGCTTCAGCTCGACTCCTTGTGGAGCCTGTGTTGAGCGAAACTGTGATTTCAAAGATAAGCTTTTAAGTGACATAGCCAGGATAGGTCAATAGTACATATGGAGCGAACTGCAGAAAAAAAGAGAACTTTTTATTAGCAGGGGATCACAACGAAAACAAGACCAGAAAACTTCGTTTTCTTTGGCCGGTTAAAAAAAGAAAGAAAGAAAAGAAAAAGATAAAATTTCTGTTTGTTTTGTAGCTGATCAATGACAAACGTAATTATAGACAGTAAGAGCTTCCTTTTTCGGATAATGTGTTCCTTCTCTTTGGCATAAATGAATCTGACACAAAGGCTTCCAGACAAAGACCACCCTGGAACTTTTTTTGCTTGTCCGCGTAAATCGTCACAGAGCTCTCCAGATATGGGTATACGTGAACATGCCACCACTAGTTCGAGTGATCAACCAGGGCCATCGATTCTGTTGGAGGGAAAAGGCGATTTAGATCTAACAGAAGCACCCACCATGGCTGCCGGAGAACCAAACATTAACTTCTCGTCATCACAGGATCCGAGTAGCTCGCATAGTAAACATGAAGAGGACACCGTAATTTTCTTGGTGAGCCAGTGGTAAAGGTTTGCAACAGTAGAAAATAAGAATTTGTTTACATTAATACTAAATAATAATTTAGTTATTTCAGTTTCGTTTGTGGTATGCCCTACCCTTTCCTTCGCGCGTGTTGCAGATTGAGTGGCACAGCCTTAAAATGAAATGGTAAGACAGTTGAGGGTTGTGCAGACCACAAATCACAAGTGGTCAGTTGTCTATTTTATTGCAGAGCTCACGTTGTTCTCTCTCTCTCTCTCTCTCTCTCTCTCTCTCTCTCTCTCTCTCTCTCTCTCTCTCTCTCTCTCTCTCTCTCTCTCTCTCTCTCTCTCTCTCTCTCTCGTGCTTATAATATCTGTTTTGTGGTATAATAGTGCTTATCTGTGTTTGTAATATAGCAAGGACTGGCTGTTAGATAGATTTAAATGGACCTACCGCTACTATACTTGCGTATTAAATTTATCGAGTTCGAATTCTCTCTCTCTCTCTTCCCCCCCCCCCCCCCCCCCCACTCTCCCTCCCTCTCTCCCTCCCCTCCCTCTCTCTCTCGCGCGCTTATATCCCCACCTCCTCCTCTCTCTCAGTCTGTGAAAGTTGCTTCTCTTGTTCTGAAGTTAACAATGATGCAGTTCTGTTACATAGATTCACGTCTCAATCAGCAGTAGACAGGGCCAGATTAACGACCCGATTATAAGTGAATATGCTCTAATGATAAACACTTTGATCTTTTGGTCTCAATTAAGGCAGTGCCACTAATTGTGATTGCCCCGGAAGAAACGCCAGAAGAGGATAACTCGAAGAAGACGCGGTCCGACGTCTGCTCCACTATATCCTGGACAGAAAATGAAGATGCATACAGTGTTGGGTCGGCGTTTACACACTTGGACGATTACACCTTTCCTTTGTTGTCCTGGCGATTATACGTATGCTGATCGTTTTTCTTCAAATAAAATCGAGGGTTACCGGCCAGAACTGACTGACTATCCCTTTCCTTTCGAAATTTCGATAAAAGGGACAATCAGGTGTATGGCAGGGAGGCCTCGTTTTGTATTTATTCAATTTATTCAAATGCGGTAGTGATGCATTTATTTTTCTAAGTGGCACAAGAAATGTGCATACCAAATGCACAGGCACTGCAGTCGCAGATATATGTATACAAAATGTTGCTGAAATGAGTGGTCAGTTTGATTTTGTTTGGCTGTGGTTTTATTTGTTTTTCATCGATTCTGATTCACGAACATATTTCAAGTTTTATGTTACTGTCAAATGTGTGTGTGTGTGTGTGTGTGTGTGTGTGTGTGTGTGTGTGTGTGTGTGTGTGTGTGTGTGTGTGTGTTTCACTGTATGCGTGAGATGTGTGGAAATTCTGAATTCAGTGTTGAAGAGTCCAAGCCTGCCATTATTTGTTTGGCTGTAAACAGTGGAGACAATGGCAACAGACTCTGTCAGACAACAGTTACAGAGTCAGTCTTTCCTGGATCTGTTTATCTTGGGTGGTGTCTTGATCTAGCCCGTCAGTGATGGTAGTCGTGACTGTCTGCGGCAGCTGGGGGCTAGCTTTTCGATATCCATTGCTCTGAACTGGCCCGTCCGTTTCGGCAGTTGTCTCTGTCTTAGGACTGCCCCCGTGTGAACGGGGCCACTTCTTCTGAACGCGCGCTGAGAGAGCCGTTGAGTTCGGCCGTCAGTTCTATTCAGTTCAGTTCAAAAAAACTTTAATCATCCCACAAGGGGCAATTTTTGTTGTGGTCACGGCGGGCTCGTAAAATAGTAATACATAAAGTTAAGAGAACAATACAACAAACACACCACCACCAACAAAAGAGTCTTACTTTGACAAGGTAATATAATTAAAACAATTAATTAAAGTACTACACACAGCAATTCAAACAATATCACACACACACACACACACCGTGGCACAGTCACACACACACACACACACACCGTGGCACACACACACACACACGTCAGTTACGGCAGTCGCATCAGTCAGCCTTAGCCGGACCAGTTCATCCTTTTGTTTGAGAGATCCGGGTTGCCCTGACCTAGTTTATGAGTGAGGGTAGCAGCATCTGTCTTCCTAGGACAGCCCCCTCGCCCCCCCCCCGCCCCCCGTGTCAAATAACGAGGATAGCAATGCTGGTGCCGTCAGGAGATCCGGGTTGCCCTGATCTAGTTCATGAGTTACGGTAGTAATATTCTTAGCACAGACGCGCCCCTCCCCCTCATCCTCTTCCTCCCCCCCCCCCCCCCATCTTCACACCGCCGTCCCCCCCGTGTCACGACAGTTGGTGGTGTCAGGAGATCCGGGTTGCCCTGAGCTTCTTCACCAGTTGCGGTGGTCGCGCCCGTCTTCATAGGACAGCCGCCATTGTTGTTGGTGTCAGGAGATCTGGGTTGCCTTGACAGTGTTTACTGGTTACGGTAGTCATGTCTGTCTTCCTAGGAAAGCGCCTCCCCCCCCCCTTCTTTCCGTCACAATATAACGAAGACGGCGGTGCTCAGGTTGCTCTGACCTACTTCAGCTGTTACAGTATCTGTCTTCCAAAGGAACCCCCCCCCCCTCCCCCCGCTCTGTGTCAGGATAACGAGGACATCCTTTGTCCCATCTGGTTCATCAGGCTCTGTCTTGTCAGGACCCCCACCCCCACCCGCTCTGTGTCAGGATAACGAGGACATCCGTTACCCGACCTAGTTCATCAGGAACGCTGGAGTCGTACCTCTGTCTTCCCCAGCACCACCCCCCGCTCTGTGTCAGGATAACGAGGACATTCATTACTCGACCTAGTTCATCAGGCTCTGTCTTGACAGGACCCCTCTCTGTGTCAGGATAACGAGGACATCCGTGTTACCCGACCTAGTTCATCAGGCTCTGTCTTGACAGGACCCCCACCCCCACCCGCTCTGTGTCAGGATAACGAGGACATCCGTGTTACCCGACCTAGTTCATCAGGCTCTGTCTTGACAGGACCCCCACCCCCACCCGCTCTGTGTCAGGATAACGAGGACATCCGTTACCCGACCTAGTTCATCAGGAACGCTGGAGTCGTACCTCTGTCTTGCCAGGACAACCCCCCGTGTTGGGACGAGGACAAGGGCGGTGTGGGCGTGCAGAGATCGGTCAGCGAGGAGTGGCGTGCAGCCTGTGTCAGCGCTGCCCCCTACAGACAACCCGATACGGAGGGAGACGGGCTGCCGGACAGTGTGCCCTGCACGCAGGACAGGGGGCCGTCACCGTGAGAACGTTCACGCACACACACACACACACACACACACACACACACACACACACACACACACACACACACACACACACACACACACACACATCCAAAACACACACACACACACTGTCTCACACACACACACACACACACACACACACATGCTCACACACACACACACACACACACACACTGTCACACATACACACTGACTCTCACACACACACACACACACTGTCACACACACACATGCGCACGCACACGCACGCACGCACACACACACACATGCGCACGCACACACACACACACACACACACACACACACACACACACACACACACACACTGTCACACACACACACACACACACACACACACACACACACGTATGCATGCACGCACGCACACATACGCACGCACGCACACACACTTACTAACTAACTAACTGTAAGGACCAGCGTACCTTTGCTGCTCACTGTTCTACATACCGCACCACTCAGGTTTTCAGAGACCAACACAGAACCAAACATAACTGATGCAAGAAGCAAGTGTGCCCAGCAAGCGTCCAGTTGCTGCTGTTCGAACCTGTACTGTCAGTTCTGTACGTTTTTCAATCGTACAAAGGTGGGTAGGTGTGTGACAGTTTATTTGTATCTGTTTCCATGTACACCCGTGTATTTTTTCTCAGAGTGATACAAATTAACGCCATGCCTGCAGAGCACAGGGATGTCCAGTCTTTTCGCGTTTCTTTAAAAGCCTAAGCAGGTCAGAACATGGTTTTGTATGCTTTGACAACTGCCAAGAGTTCTACTTTTCTAAGGTCTGCTTTTCTTGTTCATTCATATTCATTTGTTTTCGCTCTAAAAAAAAAAAAAAAAATCATTCCAAGCATAATACAACACGACCACGTTAAAACGTTTTTGTTTGTTTGTTTTTAAACATAATATGATGAATTTGTTCTGTGATTTGATGACTTGTGCTTTTTCCTAGCATGACATTCGCTTTCAAATGACCATTAACTATCAAAGGTTATTCTATTTCTTTTGTAGGCGTCAGTTTAGCCTTTCTGATCGTTTATTTATTGTTCTGTTTATTTGTTTGTGTAATTGTGTGTTGTTGTTGTGTTTTGCTTCTTATTAAGACATATAAATGACAACAAAGATCGTCTGAAATGAATAAGAAAATAACATGTAATATAGATAATCAAAACAAACAACAACAAAAAACGGAAGGAAACAAACTGAACGTTTTCTTAGACATTTTAATTCATACCTATCCAGTCGAGTTTGGATGACCTACATGTTCATGTTAGCTGTTCTCTCTTCGTGTTCTCCTCTCCCCTCTCTCTCTCTCTCTCTCTCTCTCTCTCTCTCTCTCTCTCTCTCTCTCTCTCTCTCTCTCTCTCTCTCTCTCTCTCTCTCTCTCTCTCTCAAATCAGTTTACTTACACGTGGACTAATCTTTATACCTATTCAAACTAGTTTGAATGAACTCCATCTTCGTATAATCTGTTCACTTTTTTTTCTTCCTCCTATCCCCCTCCCCCCCCCCCCAACACACACACACCTTCCTCGCCCGCCCTCCAAGAAAAACAACAACAGTTTGTTTGCACGCCCACAAAAAGTCAGACTTATTCAAACCAGTTTGACCTTCATCTTCGCATTGTCTGTCCCCTCCCCACCCCTCTCTCTTTCTCTCTCTCTCTCTCTCTCTCTCTCTCTCTCTCTCTCTCTCCTCTCTTTTTCTGCTAGATAGCACCACAGTTCAGGAAGAAATCTCCCGTGTTTCGCATCCGGAGGAAACCCCAGTCTGAAGGCGAGGCGAGGAAAAGACACACGCACCTCGGCTTGCTACCCGGTTGGCGCAGTGCTGGTCAGGAGGTCAAAATGACCTCGCGGCCGCGCGTGCGTAGCTGGATTCCGCGCCTCCACGACGTTGGAGCGACGGCGACCTTGGGGCCGCTCCTGGACCAGGCCGCGCGTGACCCGCTTCCGGAGGACTTCTTCGACTTCCTCAGGGTTCTCGGCACCGGTAACTATGGCAAGGTACTGGGCGTGGACTTGATGATGATGATGATAATGATGATGATGATAAGGACGGACGTCACTGATGAATATCTTGACGTAGAAATTTGCCTCTCCGCCGACTGCGTGTGATTACAGTAAAGCAAAGTTTTGTTTTACGCGAGCCTGTGGGGGACGAACACACCAAAACCAGCCAATCCGAATGGTCGCGTTGCACAGGCACGCACACACGCACGCACACACGCACGCACACACGCACGCACACAGAACCTATGCACGCACAGGAATGTACAGCACATTTGGCCCGACACAGAATGAGCGTCCCGGCGAGACGTGTCTTGAACTGTACAATGCAGGCACACCTGATCCGACACGTGATGTGGTGTGGTGTGGCACGTACGGTGCTGGCGCACCTGATCCGACACGTGATGTGGTGTGGTGTGGTACGTACGGTGCAGGCGCACCTGGTCCGACACGTGTAGAGTGGTACGTACGGTGCAGGTGCACCTTGTCCGACACGTGTTGTGTGGTGTAGTACGTACGGTGCAGGCGCACCTAGTCCGACACGTTGTGTGGTGTATTTACGGTGCAGGTGCACCTGGTACGAAAACGTGTTGTGTGGTGTGGTACGTACGGTGCAGGCGCACCTGGTCCGACACGTGTTGTGTGGTGTAGTACGTACGGTGCAGGTGCACCTGGTCCGACATGTTTTGTGTGGTGTAGTACGTACGGTGCAGGTGGACACGGTCAGACACGTGTTGTGTGGTGTACTACGTACGGTGCAGGTGCACCTGGTCAGACACGTGTTGTGTGATGTAGTATGTACGGTGCAGGTGGACACAGTCAGGCACGTGTTGTGTGGTGTAGTACGTACGGTGCAGGTGGACACGGTCAGACACGTGTTGTGTGGTGTAGTACGTACGGTGCAGGTGCACCTGTTCCGGTCCGGTACGTATATTCAGGTGACCTGGTCAAATATGTGTTATGTCGTACGATAACTTGAAATGCACTTGACACACTTGTGCATGTGCATCCAGTCAGGCACGTTGCTTGGTGTGGTATGGTGCAGGTGCACCTGGTAATGTGCGTAATGTGGTACAGTGCAGGCGCACCTGCTCACATGTTGTGAGGTATGATACGTGCATATGTACCTGATAATGCATGTGTTGCGAGGTATTATATGGTGCAGATGCACCTGGTAAAGTACGTATTGTGGGTGAGGTACGGTGTAGATGCACCTATTAATACATGTGTTGCGTGGTGTGGAACGTTGCAGGTGCACCTGGTAATGCACGTGTTGCGTGGTGTATTGCGGTGCAGATGCACCTAGTAATGCACGTGTTGCGTGGTGTGTTGCGGTGCAGGTGCACCTAGTAATGCACGTGTTGCGTGGTGTGTTGCGGTGCAGGTGCACCTAGTAATGTAGGTGTTGCGTGGTGTGTTGCGGTGCAGGTGCACCTGGCCCGGTACGGGAAGACGGGCGAGAAGCTGGCGGTGAAGGTGCAGCTGGCCGTGCAATGGCGGCGTGCCATGGTGGAGCTGAAGGTGATGCTGATCGCCAGCGGCAACTCGCCCTTCCTCGTCAACCTCCACTCACACTTCCGCACCTCGGTATGCCACACGCTAAGACAAAATTATCACATCAGCGGTCACTTCTCTAGCGCCCTGTCTCACCGACAAGGGTGAGCACACCACCGCGCTTTGACATGATCAACAATAATGTGTACATAACATCGTGAAAAGGATTGTTATAGAAACATAGTATTCTGTTCCTCTTATATCACATTCTCATATGCACGCGCGCGCGCGCGCGCACACGAACATCATGACGGGGTAAGTTCCCGGTGGAATACTGAACGTTATGTGTGTTCCGCAGCCTACCCTGTACATCGTGATGGGGTAAGGTTCCCAGTGAAACACTGAACGTTCTGTGTGTGTTCAACAGCTTACCTTGTTTATCTTGACAGGGTAAGCTCCCAGTGGAACACTGAACATCCTGTGTGTTTAACAGCATACTTGTTCATCGTGATGGGGTAAGGTTCCCAGTGAAACACTGAACGTTCTGTGTGTGTTCAACAGCTTACCTTGTTTATCTTGACAGGGTAAGCTCCCAGTGGAACACTGAACATCCTGTGTGTTTAACAGCATACTTGTTCATCGTGATGGGATAAGGTTCCCAGTGAAACACTGAACGTTCTGTGTGTGTTCAACAGCAGACCCTGTTTATCTTGACGGGATAAGGTTCCCAGTGAAACACTGAACGTTCTGTGTGTGTTCAACAGCTTACCTTGTTTATCTTGACGGGGTAAGCTCCCAGTGGAACACTGAACGTCCTGTGTGTTTAACAGCATACTTGTTCATCGTGATGGGATAAGGTTCCCAGTGAAACACTGAACGTTCTGTGTGTGTTCAACAGCAGACCCTGTTTATCTTGACGGGGTAAGCTCCCAGTGCAACACTGAACGTTCTGTGTGTGTTCAACAGCAGACCCTGTTTATCTTGACGGGCTAAGCTCCCAGTGCAACACTGAACGTTCTGTGTGTGTTCAACAG